>CM076583.1:521377044-521753487 GCA_034641835.2 Pinus albicaulis | reverse complement strand
CCAATGAAGCTCCTCTAGAATAGGAGTGGGATCAGTTCGTATACCTTTTCTCTGATTAAGCAATGAACAACTTTCAGAAAACAACATTGCAAGTAAAGGTATACTTTCCCCAGGTGCAACACGTGAAATCAACGCAAAGGAACTTAATCGATCATATCCCCTCAAAGCAGGTTTAGGAAGACAAACAACCACATGCACTGCCGCAACCCCACATAAACCTAGTGCCGCAGGATCATATGCTATTAATGCATAGTTGTGTACAGGGTGCAGAAAAACAACATCCCCAGCTACCCTAGTTGTGTTAGCAGAAAATTTAAGGTTAACATTTGAAAGAGAAACGGGTATTGTGTACTTGTCAACTACAACAAATCCCATTGTTTTAGAATGATATATAATCACCCCAATTCCAGAAAAACCCTTGGCATGCACATCGTCAATAACTACACATGGTGGTATATCTGTCTCAACCATCACACATGTTGGCTTAATGACTTTCTCAGCATTAGAAACAAATGTTTGGCAATCATAGTTACCCAATAATTCCCTTGGAATTTCTAGTGGTTGGATTGTTGTATCTTTGGAAACATAAGACTCATTTTCTAATTGATGCCTAGTATTTGGAGAAGTATCCAACTCCATTAATTCCCCTTCTTTTCTCATAATCCACTTAAAGATCAGATACATCAGGATCCTCATCTTGATTTATATGAGCTTTATTAGAATCTTCAACATTTTAATCATCTACTACTTCATCTTCTTCACCATCTTCAATAGTTTCCTGACTAGTAGGCTCATCTTTATTTTTTTTATCACCTTCATTATCATAAGTTGGAATTTCCGTAACATGATATTTTTCAGAATGTAGTGACTCTTCATGATTATCATCTGAATTTTCTGAATCAGCTGAATTGTTATGTTGACTATGTTCAATATTCGAGAATATTGGTTTTTGCGTCCGATTAATCTTGTCCAAATTGGCGTTTATCTTATACATTGCTTTGTTATGATTGTTTGTGGCCTCTCTATGATTTAGCCGAATTTGTATTTCTATCCGATCTGTTGTGTCTTGAAGTTTTTTAATGTTGTAAGAATTTCCTGTAACCTTTTCCTTAAGATTGGTTAATCTTTTAGGGAATTTATCGGAATTATTATTGATCTTACTCTCAAGTTCGATCAACTTTTTGTTGAAATCATCCATTGTCATTGATGAAGAAATCGAGCGGCAGCGATTTCGAGGTACTGCATGTAATAGTTGAAGGTAGCCAACATTGGCATAGGTGCTTCCTTCTAGGCAAGAAGATTGGTCCTCTGATACCAAATGGAGCAACAAAGCTATAGGCTTGTTGACTTAATCGTAAAATACACAAGAGGTATTGTAATAATAATATATTATATATAAAATGTATAAGAGAAGATGATAAAATGTTTTTCATAAAGGAAAAAGTCTTAACTTTTCATTAATAGATAAGTTACATGTTACATTTGCTGGTAGTTAACACTACTAATCTAGCTTTCGAAAAAAAAACCATATAGAGCCTACATCTGGCTTCCAAAAAGAACCCATACAACAATGCCGCTGATATAATCATAGATGTTTGCATATAACATCACATGTAAGTTCGGTGCATAACTTACCGGATAAATAAGAGACAAAAAAACAAAAATATAAGTACAATATAGCCGATAAATAGTCCATGGGAGATAATGAAAATCAAAATAACCTCCCAAATTAGGCTGTTCTATCAAACAACCCGATGATCTGGTGCCTCATCCATAAAAGGCCGATGAAAAAACCTATACACCTGTTCGCTGATCTGCTTTGTAATATGCCATTTGCCCCAAATCAGCTCCGAGGCTTCTTTGTACAGCTTATCAGCCACTTTGTTCTGAGACCTGTAAATATGTGGCACAGAGATGGAGTCAAATAGTAGCTTGAGATGATGAACCTCCCTCAGAAGTGCAGACAGTGTGTGCGTGTGACAAAGTGCATGATCATTGAACCAGTTGATCACAAGAAGAGAGTCTCCAAATATCTATATGGAGTTGCAATGTTTTTCTCGCGCGAAGATCATAAGAAGTCTAAGGCATTGAAGTTCTTCATAGTTATTCGAGCCAGGGCCCAGTCCCATCCTTATGTGATAATGGTGATGATAATTTAAATGAAGAATTTCTCCCCCCCCACAACCCTGTGGATTTTCCGCACCATCAAAATAAGCCCAAGGTCGACCACGGTCAATCATTTCAGGGAAAATAATCATGGAAGGTTTCTGGTGGTTCTCTTTAGACAAAAGATTGTAAGTTGCTATGATCGCAGCATAGATGCGATCCTCGTTGATTGGTTGGTCATTGAAAATGAATTTGTTACGGCCAATGCAAACTTCCCAAGTGAAGATCAGAGGGAGGTTACACATTTTCAAGGAATTAGCGTTCAACTGCCACCAATTCATCCAGGCATCTTGTAGTGAGTGCCCCTGCCAAGGATGTTGGTAGCCCAAGTAAACAACAGCCTGTGCCCAAATTTCCAAAATTACATTATAGTACAGGAAAAGGTGTGAAGCGTCCTCGCTGTTAGACAGACAATAGCAGCATCTTGAGGGCCCATGGATGGAGTGGCGATGGAGAAAGTCCATGGTGGGTATGCAGTGGTTTAATATACACCAGAATAAGGTTCTGTGTTTATGCGGGGCTTTCAGTTTCCATATGTTACACCACCACCAGGATTTTTTTGGTGGCTCCTTGTATTGAATAAGCGACAAGTAGCCAAGATTTGGTGCATATTTGCGTTTTGGTGAGCATTCCCAAATAAACTGGTCTTCCTGTTCCGTGAGATGAATGTTTGAAGCTTTTAATGCCCATATGAAATTATTCCAATCCTGAAGACCATCTCATGGAATGTCAAGGTTAGCCGCCGGCAACCAGGCTTGTCCCTGCCAAGTTGTGTGAACTGGATTCCCGATCTGAGCAAGGAAAATGATGCCTCTACGAGACAGATGCTCCAATAATAAATCTGGTAGCTTATAAAATTCTCCACTACCAGACCATGAATCAGTACCAATTCGAACAGATTCCCCGGAGCCAATTTGCCATGATAGACCCCTATGAATGAGATGAGCAACTTTTGTGATCGCTTTCCAAATGATGGATGCACCAGTGGGTGGCCTGATTCTGTCCTTGATCCAGTCAAGGGTATTCCTGGGCGCGATGTATTTCGCAACTATGACCTCCTTCCAGAGACTATGACTAGTGATTAAATGCCAACACATTTTGGCAGCAAGAGATTTCGAAAAGAGATGGAGATCTTTGATCCCCCAACCACCCCATTGCTTGGGGATGTTGATGCGATCCCATGCAATCCAGGAAAAAGTGTAATCCTTTTCCTGGTTGCGCCATAAGAAATGTTTGCAAATTCATTTAATTCGATTGGTAACACCAATAGGTATCCAAGCCAGGGTCATCCAATAGACTGGAATGGCTTCGAGCATTGATTTAATGAGGACTAAACGTCTTGTTAGGTAAACTTGACTTGGGATAGAGTCAAAGTTGACTAGGGTAAATAGTAGTGGTTTTGGGGCACATGGTTTTGTGCACCCATGGTTTTTGCCCATGGTATTGCATGTAATGGAGCCTATAAGAGGCTGGGAAGAATTCATTGTAATGTAGGCCTGGAGGTGAGTGGTGAAGGCTCACTTGGCCGGATTGGCCAGGGTTTTGGCCAATGCTTAATTTAATTTCATTGGTTGGGTTTTTCCCCGGATTTGGGGTTTTCCCAAATAAACATTGTTTTTATGTTTATGATTTGTTTCTAGTCTCTTTGTATTTATTTCTCTCAGTAAATGTTTATTTCTCTCTCAGTAAATTCTATATTATTTCTGCGGTAATTGCCTAACACGTCTAGCTCTGGATAGCCATCTTTTGTACCAAACATTGATTCTGCATTCAACTTTGGCTATGAGCCAGTTCCAATCTTTGATTTGATAATCATTTGGTTTGATGTGATATCCCAAGTATTTCAAACCCTCACTGATATCAATACGAACATATGCAAATAGATTCATGGCGATGCTTAGTTCCTGAGCCGAGCATCCATTCATGATAATAGTTGACTTGAGTGCATTTGGAATCATTACAGTGGCTCTGCAAAAACTTTGGAGTAGTTTATGAAATTTTACTGAGTCCTGTCCAGAGCCATCAAGAAAGATTAGAACATCATCCACGAATAATAGATGAGTAAGATGTAAAATGTCATTAATCTAGAGTCCATGAATGGTCCCCTGAGCCTTAGCATTTTTGATGAGAACTAAGAGACCTTCCATAACCAGGATAAACAATAATGGTGATAGAGGACATCCTTGATGTAGGCCTTTACCCGCATGAAAGAAGTCAGATGCAGTGCCATTAAGTAGAATGCTGAATGTAGCATGACAAATGCAGCCCATAATCTAGTTGATAAATGTATGAGGAAAGCCAGTTTGAATAAGAATGAGGTGTAAGCAACTCCAATTCACCTGATCAAAATCCTTTGCCAGGTCAATCTTGAGAATAGTGGATTTAAGGTGCTTGGTTTTTATGGAATGGAGGGCTTCTTGGGCAGTGCCAATCACTTCGTGGATTTTCCTATGATGAAGAAAAGCGAATTGTTCCTTGGCTATGTGAGTAGATAGGAAGGGCTTAATACGATTAGCAATGATTTTAGAGATAATATTATAAATGCAATTATAGAGTGATATTGGTCTGTAATCTTGAAAGCTGGATGGGTGATCAGTTTTTGGAATGAGTGCAATGAAAGTTGAGTTAAATCCATCATAAATTATACCCCTCACCTTGCTGTCTTCAATCATAATCAGCAGGTCATTAGCCATCAATTCGAAGAAATGAATGAAAAACTCAATGGGCTAGCCATCAGGCCCAGCGCTTTTGTCTTTGAACAATTTAGCTTGATCACATGTGTAGAGGAGCTCTATATAAGTTGTGGTGAAATCATGAGTACCCATATCATGTAATTGTGTTGATGCGTGCCACAAACCATGCTTTGTCAGTAAGTTCCCCCAAATAGATACAGCAGGTCCTAAAATATTAACATGTTGTTGAAGCTTTTGTATTTTTATCTCTTTTTGAAACAGGCAGTCTACTTGGGTATCAATCCTCCTCTTTTTCTCTCAGGAGATTTTCCTTTGTAGTTTCAAGTGCTATGAGGTGCTCTTTAGAGGCGCTGGACCGGTAACTAGTAAGATCAGAGTTATTAAGGTGTGCAATTTCCAGTTCAATCCAGTTGAGCTCTTCTTGTTCCAAACACTTTTTGTTCTTAACCCAATTGATAGTCAGGCTCTTGATGCGAGATAGATTATCATTTATGATCCGGGCAGGGTCCATATCTAGAAGTTGTTGACAATGCTGCCAGGCCTGAACTACCATATCATGATATTCTGGGTCTTGTAGCCATCTGGAGTTAAATTTAAATGGTGGCCGAGCCCTGATAGGACCACACTCAAATTCCAAAAATATAGGGGAATGATCAGACATTCCCCCCTACCCCACCCACTGACGAGCGCGATCTAAAGTGCTGAGAAGAGGTTGCTTGATCAGAAATCAGTCCAACCTGCGGGCCAAAGCTGCATCACCCGTCCTTCTATTCCTCCATGTGGGCTGAATCTTTGTAGTCTGAATGTCAATAAGGTCGACAGCCTCGAGCTTGGAGCTAAAAAACTCAGCAAGTGGATCAGGGATAGCATGAGTACCCCAATATTAGGAGATTCCCAATGAGAAATTCAAATCACCACCCAATATTATATGAGGAAGGGTAAGCAATGAGCAGGCCAATAATGAGTTCCAAAAGGCATCTCTATTTAAGCAGGGCCCGTAGAAATTAATCAGGGTGAACTCCTGCTCAGAGTGACCAAATTTTATATCCATGCCAAGTACCCCAGCCCGGCCCCAACAGTTGATCATCCGGGTGGTTCTATAATTGATACCCAAAGCGCAGCCACCTGATCTTCCGTGAGCATCCAATGTAATGAAGGTCCAGTTAGGAAGAAAGGATTTTAGAATAGTAGCAACCGCATCACCCTCTCCTAATGTTTCTTGTAGAAATAATATGTCACTAAGCTTCTGTGCAATTAATTCCCTTAGTGCCAATCTCTTTTCGGGGTTGGCTAGTCCCCTGCAGTTGTAGGAGAGACAAATCATGATGTAACCCCTGGATTGGGTCGCCTTGCTCTAAGGACCTGCATAAGGGATGATTATGTTCCAGCCTCCACTTCTAAATTAGCCCGTTTGATAGCTTTAGCCATAGCTGATGGTCTGCCTATTAATTTGTTAGGGTAGTAACCTGGGCCCGGGCCAATGCCAAAAGCTTCCTCTGAATGAGGTTGAGTGATGGATCTCAGGAAGTAGTTGTGTCTCGAAGTGGATGACTCCGAGCGGGTAGATGAGTGGTAAGAGGTAGGGTCAGCAGATGTATGTTGTATAATGGGTGTAAATGATGGCAGGGCTTCTGCAATAGTACAACAAATAGAAGGATAACGCTGAGTAGATATAGCAGATAAAATATACATACAAGGAAAAGTAATATATGATAAATTGGACGATATATTAAAAATAAAAGAGTCTGGCGTAGGAGAGGTACCCGGAATAGTCGTAGAGCGATGAGAAGCCTCTGGAGTGGATTGAGCATGCGATCTGGGATGAGTAATGGGCCAAGTAGGAAGCTGTTGGGTCAATACCATCTCTGCAGCAGACGGTTGATCCGGCTCGGCCTGTTGCTCACCCAACGAATCCTGGCAAGTGCTGATGATGGGCTTTGTCTCCATGGCCACAGTGTGAGATTTCTTAAGAGTCTGCTTAGTGAAGCCCATCTTTGGACACTCTTTATACAGATGCCCCACCTCATGGCATTTCCTGCATCTAAACGACACCCCTTCATAATCAAGAACTTGTTGCCACATCATGCCATCAAAGAGCATATTGAAATTGTCATGTAGAACATCCCTTATGTCGAGGAAGATCAATATACGAGCAACTGCCCTGCTACCAGTAACTAGATAAGACCTATCATGATCAAGATAGAGCCCAAATTGACCCCCAATGTTTCGGAGAGCAGTGTCATTCCAGAATTGAACAAGCAGTCCAGGAAATCGCATCCAGATAGGGCCAGTGCCAAAATTTTCTTTATTAGGGTCAAATAGCGGAACCCATCGTTTAAGATGAACAAGGTGCATTTCAATATGCCAGTATTGCTTGAGAACCCAATCAGATTGTTCCGGACGGGCGGAAGTAAGGGAAAACCAACCTTTGGTAAGCATTAAAACTTCAGGGAGGGTTTCAAGAGTACCTCCCCAAATCTCATGGGTGCACTGCTTCAGCCGCGTAGTCGAGTATTTTCGGCCACGCACCTTCCCTACTAACATTGTGGTAGCAATATGCACCAGATCCGCCATACCACATTCACGTCCGAAGTTGGAGAACTTTCTGAACTTGTTCTTTGTGATCTTGTTCTTCTTTCCTTTTTTAGTATGCCCTAGGGTCGGGTCTTCAGAGTTCTCAGAGTCTGATGATGAGTTCGGCTTATCTGAGATAGGAATGTCCTCAGGAATGTTAGAGAAAACCCCCGAGGCTGAGGTAGGTGCACACTCCACAATCCCGTTGTTAGACGCACCCCCAAAATTCATTCCACATACTGCAGTGCCGCCGTGTGGTACAAAACCATCGATATTGACGTGTTCTAATGTAAGTGTCATCACCCCAATGCTCTAAAACACAACATCCGCAAATGGCTCCGATGACCCTAAGTCTACCTCAGCCAAGTTTGTGTTCCCAGCTAGTGAAAAGCCCCATAACCCATTATTCGAGGGTGAGGGTGTGGTAAAACTGAACTGTTCAAGTTCCCAAATGGGTGATGAGCTACTCACCACATCGATATGTATAGGCCGAGCTAGCACCAAAATAGTCGGAACAGGGACCATGTCATCCATCCCATCTGCCTCCTCTTGAGTATTATGCCCCCATATGTCCACACCGGCTAGCGGATCCTCCGTGTAATCCACTTCATCCTCGTAAGCACTCATGGTGTCAAGTAAGTCAAGCCCAGGCCAACAAACCTATTAACCAATAGCAAGGGGAAGAAAACAAGGGCCCACATTGACAGTCCAGAGTTCAAATGCCGGAGCAACAAACAATCCAAAGGAGCACCGGCGAAGCCAGAAGTAGACACAAGAAAAGGAACTCACTCACACCGAGGTATCTGAGCCTGTCTGAAGCCTATTAGATGACCGACAGGGTTCATGGGTCTCAGCTAAAAGACCCCACATGTCAGTGGACACAACAAATTCCTATAGATGTGGGTGAAAGAAAAAAAGCCACTGTCGTCTAACAAATAATGGCATGCAAATAACTAGACCTGAGGTCATGAAAAACAAGAAGATGCCAAAGAGGGGACCCATTGCTGACCGCTTAGTGGATAATAGAGCCTGATTGCTAGGGTTTCTGCCTCACCCATCCAGTTTGACTCAAAGCACTGATTATTGATAGGTTGTTCGAGAGAATGTATTTTAACAGATTGAGATTGGAGTATTCCCTGGAGGGTATCTCTCATTTCATAGCCTGGAAGGATCGAATGGAAGAAATGCTTGATGATAATGGCGTGTTAGAATATGTAAAAACTAACATTTCAAAACCCCAACAGTCAGATGCACAAAAACTAGCCCAATAGTAGAAGGATGTTGTAAAGGCCAGGAGAATTGTTTTGGAATGTGTGAGGGACCATGTGATCTCAAATTTCCATGGCAAAGAGAAACCATTTTCTATGTGGAAGACACTAACTGAGCTATTCAAAAATAAAAATGACCACAGAAAATTGGCCTCGAAAGACAAACTTCGAAACATAAGGATGCATAAGAATGACACCATTCCACAATATCTCTCCAGATTTACACAAGTTCATGATGAGCTTGGAGGGGTTGGGGTGAATATTTCAGAAGATGACCTGGTGAGCCTAACTCTTCTAGGGCTTCCAAAATCCTAGCACAACTACGATGACTCTGTGAATGGAAGAGACAAATTATTGAATTTGGAAAGGTTTCAGTTTGATTTGGTTCAAGAAGAGTTCAAGAGAAATAACAGAGATGGAAAATCATCTAAAGTGAGGATGAAGAGATTTTTTCCTTGGTTGGAAAGGGGAAGAAGGGAAAAGGAAAGAAGACCTAGAGCAAACCTGAATGCAACCAAAATAATGGCAGTAAGAAATACTTGAGCAAGGAAAAAAATTTCCCTTGCCGTGAATTCAGGTACTATGTAACAAAATGTCTGCACAAGAAGTCTACCAAGAAGCCTTAAAGAGGAGTAGCAGGTGAAGCACTGGCTTCAAAGTTTGAATTATACTTCAACCTAATAGCATGCATGGCCAACACTGTTATGGGGAGTGTGTGGTACCTTGATTATGGTGCCTCATTTCATATGACAAGGTGCAAGGAGTTTTTCAGTAACTCAGAGGAGAAGGATATCAAGAGGTATATCAAAATGGGGGATGATGGGAGGTACAATTCCATAGGAATTGGTACTGTCACCTTTGAGAGGGAGAAAGCCTTTCCTCTTCACCTCAAATATGTTATGTTTGTACCGAGGCTAAAGAATAAACTGATCTTTGTAGCAATATTGGAGGATCGTGGCTATGATGTTATTTTCAGTAAAGGGAAATCCTTTATGATACACATAGCTACAGGGCAAGTGAAGCAGATCGGGTTTTGAGTGAAGAACATATAAAAAATTAAGGTGGGAGATTTCACTGCATTGAGAAGTAAGGCTGAAAAGGTGAATATTCAACATGCTGGAGAACTGTCACATAGGATATTGGGTTATCTACACTATGGTGCCTTAAAAATCATGCAAAAATTACCACTTGTCTCCCTAAAGGGTCCCTTGACCAACAAGATGTCTTCAAGGGTTGCACATTGAGGAAATATGTCAAATCCACTTTCCATGGTCGAGATAGCAGAGCAGATGCAATCTTGGAGTGAGTCCAATCTAATGTTTGTAGACCCTTTTCTAAAACCTCCACAATAAAACATAAGTACTATGTTATTTTTATTGAAGGTTTCTCAAGAAAATGTTGGATCTTATTCATGCAAAAGAAGGATGAAGTATTCTAATTTTTTTTTGAATTCAAGGAATTAGTTGAGAAGGAGACTGGGAAGAAGGTGAATGATCTTAGGAGTGACAATGGAGGTGAATTTGTATCGCATGCCTTCAAGGATTTCTGTGTGAAGGAAGCTATTCGAAGAGAGCTAATAGCATCCCATAACCCACAACAGAATAAGGTAGCTGAAAGGAAGAACATGAGCATAGTGGGAGAAACAAGGTCCATGTTTCATGATCAGGGGTTTCTATTGCATCTATGGGAAGAATCATGCAACACAACAATATACTTTCAGAACCAGAATCCCCATAGAATACTTGGCACGTTCGCACCAGATGAAGCATTCTTTGGGAGAAAGACTAATGTGTCTCATCTCATATTTTTTGGAGCTTTAGTTTATTGTCATGTCTCCAAGGATTCGAGGAAGAAAGTTGAACCTACAACAGAGTTGGGAGTTTTTTTAGGATACACAAAATCTCCACACAATTACGAGGTGTATTTACCTTCACTAAGGATGATAACTGTGAGGAGAGATTTCAAGTTAGATGAGGAGAAGGCTATGATATGCACTATAGAAGGAAATTTGAGTATCCAACTGGAGCAGGAGCTTCTAGCTCCAAAGGAGGAGCCTCAAGATAAGCTTCAAGAGGTTATGTAGCAGCCACATGTAGTGGAGAAGGGAGGAGGTAGACTGGAGGCACCCACTCAAGCAAAATATTCCAGAGAGGGGAGAAAGAGAACCAGAGAAGCTGATAGATTGTTGCAAGATACAAGGGAGAATGTGGGACCCCCCACATCACAACATAGGAAGGGGAGGTCACCTAATAGGCACACTGGTTACATGGCTCTCATGACCAAGCTCATTGAGACAAAGCCTTCCTCATTTGAGGAAGCAATTTTTCAACCTGTTTGGCTTGATGCCATGGTGAAAGAATGCGAATCCATCATGAAGAATAGTGTATGGGAGGTGGTGATGAGGCCAGAAGGGAAATCAATGGTTGGTTTGAGATGGATCTACAAAGTGAAGCATGCAGTTGACAAGAGCATTGAGAAGTACAAGGCCAAATTTATGGCCAAAATATTTTCTCAGATAGAGGGAGTGGACTATGATGAAAATTTTGCACCAGTTGCAAGATATTCCTCAATCAGATCCATTCTAGCATTGGTTGCGTATATGGGGTGGAAAATCCACCAGATTGATGTGAAGCTGACCTTTCTCAATGATGTTGTTGAGGAGGAAATTTATATAGAGTTTCTAGAAGGATTGAGAGATATGATCAAGAGTCGCATTTGTGCAAACTCAAGAGAGCATTGTATGTTCTCAAACAGGCATCCCGAGCATGGTACACTCGAGTCAACAACTATCTCAGTGGATTGGGCTTGACCAAAAGTGAAGAAAATGCAAACCTCCATCACATTATGGTAAATGTTAAGTTTATTATTCTTGTTTTGTATGTTGATGATTTAATATTGACTAGTTATGAGAATCTAATCTGCTCTTGCAAAGAGGATATTGCAAGGGAATTTGAGTTGAAATACATGGGTCTAATGCATTACTTGCTCGGGTTGGAAGTATGGCAAGGTGATGGTGATTATTTTTTATCTAAGGGGAATTATGCCTCTGAAATACTTTAGAGATTCACATGGGGAATTGTAATCCCATGGACACACCTCTAACTATAAATTGGAGGAAGGAGAATGGCACGTTAATGCCACCATTTACAGGCAGCTTGTGGGGTCTTTGATGTATATTTTGAACACAATACTCGACATGTGCTATGAAGTAAACCAACTAAGTCAAGATATTGTGAGGCCTACCAAGCTATATTGGAAGGAAACAAAGCATAAGTTACTATATCTCAGAGGCAATACCAAGTATGGATTATGGTATAGGAGGACAAAGGGAGTGAAGCTTCAAGGCTTCATCGATGCAAACTAGGCAGGGAATCCATAATATAGGAAAATTTCTTTAGGTGATATCTTTAGTGTTGGGTATGTAGCTATTTCCTCGTAGAGTAGGAAGCAGAGGTTTGTGGCACGCAACTCAGTAGAGGCTGAATACATGGCTGCAAGTTAAGCAACACGTGAGGCCATATGGACGAGGAAAATACTTGTGTGTATTTTCAACCAGGAGATGGATTTGACAGTGATATATTGTGATAATAAGAGTTGCATTAAGCTCTTTGAGAATCCGATATTTCGTGACAGTTCCAAGAACATTGATATTTGATATCATCATTTGCGGGACTATGTGTAGAGGAGAATTACATTGCTATAGTACATTATCACCGAGGAGCAATATGATAACATATTGGCAAAGGAATTGTCAAGAGGTAAATTCGAATTCCATAGGTTCAGGATAAGGGTGGTGGAAAATCCCTTTCTTGCTAAGAGGGAGTGTTGAAAAATGTAGAAAGAAAGGCTCAATTTGACTTCATCCTTAGTAAAATTGAGTAAATCGAGTTTCCACATCAACATGACAAGAAATTAAATAGTGTGACGTGGAACTTTTCACTCAGTTAACTCAGTGAATTCAATTTAGAGGGCTTGGATTTCAGTTATGCATGTGTGATTGCTAAATTTTAGAAATCCAGTTAAGTTATTTTCAGTTGTATTCAGTTAATTGGCCTCTAACTATTGATAGAGTCGTTGTGCAAAAGGACAAAAATATGACTTAGAGATATTTAAGTTAACTGATCAATCAACCCAAAATAGCTAATGCATGAAAGGAATTCGAGTTCCTCAACTAAAGTAGAGATGAAAAGGAAATGTAACATCAGTTGTAAAATAGTTTTGAGTGTACAAGTGTTGCATGCAATGAGTGATCAATTATTGATAATTGTGCAATCAATTTGGAGGAAACTCCTAAATAATAGGGGCCAATTTACTCAAGGTTTGTGTAAGGAAATAGGAGGCTTGATGAGCAAATAATTGGCTAAGTGTTGGCCAGATTTTGTAATTGAGTAGAGAGAAAAATTATCCTTTTGGAAGTTGAACTCAGAGCTGGAGCTAGCAATTGTAATAATTTATCTATTCAACTAATTAATGAAAAGAGGCTTGAGGGGTTTGTCCCATTTGGGTTCCCATAGAAATCACTGTTTATTTATGGTTTTTCTTGTTGCATGTTTTTCTAAATTGCGGTTTTCATTCCGCAAATCAGTAGAGCAGAATTGTGTCTCCTATTTTTCATTGTGAAATCTTGAGCAATTGCAATTTATATCAAATTTCTACATGGGTCAGATTTCTATATAATGGTATGATTATGGAAAATATTGAATGCATCGCGAGGAGTCACAGGTGGAGCATCCAACTTAAAATCCCACTTTGCGTGGTAGTATTCATAGATGCTCGCCCTAAGGTTAATAGATTTCAACATTCATTTAGAGTTGGAAAAGGATGCCTCCGCTTCAAATTAGTCAGCCAAACACCTGTGAAAGTGTAAGTTGGGAAATATATTGTAAAAACCATAGTTAAAAATATATGTAATAAAGTTAATAAAGTCAAAATAAGACCAAGGTCATGGGACACATATTCCAAGCTTAATGTTGGGAAAAAACATAGTGATGGGGATCGCTGGTGATTAATTAATGGCTATGGAAATTGGCAAAGGAATTGGAAAATGATTTGGAAAGGCAAACAGTCATTATTTGGCATTTATTTATGAAAATAATGGAAAATAGGTGAAAAGGAAGGTGAAAGGTCACAAGTTTCATGTGAGGAGGAAATTGAAGGAAAATAATGGAAAATGAAGAAAATAGAGGCCTCAATGATAAAAGGGCTTCTGAGGATCAAATCATAACCTTTTTTTAGTTTGAGCTTGGAGCTATCTTCTATTCTATCCCTCTCACACTCTTGCACACTTAGAGAAAACTTGGAGCATTATTGGAGCACATTGGATTTGGAGAAATAAGGCAAAGGAAAGCAGGAAAGCACAAGGGGAACCAAGATCAACAACTATAGTCAGATTTCTTTGCAGGTACCGAGTCGCATGTATGATTTAATTGCTGCTTTTGGCATGCATTGTGTGTGCATGTGGTTATTTGGTTATGATTTGTAATTGGCATGGAGCATTTCCTAGATTGACAGTCGTTTTTCCTAGCCTTGCCATTCGTTGGATAACCATGGTGTTGTGGGTTTTCCTTTTTTTTTCTTTTCTGATTGGTTCTCATGTCCCTTATGGCTATGGTTTGAGTTATCAGTTCCTAGAGCCTTGGTTGGACAAACGCTCTGGAAGCCCTGGAACAACTTGGGTTGAGTTACTAGTCTTGGAATCCTTGGTTGGAAAAAATGCTCTGGATCCCTTGGTGGATTGAGTTACTGGTCCTGGAGCCTTGGTTGAAAAAACACTTTGGAGCACTGTGACAACTATGGGTTGAGATACTAGTCCTGGAGCGGGGTTGGAACAAATGATCTAGAGCCTTGGACAACTTTGGTAGAGACCGATCTGGTGATGGTTAGTGATTTCTGATCATGAGGGGGAATCAATGGTTGAGTCTTGAGGCGGTTTGGCCTCTGGAAGCCTTAGTTTGGTTTAGTTTTTTTATTCCATGAGATCCCACATCCATGCTTGGAATATGGCAGGGTGATTGCCTGAAAGAGAGATTTGGTTAAGGCCAATCTATGGTCAGGTGGTACGTGGAAGTCCCTAACTTGGTTGGATTTTTCATATGTTAATAAGAGTTATCTCCTCTTGTATTTCATGAGTAATTGTAGGTGTTATTATGTGGCTTTGATGGTTGGTTTATCATGATTTTTATGTTGTTAATTTACTGGTTATATGTTGGTCATGATATGTATAATGGATATGGCTCTTGATGTGTTTGGATTGATTGAGGAATTTTTAATGAATCTACGAGCTAATATATTTTAGAGCAACTATTATGAGAGGGCATTAGACCTTCTTGAAGATTTTTAGATAAGTATGAGATCCCTATGTTCAGATATGTAATTATGGCATATAGATTACATGTTCATGGTGCGTTTTATGAAATGTTTGTCATGGTTAGGCCTAGTTAGGTCAAGTTATTATCTAAATTTTCTATGGAAGGTCTTGTCCTTGTGTCATTCATTTTTCTGGAAAGTTTCATTAATTTATGGGCAGTGGTATGGGGAATAGCTCTAGAAAAGTGCCTAAGATCTTGCCGTCATAGACGTAGAACTAGGTGGAAAAGACTGCAGTTGATTCCTTGTTGGCTAATTCATGTGACTGGAGGGTTACATTCAAATTCTTACAGTTATTTTCTAGTTTCTAGGAATCCAGGACACTAAAAAAGAGGTTAACGCAGGGTTTTGGCACTTGGAAGGGTGGTTTAGCCCTTGGGGATCCTGTAGCACATGAGGGAAGTTAGCAAGATTTTGGTTTGTCGATTTCACTTCCTTAAGGTGATCTAGGAGGTTGAGTCATATCATAGTAACTATTTGTCACATTTTTACCCTGGGTAGGTGGGTGAACTTGGTTAAATGTGGGAGGAGGTAGTTACAAAGTGGTATCAAAGCTTCCAGGTCCAACACTTGGACTAGATGGGAAAAATTTGTTTGTCATGCATGCATGTATGTTGTATATCATTGTTGCAGTTGTGTCATCATGTAGAAGTGATGGTGTTGAAGTTGGTACGTTTTTTATTTTTATTTTATTAATGTATATACGTATGTTATGCTAATATTGATTGATTGGTGCAGACAAGATAGCCTCCCCTGAACTTCACTGAGGTACATGTGATTTTGTTTATATTTTGTTATCTGACATGGTATGCTTACAAGAAGTAGAGGATCAAATATGACAATAAATATGGTAGACTACAGTTCATATGATTTTCCCTATAAATTAGATGAGGAACATGGTGATGAGTACTCCCCTCACATAGCAGATACATTTAGAAGTTTTAAGGTAGAGATAAGAATTTGAAAAGAAGATAATGATAGGATCCTCGAGTCACTGGAGAGAATTGCTAAGGAATTAAAGAAAAAAGTAGAGGTTAAATGCATTTATCCTTCAAATTTATCATATTTGCAGAGACAGGGATCACTTAGGATTAGTCATGGACAAAAGGAAAGAGCTAATGGGGCTTATGTAAGTAGGTCTTAGTCAGGATACAAGTTTGACAGGGATGATACAATTGGAGATGGTAGGTTCATGGATACACCTAATAGGAGGGATAATGATCATGAATTTCATTCTAGTTATGGTTCAGAGAGACAACATCATCATCACCATTACCATTCGTATAAGAGGAGTGAAAAGTAATATTTTCCAAAAGATTTTAAGAAATAAAAGCTACCTACATTCGATGGAGAAATGAAGAAGTCACAGAATGAAAAACCTTGGTTACTTGAAATGAATAAGTTCTTAAAATTGAATGAGTACTCAACAAATATGAAAGCCATGATAGCTACCTTCATTCTTAAAGGTAAATCATACATTTGGTGGGAAGATGTAAATAATTTTATAGGTATTCAGGAAGAGGAGTTGACTTCGAGTGAGTTCGAGAGAATTTTTATGAAGAAGTATCTATTTGAGAGATACTATGATGACAAGGAAAAGGAATTCTAAGAGTTTCAGATGGGATCTATGACCAATGAGGATTATACTAGCAGGTTCTTGGAGTTTTTGAGATATGTGGCTTACCTTAAGGAGGATAAATCAAAGATGCAGATATTCATCAGTGGGTTTCCAATAGCATTCAAAGATTGGATTGAGTTTGATGAGACTAAATTGCTAGAGGAAGCCATCAGAAAGTTCAAGCATTATTATGAGCAATCAAAGTGTAGGTCTAAATCTAAACATGATTGGAAAGGTAATGATAAGAATAAGGGAAAGTGGATTAAGAGTAAAGGAAGAACACATGATACAAATGACAAGGAGAATGCAACATTGCATAAGAAGTTCAATGCAGCTGACATAGAACATGGATTCCAGTCTGAGGAGTAGAACAAGGGTGATCGAAAGAAGCCTTTACAGTGTTGGAATTGTGGCAAGGATCATCACAAGAGAGATTGTCCACAAAATCAGGGTGGCGGACCATATATTTATAGGCAGGCTAATCATCAGATAACATGTAGGCTACTCATCAAACATCTATGCAACATTGGATAACATGTAGGTTAATAATAAAGCATCTATGATCGAGATGGATGGTAAGATTTGTGATTAAATTGTTTCTATTTTGATTGACGCTAGATCTAATTATAGTTATGTTAATCCTGACCTAGTGGTTAAGTGTGGTTTGAATAAAGAAGTACATAAAAAATCTTGGTTAGTGCAGTTGGCTACAGGTACAAAGAAAGTAGTTCATCATTGGGTAAGAGGTTGTGCATTTGAGTTGAATGGTATGCCTACATCAGCACATCTAAATATGCTTCCATTGGGATCAGACAATATGTTATTGGGCATGGATTGGTTGTATCTTCACATGACTAAGGTGGGATGCTATGATAAGGCTATTGTGTGCTTGGATGAAAATGGAGAATAGAGAATATTGTAGGGTAAGAAGAAGAATACATCAATTAGAATGGATACAAATATGCAGGAAAAGCATAGTCGCAGGAAAGGGTGTGTCTTGTTTGCAATGCATATTTCTAGTGACAATGATAAGGATGTTGAGGATGCTTAGGTCTTGAATAGGTACCCAATTTTGCAGAAGTTTCAGGATGTGTTTATAGCATAGATATTAGAGTTATCATCTCATAGAGAAGTGGAATTTCTATTGAGTTGGTACCAGGAGAAGCACCAACATCAAAGGCACCTTACTGAATGAGCATGCAGAATTAGTTTAGTTGAAGTTGCAGTTGAAGGAAATGCTTGAAAAGGGATACGTTAGGCCAAGTGTGCCACCTTGGGGTACACCACTATTGTTTGTGAAGAAGAAGGATGGTACTCTTAGGTTGTGTATTGATTATAGGCAGTTGAATAAGGTGACGATTAAGAATAGGTATCTGTTTCTAAGGGTCAACAAATTATTTGATTTGTTGAAGGGAGCAACAATGTTCTTGAAGATTAACTTGATATCAAGATACCATCAGGTACACATCAAATAAGAGGATATCTACAAGACTGCTTTCCTGACTAGGTATGGATATTATGAGTTTGTTGTTGTTCCTTTTGGTTTGAATAATTCTCCAGCTACTTTTATGTGCTTGATGAATAATGTTTTGCGTCCTTATATGGAAAAGTTTGTTATTGTATTCATTGATGATATATCGAAATATTCTAAGAATGAAGAAGAACAAGCAAAACACTTAGAAAAAATATTGAGATTGCTTAGGGAACATCAGTTGTATGCCAATATTAGTAAATGTTGTTTCTTTCAGACAGAGGTACATTACTTGGGGCATGTATTTTTCAAGGAAGGCATAGCATTGGATCCAGAAAAGATAAGAACTACCATGGAATGGGAAACTCCTAGAAATGTTGATGAGGTTAGATCATTCATGGGGTTAGCAGGCTATTATAGGTTGTTCATCGAGAAATTCTCATGGATTTCCTATGGATTACATCATTACAGAGAAAAGGAAATAAATTTGAATGGACAAAGGAATGTGCAACAAGTTTTGAGTAGTTGAAGTGGTTGCTTACCAATGCTCCATTTCTATATATTAGAGATCCAGATAAAGAGTTTGTGATATGTACAAATGGTTGCAAGATAGGACTTGGTGGAGTCTTTATGTAGGAGGGACATGTGGTATGTTACGAGTCAAGGAAACTGAATGAGCATGAGCAGAACTATGTGACACATGACCTTTATTTGGAACCGATCATCCATGCGTTGAAGATGTGGAGACACTATGTTCTTGGCAGGAGGTTCATCTTGATGACTGATCACAGTGGATTGGGATACTTATTTAACCAACCAAATTTGAATTCCAGGCAAGCTAGATGGTTGGACACGATAAATGAGGTCGACTTTGAGATCAATTACATTAAGGGTAAATAGAACAAGGTTGCATATGCTCTTATCAGAAGGATACATGTAAATAATATAACAACTATCAGTTCTTATGCGATAGATTTACATGATCAAAGCTTGTAGGCAGGAAAATCAGATGACAAGTACCAACAACTTAATCATAGGTTACAACAACAGGGTACAAGTGAATAGGATGTGGATTATTATCTCATGGTAGATGGTTTGGATAGATTTATGGACAATATCTATGTGTTAGACAATAACGAGCTCAAGGAGCTTATCTTGCAGGAATATCATGTTAAGCAGTATTGAGGTCATATGGGATATCATAAGACATTGACAACAATGAAGAAGTTCTACTTCTGGCTGAATATGAAAGAAGAGGTGGGAGACTTTGTGGCTAAATGTTTGGATTGTCAACAGGTAAAGGCAGAGTGTAAGCATATAGTTGGCTTAATACATTTGATTATGATTCCAAAGTGGAAATGGGAGGTCATTTCTATGGATTTCAACACAGGTTTTCCGAGTACATCTAGACAACATGACTCAATCATGGTTGTAGTTGACAGATTGACAAAGGTAACTCAATTCATATCGGTTAAGTCTAATCATTCAGCAAGTGAGGTGGCATAGGTATTCATCAAATATATAGTGAGGTTTCATGGTGTTATAAAGAATATTGTGTCACACAGATATGCCAAGTTCACTTCTAGATTTTGGAAAGAGTAATTTGCAGGTTTGGGTATAGAGTTTGCCTTCAGTACATCTTATCATCTGGAAAAATATGGACAGAAAAGAGGGTCAACAAGATTTTAGAGGACATGTTGAGAATGTATGTTATGCACCAGCGATGGAAGTGGGAAGAGTATCTTCCATGGGTTGAGTTTTCTTATAACAAAGGGTATAAGGAATCTTTGAAGATGAGTCTATTTGTGGCACTTTATGGGTGGAGTTGTAATACTCCTATAAGTTGGAGTGACCTAGTGAACAAGGTGTTGATTGGAATGGACATGCTGGCATAGATGGAATAAGAAATGTAGGTTATCAAGAAGAATATAAAGGCAACACAAGACATGCAAAAGATCTATGCAGATCAACACATGGTATTTAAGGAGTTTCAGGTTGGAGAACACGTGTACTTGCACATCAATCCAAATATCTCCTCGAGGATTGGATAATGTCCCAAGATGGAACCTCGGTATAATAGGCATTTAAATATTCTTAAGAGGATTGGACCAGTAGCTTACGACTTGCACTTTATTCGATAGTGAAAGTCCATGATGTTTTCCATGTCTCATTGCTTAAGAAATATGTGAAAGATGTTGATAATGTTATTGATGGGTCTATATTGTGGGTGGAACTAGAAAGAGAATTCTAGCTAGAACCTCAGTGAATTTTGTAACGAAATATGCTCATGCTCCGAAATTGAGCAATCGAGCAAGTTAAAGTGCAATGGAAGCACTTTGGGCTCGATGAAGCTACATGGGAGATTGCTGATCAAATGCAAGCTATGTATATGTTTTGGTGTTGTGTTTTTGTTATATCTCTCTCTCTCTCTCTCTCTCTCTCTCTCTCTCTCTATATATATATATATATATATATATATATATATATATATAATGTAAATACCACTTCGAGCTGTGCTATAAATCTCCAATAAGCGATATGGTGTTCATGATATGTTGGTTTTGTTTTCAACAATATGATATGATGTAAATGCTACATCGAGCTATATATATATATATATATATATATATATATATATATATATATATACCACATCGAGCTATGTTATAAATCTCCAATAAGCGATATGGTTTTTATGATATGTTGGTTTTGTTTTAAACAATATGATATGATGTAAATGCTACATCGAGTTGTGTTATAAATCTCCATGGGAAACATGTGTTTTGTTGGTTTATAAGTGTCATTTAACACCAAGGACAATGTTCCTCCAAGGGGGAGGGTTCATTAACAACCCTGGTTAAAAATACATGTAATAAATCCAATAAAGGAAAAATAAGACCAAGGTCATGGGACACGTATTCCAAGCTGAATGTTGGGAAAAAAAATAGTGATGGGGATAACTAATGATTTAATGGCTATGGAAATTGAAAAATGAATTTGAAAAGGATTTGGAAAGGAAAAGAGGCATTAATTGGCATTTATTTATCAAAATAATGGAAAATAGGAGAAAAGGAAGGTCAAAGGTCACAGGTTGCATGTGAGGAGGAAATTGAAGGAAAATAATGGAAAATGAAGAAAATAAAAGCCTCAATGATAAAAAAGATTTTCAGGATCAGTTCAAAACTTTTTATCAGTTTTAGCTTGGATATGTATTCTATTCTCTCTCTCTCTCACTCTTGCATGCTTAGAGAAATCTTGGAGCACATTGGATTTGGATAAAGAAGGCAAAAAAAAGCAGGAAAACACAAGGGAGTAGTGAGATCAACAATTATAGTTGGATTGCTTTGCATGTACCGAGTAGCACATATTATTTACTTGCTAGTTTTGGCATGCATGGTTTATGCATGTGGTTATTTGGTTATGATTGGTCATTGACATGGAGGATTGTCTGGATTGACAATGGTTTTGCCTAGCCTTTCCATTTCTTGGATAGCCATGGTGTTGTGGGTCTCACCTTTTATTTTATGATTGGTGTGCATGTACCTTATGGCTGTGAGTTGGGTTATTATTTCCTGGAGACTTGGTTGGAAAAATGTTCTGGAGGCCCTGGAACAACTTAGGTTGACTTACTAGTCTTGGAAGCCTTGGTTGGACAAACAATCTGGAGCCCTTGGTGGCGTTGACACTATTATTTGTCACCTTCAGATTTTGCAATATAACTGCAAAATAAGAAGACCCGTGCCTCTTTGGCGACTAATAAAATTATGTCTTAATGATCAATTAACCATCTGTTGACCTAAGACTAAGAGGGAGGGAGTCCACCACTTAAAAACATTGCTGCTCAAGTGGTGAAGTTCAACTATAAAATTGTCCACTGATGTGTTTAACATTAATAATAATTGTTTCATGATTACTATTTGTTGTACATATGTTATTATTCTACCTAGCATATGATGAAGTGGTGATCACAAATTTTTCCTATGTACATAAGTATGAGATTAGTAAGGTGCTATTAGAGGAAACATAGTGGTACAAGTCATTATTCATCAAAAAATAAAATGGATAATATTTTTAAGGGTTTATTGCATTCTTATTAGAAGGGATAATTCTTTTTTTTTTAAAACAAAAAATTTTGTTGCATCCATATCATTGCAAATTTATATATATTTCAATGGTTATCAACCTTTGGGAAACTTATATTCTCGCATTACATAACGCAATGTGCATTTACAAGGCAAATTTTATATCTCATGACATGTTGATTGCAATTATTGATTGGGTGATGATATGTTATATGATGGTGGATCGAATCATGAATATGGGATAACGTTTTATGTGAAATACGATTCCACACACTCTGTGACATGGCATTACGTAAGTAGTTGAAAGTGTAGGTTAATGTGGTGTAAATGCACATATATTTCTGGCAATTAAATGATGTGAGAGTAAATGTTTTTCTAGACAGTCGATCAATGACCATCGTGCTAGCATTTGGCGATCAATGCCATATGTGAATCTATATTTTTTTAGCAATATTTTAGCAAAAGCCTGACATTCTGCTTAGTCATTTGGGAATTTTACTATGTATGAATATCACTGAGCTGAGTAGGTAACCCTAACCACCATGGCATGATGAGAAAGAAATGAGTGTGGCCGCAACACATAGTTGGTGACCATTTGGCATTCTTGGCAACTGGAAGGCGTTGGAACATGTTAGTTTATTCAAAACTTATGGATAATTTCGTATGGATATTTTTTAAATGGTTATTACATGCGTTTCCCCCATTTTTATTCATTTCCCTTCAAAATGTCACGTGCAACAAATTAAATTAACAGGCTTATGTTCATTTGACTCAAATGACATGGTAACCATGCCCTCTGTCAGTTCCGTTCAACTCACTCTGTATATGGTTATATTTTCACTTTGTAGACTTTGTCTCAGCTACCTCTGTAAAATAAATAGCGTTCTGCTGAGTCATGGCTTAAGGTATACCGTTTGTTTGTCAGTTTAATTTTCTTAAATTGATTACATAAATCATCGACCAGGGCTAGTAAACCGACGAAGTGTAAGTACACTATTTGTGCTAGAAATCCTTAATTATTGAGTTAAAATGCTAATGCACATGATTGGATTGTTCATTGAAACTAGTTCTTAGAAAGATGATCGCATTGATATATAACTATGAAATCCACACAACCAATAAAGATCTCAAACTCATAAATTAATCTCACACTTGCAAAATGAAATTTAACTCATAAAGACTCACACACACACTCTGCAAAATATATAAAATGTGCTTTAAAAGAAACTTGATTTCTAAAAGAATAAACTCAGCTATCAATATAACACACTCTTGTATGAAAAATCAAAATGAATTTAAACTATGTTCACACTTGTTCAAATTGACAAACCACTCTTGCTTTGAAATAAAACTCACAACACTCATGCTCCAAAATAAAACCTACAAACTAATTCTCTGATTCTCAAAATTACAATCTTGTTCTCAATTTAAACTCTCAATGCCAACTCAATTCATGTGCTTGTGAATTAATAAAAGAAAATGATTATTAAAATATCCAAACTGTTTGCTATCTATGAACTCAATCATATGCTTCACATGAACACTACACATCTAATTTGTTTCTCAATTTAGAATCAACATAAAAATATGTCAGGCGATGCATCCATCTAATTGATCATGAAATTCATAAATCATAATAATATAAATGAAAAACCCTTACTACTTAAGGGGCAGTAGGGGGGCCCTCCACAAGCAGATGGTTGCACATTTCAACTAATCAATCAACCACACATCTTGATAAGGGATTTTCTATTTATATTAAAACAAAGTTTAAGAGTTCACTGCTGCATAACATAATATAATAACAACGATGCAAACAAGATAATAAGATCTCAAACTCATAAATTAATCTCACACTTGAAAAATTAAATTTAACTCATAAAGACTCACACACACACTCTGCAAAATATCCAAAATGTTCTTTAAAAGAGACTTGATTTCTAAAGGAATAAACTCAACTATCAATATAACACACTCTTGTATGAAAAATCAAAATGAATTTAAACTATGTTCACACTTGATCAAATTGATAAACCACTCTTGATTTGAGATAAAACTCACAACACTCATGCTCTGAAATAAAACCTACAAACTAATTCTCTGATTCTAAAAATTACAATCTTGTTCTCAATTTGTACTCAATTAATGTGCTCATGAATTAATAAAAGAAAACTATTAATAAAATAACCAAACTATTTTCTATATACGAACTCAATCATATGCTTGATATGAAACTACACATCTAATTTGTTTCTCAATTTAGAATCAACATAAAAATACGCCAGGGGATGCATTCATCTAATTGATCATGAAATTTAGAAAATCTAAATAACATAAATGAAAAACCCTTACTTCTTGAGGGGGCCCTCCACAAGTAGATGGTCGCGCAATTCAAATGATCAATCAACCATGAATCTATATAAGGAAATTTCTCTTTATATTAAAACAAAGTTTAAGAGTTCACTGCTGCATAACACAAGATAATAACAATGATGCATAACATATACGATATGTGGTATTTACAGAGCCTCTGTCATAAATGTTCAAAGTTTCTTTAGCTAACTGAATATTAATTTAATATTAGAAGATATCCTATCAGAAATCGCTCACGATTTTCTATTTGACAAAGCAAATCATGAGGTGTTCGTTTCGCTTCTCGCTCGCTTGCTGTAGCTAACCCATAAACCTTCATCTTTGACCATTCAATTGAACCCTCTTTTATAAATTCGATTCATGAATATAGGAGGAAAAAGTTGAATAGACTAATCATTATATTCCCATATATATTTTGATCCAACTTGCACTTTGGATCCTATTCAACAATGGACTCAGCTGCAGAATCAAATTATGGCTACAGAAACATCAAAATCAGGTAGTTGATGCAAATATTAGGTAAATAATAAAGAACATTAGTAATATATGAAATATGAGAAAATTATATACCTTTCAAGCTTTGAATTCATTGATTTGATGCCCATTGATGGTTATGGTGGTCAAAATAGGTGAAAAAGGATTGTAAAAAAGAAACAATTATGAGGCTCAACATTCCACCAAACGAAGGCCATTGTATGCCCTCTTGCAAAAATTAAAAAACTCATAACATTTCTCTGTCACTGCATTTATTCATAAACTCGAGTTAGAACATATAAGTTTGTCTTCTTTAACCTCTTCTTAGCAGCTGCCATCCTGGGCTTCTTCATCAAAATTTTGTATTTCAAACTTATGACCTTCCTTTTGAGAGACTTGTTCTTTTCCTTCAGTTTTTTTATTCTTCTTATGCCATTCCCCTAGTTGCAAGAGAATTTTATCATTATGGGTCATTTGTATTTAATTTTGTGCTTTTAAGGTCTCATGTTCTTGTTTCAAGTGTCTATTCAGCGTCTCCAATTCAAAGATTTCTTGCTTTAGAGTATTGATGATTGGAGGTTCTTGTGGACTGACAGATTGAATTCTTATTTCTTGAATTGTGGAAGAATATGGCTTTTGTGTAGCTCTTTTCTCCAGGGACTCAATATAATCATATATCTTCTGTTGTACTAGGTCAACTTCTGGTGACCTTCGCTCTGGTGATGAAAAAATAGGTGAGGGAAACTTTGATTCTTCCTCCATTTCTAAATCAACATACTCTGTGCATGGTTCCTTTATTACTTTATGAAGCCTTTCACTTCTCCTTGTAGTGGATGAAGGAGGTCTTTGTTTTTGAATGTTTATCTGTTCTGTATTATTTAATTTAGTTTCTTTTTTGGATATATTTTCTTCTTTTTGGCTGGATTTCTTTCTTCTAACATTTTTCGTCCTCATGTTTTCCAGAATATTTACCAAAGGAGTTTCATCTTCAGAATTTTTTTCTTGTTCTAGAGGGTTTTCAACAGAGATTTTAGGCATTTTTCTTCTACTTCTCCTTATTTTGATACTGCTGGCTATGTCTTGTTTTACTTCCTTAAAGTGGTTTATGACTAGAAAAGTTTCCCAATTATCTCCTAAGCTCTCTAAATGAGCTTCGATGAGAATTTTAGCAAGACTGTGGTGGTATATAATGTTGTCAATAAAATGTATCCTCCTCTGAGTATTACCAGACATTTTCCTTAAGCTATTCAATAGAAAATAAGGTAAACTGTTGTCCCCTTCAATTCCTCTATTTTTAAACCATATTTCTCCAACCCTTGGGAGACCGATAACATTAGCTATGAAAGACTCTGCCACCACTATTCTGATATCTCCAATTTCGACCTTTTTTCCATCAAAATCTCGAGCAAATGATTTGGTCACCTCTATGTCAAAACCATCAATTTTTTTTTTATGAATTCCCACCATTTCACATGCGTTAACATTTTCTTTATTTGCGGATATCGTTACATAAATTTCTTCCCATTAGGCTCAGTCCAAACTATTACCCCCATGGTGGTGAAGTCTCATCTCACAATTGTTCTGTGACAGGGTTATGGAAACGAGGTATGGTTGAGAGAGAAATGAGGGACATAAGTGAGGTCGAAAGTGGAATGAGAGATATGAGTAGGGTTGAGATATGAGCAAGGACAAGAATGGAATGATTTTCAAAAGAACAGAGTATAAATAAACGCGCGGCAGAATTAACAATAAAACAAAGTTTTCGAAATGGAGTGGTAATTTAATGATGGATGGCATATGGGCTTCTACGACTAGTTTTAGATGATATGACAGAAAACTTATGATTTAACCCATAGTGATAATTAGCTTGAATGGCGATAGTAATGTCTCTATTATTTCATAATCTTAATGTTTACCTTTATTATAAATCTATTAGCTACATACTCTGAATTGATAATTCTAATGCTTGGTTGTTGCTTGTGATTTGTCCTTAGGTACCTCCATTTTTTGGCTTGATGGTTCCTCTTTTGGAGTATTCAATTGTTCCAATCAATAATTTCCTGTCAGTATTAGCTGCAGAAATTTGTCAAAGTTGCAGATTCTTAGTAATTTTGAAGCTATTTATTTTGAATAAAAAAGAGGGATATAAAGAAAAATGGGAATCAGATTGGGGTTGAAAAAGAAAATTTAGGATGCCAAAATTTGGTTTTCACCCTAGATTTTCTGTATAAACATGCTAACATTTGTCGGTTTTAATGTTTATACAATTTTATTATATATATGTGTGTGTGTGTGTGTGTGTTTTATTTTTGTTTTCTTTTATTTTTTAGAAAAGAAAGAAGATTTTGTGATTTGGGCTGAAGGAGACGGAAAATCCTTCTTAACCAGATTTAAATCAATTATTTTTTTGTTTTATTTTATTTTTATTTTTTATTTTATTTATTTATTTTTGTAAATTTTCAATAAATTCCTCCCTTGTTAATGGCTTATGGTATAATCTCAATCGATGATCATTCACAAGGAAGGTAATTTTTTCTTCATCCATAGTTATGATCCTGATTGCGCCATTATCAAATATAGTTTCAATATCATAAGGCCCAAGCCAATGAGTTTGAAATTTTGCTTGAAAATCTTTGAACTTTGAATGAAAAAGTAGAGCCCAATCCCCTGGCTAGAACTTATTCTCTTTTATATATTTATCATGCTAATTAGATATTTGTTGCTGAACTAGATTGGTTCTTTGAATGACATCTTGTCTTATCTTATCTAGTTCTTGTAGTTGCTCCATCCTTTTCTTTTGTGCTTCTGACAGATAAAGACCAAATTTGACTTCTGTCTTGAAAGTATTTATTTGAAATTCAATAGGAAATAAGGCTTTCTTCCCATAAACAAGTTCATAGGTGTATGTCTTATAGTGTTTGTCCATGTGGTTCGGTATGCCCATAAAGCTTCTGGAAGCTTTTCTGCCCATTATCTTTTATCCTGATGCACATTCTTCGTAAGAATGGCTTCAATTAATTTATTAGTGGACTCCACTTGCCCATTTTATTGTGGATGATATGGAGTTGAATTTCGATGTTTGATTTTGTAATCCTCCATTATCATCTGTACCAACTTGGATGTAAATTGAGCACCTTGATCTGTCACAATTTCCTCTGGGACACCAAAATGAGTAAAAATATCCTAAAAAAGAAATGGGACTACGGCATTTTCAGTAGCAAAAGGAAGTTCTTTAGCTTCTACCCATTTTGTAACATAATCAGTGCAAACAAGATTGTACCTTTTCTATCTTGATGGTGGATTAATAGGATCAACAAAATATAAACCCCATTTCTCAAAGGGTTCAATGAGTACCTGAGGTTGTAGAGGCACCTCATTTGAAAGGATAGGTTTCCCCATTCTTTGACAACTATCACATCTCTTAACATATTCTTTGGAATCTTTGAAAATAGAAGGCCAATAATATACTAGGAGAAGGATTTTGCAAGCAGTTCTTTTACAACAAAATGTCCTCCACATGGTTCATCATGAAAAGCTTTCAGTATTTCAGATAATTCATATTCTCTAACACATCTTCAAATAATTAGATCAGGCCCCGTTTTGTACAATTATTCATTTATCCATGAGTAAGATGCACCAGTTTGAATTACCTTTCTCTTTTCACTAGGAGATAAGTATGATGGTAACTTTATTGTAGCCAAGTAGTTAGAAATGTCTGCAAACCAAGGGGATTTAGTAGATACTGCAAAAAGATATTCATCAAGAAAATCAACTTTTACAAGAGTATTATTATTATCATTTTGGATCATAGATAAGAAATCAACAACTGTGATTTGTTTTCCAGGTCTATCCAAAATAATAATATTAAACTCTTGTAACAAAAGTAACCATCTTGTGATTTTGCTATTTGTAATAGATTTATTCATTAAGTATATGATTTTAGAATGATCAGTGTGAATAAAGGTTTCATAACCAGTGATATAATGCCTAAATTTGTTGATGGCATGTACAACTGCTAAAAAATGCTTCTCAGTAACAATATGATTTAACTCTGCATGAGTCAAATTTCTACTGGTATAATAAATGACATAAGGATTTAAGTATTTTTTTCCTAATACAACTCCCAAAGCTGTATTTGAAGCATAAATTGAAATATGAAAAGGTAACTTCCAATTTGGTCCCCTCAAAACTAGTGCTTCATATATTTTTCTTTTTAATGTTTCAAAAGCTTTTTGGCAATCAGAATTCCACGTGAATTCAGAATCCTTTGTTAATAATTTGAAAAGTGGATAATCATTTTTGTAAAGTTTTCTAAGAATCTTCTATAGGAACGAGTAAAACCAAGAAAAATTCTAATATTTGACAAATAGGAACTGATAATCTAGAAATTACTTCTACCTTAGATGTATCCACCTTGATTCCATCTCCCAAGATATGGTGGCCTAAAAAATTCCCTTTAGCAAACATCATAAAACAATTTTCATGGCTTAATGAAATATTTGTTTCTTTATATATAATAAGAAAATTTTCTAAATTCTTAAGAGCTTCTTCAAAAGAGTTCCCATAGACAATAAAATCATCCATGTATACTTCCACACATTCATGAGTTAGATTCAAAAAAATTCCTAGAACTACCCTTTGGAATGTTGCAGGTGCATTACATAATTCGAAAGGAAGCACTTTGTAAGCATAAGTTCCCCATGAATAGGTAAAAGTGGTTTTATCTTGATCTTCTGCAGCTACTTGGATATGATTATATCCGCTAAAACCATCCAAGAGTGAGAAATATTTCTTCACTGCCAATGTATCTAGAACTTGATCTATAAAAATAAGTGATCCTTTAAAGTGGCATTATTCAGTTCTCTATAGTCAATACATACTCTCCATTTTCCATTCTTTTTTCAGAACAATTACTAGTGGTGAAACCCATTGAATATTAGATATAATATAATTTAAGTTCACATTTAACAGTTTGTGTACCTCCCCCTCAACAATTTCCCTTAAATTTGGATTCATTTTCCTTTGTGGTTGTCTGATTGGTTTGGAATTTTATTCAATATAGATGTGATGCATACAAGTTTCAGGATTCATTTTTTTCATGTCAGTATATTCCCATGCATAAATAGAGGAATGTTCTTGTAGCATTTTCACTAATTCTTTCTTTTGAGATTCTTCCAATTTATGATTTATATTCAGAGTTTTCAGTGGAAAAATTTATATTAAATAATTGCCAAATTTTTCCATAGAATGTAAACACATTTGATGAGATGATAAATATTCAATATTACATTGTTCTTGAAAATTTTGACTAGGTTCATAGTATGAAGATGATTCATTATTTTTTATTAAGTTTAAAATTTGATCTTCTTCATCTATTTGCGAAGTAGAAAAAATTGGTCGTATATCAATATCATCATCTATCCATTCTTCACTTTCTACTTCTATCATTGTTCTTGTAGGTGGGTACAATGTAAATTTCTTTGTTGAACTTCCATCAAAGGTAAACATGTCATGAGATCTATAGCTTATAAAAGCATCAACTGTGGCTAACCATGGTCTTCCTAGGATCAATGAGTGACTTCCTAAGTTATTATTGGGTGTTAAAATCATAAAATCAACATGATATTCCTAAGAATCTAAGGATACATATACATCTTCTAACACATCATCACGTTTAATTACAAACTTATCTACCAATTGTAACAAGGTAGGTGTATATTGAAGATTAAGAAGTTTTAATTGATCCATAGTTTGTTTACTCATTATGTTTATGGATGCTCCTAAATAAATAAATGTATTTGGTATTTCAACACCATTAATGTGTGTTTTCACAATGGGACTTCCTAGATCTAAGTATTTTTGAATTTTTGTTTTTCCCATCATGATATCTGCAATTTTTCCAAATAGTTTAATTCTTTTGACTTCTTTTCTTTTCCTTCCTCGTCTTTTAATGCTTAAATCCCTAATTGTCTTTGCAAAAAATGGAATTTATTTAATGGCCTATAACAAAGGAATTTTTATGCAAACGTCCTTCAATTCATCCAACATATCATAATCATGTAATAAAATATGTTTTTCTACCCCTTTATCAATTTCTAATCTTTCAGGAAAAGGTGGTTTTGAAACAGATACTGAAGGTTGTTCCATAATGGGAGTTGAGTTTATTGGAGTATCATTAAAGTGTGTAGGAGTGGATTGTTTTTGAATATTTTCTTTCTGATGAAGAGATGTCCCTTAATTAGAGTGGTCATCCTTATTTTGAGGATTTTAATCCTGATGAAGAGATGTCTCCTTCTCAGAATGATCATCCTTTTCACTTTCTTGAATAACAACAAATGGTGACTTCTTTTCCAATACTCTACCAAATCTAAGTTTAACATTGTTTAGATCTAATGGAGTTATCATATTGGTCTAGAAAATTTTCCCTTCTATGTTGTAAACTGGTTGTGAATTTTTTTCTTGGGTTTGGAAGTGGTTGAACATGCAATTGGTTTGGTCTTTGTGGCAATGGTAAGGAAAGTTGTGGCTTTGGATTCTGAAATTGAACTTGAGGTGGTTGGCTAGACTGAGGATTATATTGTGGTGGAAAAGTAGGATAAGATTGAGGGTAATGAGGATATATTCCATAAGGATTTTTCCATCCTTGTGCCCAAGGTTGAGGTTGAGGCCAAGGTTGCCAAGGCATGGGCACAATCTAGTTATTTTGTGGTGGTTGTGCATATGCTTGGGTGTTAAATCCTTGGTTTTGCCATGGTATATTGTCAACAAAACAAAGAGGGTCTACCTATTTGGAACTACTTCCTCTTGGTAAACAACTTTAAGACCCGGTATTGAAGGACATTCTTTAGTATCATGATTTTCTACACATATAACACAAGTTTCTACACTCTTTAAGTCAAGAGGACATTCTCTCAAGTCATGTTTCTTTCTGCACTTGGGACAAAATATGGATAGAGCAACATTTTCAACACTTTTCTTGTTTTGTATTTTAAGGATATATATTTGTTCACTAAGACTCCCTAAAATGTCTGTCTTAAAATTATCAATCAAATTGCCTATTTCAGCCCTACTTACCGTCTTAGTTGAAAATTTATTAATTCTAGAGATAACATGATCTCTTGAACTTTTTCCAACTCTCGACTTACTTATTGAAATGTGTATTCATAGCTCAAAAATATCTATTAATGATAATTGAGAAACATCCCCTTTACCCATTAAATTGAGAATATTTATCCATTCATCTCTAATGGATTTTAATAGGAGAGATTTTAAAGTGTCTTCATCTAAATATTCCATTTTAGCTCTCTTAAGATTGTAGCTAAACCTTTCAATTAAATCCTCAAGATTTTCATCTTCTCTTTGCATCATTTTGAAAAATTCATTCTTAAGGTTATGGGGCATGAAATAATCCTTGTGTTTCTCCAAGAATGCAGTTTCATTTTCTCCCATGTTCTAATAAAGTTTGTTATTAAACCCACGAACCATTTTAGTGCTGCATCCTTAAGAGTTGAAGGAAAAAATTTCAACATTTTAGAGTTGAGAAAATAGTCATAATTTCTACATAAAACTTCGAACTCAAAAAGAAATGTTTCAGGATCCTCATTTCTTAATTCGTGGAATTTAGGAAGGACAAAAGGTGAGATGTTTTTCATTGTTACTGTAGTATCTTCATCGAAGATAGGAAACTCGATAGGATCTGGTTCTCTTCTATCTCATCCTCCTCCTACTCTTCCTCCACCTCTTCCACCTCCAATCCTAAGATGTTCACCATTTAAATTATGTACTTCTCCTCCCCTCTCCCCAACCATTGTAGATTCTTCAATACTAATGTAAGGTTCCAAAGTTGGGTTTGTTTGTTCCTCTTCTAGTTCTTCCAATTCCTCTATCAATGGTATATTAAAATATGTTTCTTATTCTTCTCCTTCACTAGGGAATTCTAGTTCTTAAGCTATAATTTGTTCTTGAGTTGAAGTTAGAAAAATTACTCCTTCTGTTGGGAATGAAGAATCTTCTTTTACTACTCCAGTTGATGAAGTTGGTGAATCTCTAGGTTGGATTTCAGACCTCAGTACCTCAGGAAGCCTATGTTTGCCTTCAATGGATGGTATACGAGTTTGGGTGGATGGTTTGGCACTACGAGGTCGTGGTGGGGTGAGTGGTGTTGCTGGAATTAAACTTCTGCATCTACTTACAAATCTACCTCTAGAATATCTTTCCCTATGCATGCCATTTTTATGTTTTTTTTTTAATATCGTTAAACTAAAAAGACAAGATTCCTATTTACACTTCCTCGACAACGACGCCAACATGCTTTTCAATTTAATTGTCTTAAATTGATTACATAAATCATCGACCAGGGCTAGTAAACTGACAAAGTGCAAGTACACTATTTGTGCTAGAAATAATTAATTATTGAGTTAAAATGCTAATGGACATGATTGGATTTCTCATTGAAACTAATACTAAGAAAGATGATCGCATTGATATCTAATTATGAAATCCACAAAACCAATAAATATCTCAAACTCATAAATTAATCTCACACTTGAAAAATGAAATTTAACTCATAAAGACTCACACACACACTCTGCAAAATATCTAAAATGTGCTTTAAAAGAAATTTGATTTCTAAAAGAATAAAATCAGCTATCAATATAACACACTCTTGTATGTAAAATCAAAATGAATTTAAACTATGTTCAAACTTGTTAAAATTGATAAACCACTCTTTCTTTGAAATAAAACTCATAACACTCATGCTCCAAAATAAAACCTACAAACTAATTCTCTGATTCTTAAAATTACAATCTTGTTCTCAATTTAAACTCTCAATGCCAACTCAATTCATGTGCTCCTGATTTAATAAAATAGCCAAACTGTTTGCTATCTATGAAATCAATCAAATACTTCACATGAACACTACACATCTAATTTGTTTCTCAATTTAGAATAAAAATAAAAATATGTCAGGCGATGCATACATCTAATTGATTATGAAATTCATAAATCAAAATAACATAAATGAAAAACCCTTACTGCTTGAGGGGAAGTAAGGGGGCCATCCACAAGCAGATGGTCATGCAATTCAACTGATCAATCAACTACACATCTTGATAAGGAAATTTCTCTTTATATTAAAACAAAGTTTAAGAGTTCACTGCGGCATAACACAAGATAATAACAACGATGCATACCATAAGATAATAACAACGATGCATAACATATCTTCTACGCAGTATTTATAGATCCTCTATCAGAAATGTTAAGAGTTTCTTTATCTAATAGAATACTAATTTAATCTTAGAAGATATACTATCAGAAATCACTCATGATTTTCTGTTTGACAAAGCAAATCATGGGGCGTTCGTTTTGCTTCTCGCTCGCTTGTTGTAACTAACCCGTTGACCTTCATATTCTACCATTCGATTGGAACCTTCTTTCATAATTTTGATTCATGAGGATAGGAGGAAAAAGTTGAGTAGACTAATTAATATATTCCCATATATATTTTGCTCCAGCTAGCACTTTGGATCCTGTCCAATAATGGACTCAGTTGCAGAATCAGATTCTGGCTACAAAAACATCAAAATCCAGTAACTACTACAAATATTAGGAAAATAATAAAGAACATTAGTAACATATGAAATATGAGACAATTATATACCTTTCAAGCTTTGAATTCACTGATTTGATGCCCATTGATGGTTATGGTGGTCAAAATAGGTGAAAAAGGATTGTAAAAAAGAAATAATTATGAGGCTTAACACCATTCTTCATCGTTTTCCCTTGGAACAATTGTGCCATTGTCAAGTCAAAGGTTGTTTTATTATGGCTCCATGTGGTTATTATTATGAGGAGAAATCCCGCTCCCTTTGGAAATTATCGTAACCCTGCAAAAAATTTATTGTTATACCGTTAATAGTTTGGTTCAAATAATCCCAAGGTGGATATGAAATGCACCTGTTTAAATTTTGGCAATTAAAATTATTCAAAATCCTCTGGAACTTTATGATTTCGACGCCTTCGAATGGTTATCATTCTGTTTAAAAGTCATGTTTTGAGTACATGTGAATGAAATCTAGCTTGCAAATATTGTTGGGTCTCTGATTCGATGTTATGTCCTATCCACCTGTGCATTTTTCTGCTTGCAACTGTGAAGTCGAAAACCCTCCATCGTGCAACATTGTGTACTCGCCATGTCATTGTTGACCTTGCACATGTTTCATAATTTATTTGACAAATTCTATCAATAAATTGTAAAAGGAATGAGGTCGCTGTTGTGCCAGATTTGGTATCATGCATTGGCTAATGATTTTTCTTGGCATATATGAGTTTCTTCTCTAGAGGTTCGAGCATACAAGGTAGGGGAAGAGGAAACAAGCCATTAGGAATTTGGAAACAAGGCATAAATAAAGGTTTAGGTTTTCAATACACTTTAATGCTGATTTTGATGAATTTAGGCAACTAGCTACTACAGGGCATCTTTACCTAGGTCCTCCACCTGCAATTAGCCAACCACCTTTGTCTAGTGAACCTCATCAATCTAATTTGCGTCCACCTCCAAATGTTCATGAAATACCCTATCAAAATAAAGATGGTTGGGATCATACTCCTTTTGATAACTCTTCACAAGGATATCAAGGTTGGGAAAAAATCATTCAAATCCCCATTAGACAACCTGAGACTTCACAGAGTCATGCTAATTATGATTCATTTGCTCATTCTGATAAGTCAACCTATATCATGCATAGTGCTACTCTCCATCTATCTGCCAATCATGATAAATCTCTTGGATTTCCATCCCCATCTGTGTCTGATTTAAACGATGTAATTGCTGCTAGGTTCCCATCAAGGAAAATAGCCCCTCAAGTAGCCAGCCCAACACTCTAAAAGAGCTTGGAAAAAAATGAACCGGAAAAAGAAGTTATTCATATTAATTCGTCTACGTAGAAGAAACATCCAAGCACTCTGTTTATTTTCAGCAGTTGTTTAAGGAAAGTGGCAATGGGTAGGAAAATGCTTATAGATTTTAATTTTATTTCATGCTTATGATGCACTTGCTCTACTAACATTATTTTTAGACAATATATGATGATAAAAGACTTCATGCCCTTTTGATATACAATGTGGACTATGGTTATGTATATTTTGACTATTGGCATGGCCCATATATTTAACAGTTGGCATAATTTCGATGAATGGGAAATGTGATGGATGATTTTTATGGTTGTGATATTATAACGTTATGTTTTCATAATATGCATTAAAAGGGAGATACAAGGAGGAAATAATGCATTATTAATAATATTAATTTTAATGTTGCTACATGGACAATGGGCCTCCCTCCTTCTTAAGTCTATTCCCTCATCTTTTAATTTGGTCAATTCTTATTTTAGTAATTTTTCCTATCCTCTCCTTTTCCTTTAGTTTTGGTAAATGAGTGGTTAAATAAACCAACACATAACTACTTGAAAGTTATGAGCACCTACATATAAGGAAAATGGATACGAAGAGTGAAGCATCCTCACTTCTTCATTTTGATGTGATTTATTGAGAAGTTCACTTGAGTTTTTGGTTGCTTTGATCTTGCTTAAGAGTTCTAGGAGACTAATAAGCTTGTGTTGCAGGTCACCTTTTAAAAAGTAGTAGCAACAAGGGTTAGTTAAGTTTATGTTCTGTTGGATTAGGTAATCATAGTTTGGTCATTGATGGTTTATTAAAACTACTGTTTATTTGCCAACATTGATGAGTCTAGTATTTGTGCAGTGTACCAATGTCCAAGAGATTGAATCTATGCCATTTACAACAACTTGAACTTGTGTTTTTCTAATTAGTTGCATTTGATAACGTGGTTACATAAACACTGCCATTTGTAAAGGGTCTAGATTATAGAATTTTGATAGTCTGTCAAGCTTATTTCTAGCATTTTTGAACATTTTTAAAGCAAATTCAATGAAATATATTTTCAGGAGCTTGCCATTTTCCCTATCATTTCTAATATTTGTCTTTCTTAATTTTATTATAACAAATTCCTTTTTCTTGTATATAATGTTTATGTTGGCAATGAGTTTATATTATAAAAATGTGTTGTAAATATTTTGTTTTCAAGGTATATGTTTTCTTTTGTTACCTGTTGTGCAATATAATTGTTGTATAAGACATAACTCGTGTCATCCATGGATTAAATTTTTTATTTTTAATGTATTTTAATTATTTAAGCATTAAACTCCCCCACATTCTATTTGTTACGACTATAAAGATTCGAGCCATGTTCTCATTGTTTCTAGACTAGCCATTTAGGAATTTGTTAAGGTTTTGGATAATAGAAGGTGCAATTTCTGTCATCAACATGTGGGTTGAGTCACTAGTCCTGGAGCTTTGGTTGGAAAAATGCTCTGGAGCCCTGCGACAACTTTGGGTTGAGTTACTATTCCTAGAGCCAGGTTAGAACAAATGCTCTGAGCCTTGGATAAATTTGGTCAAGATCCATCTGGTGATGGTTAGTGATGTCCGATTGTGAGGTGGAATCACTAGTTGAGGGTTGAGGCGGTTTGGCCTATGGAAGCCCTGGTTTGGTTTTTTTTGGTTATTCCATGAGATCCCACATTCATTCTTGGAATATCGGGTGGGGGTGATTGGATGAAAGAGAGATTTGGTTCAGCCCAATCAATGGTCAGGTGGTATGTGGAAATCCTTGACATGGTTATTTTTTTCATATGTTCATAAGAGTCACCTCTTGTATTTCATGAGTAATTTTAAGTGTTATTATGTGGCATTGATGGCTGGATTATCATGATGCATATGCTGTTCATTTACTGGTTATATGCTGGTCATGAGATGTATAATGGCTATGGATCTTAATGTGTTTGGATTTATTGAGGAATGGTTAATGAATGCATGAGATAATAGATGTTAATCCAACTATTATGAGAGGGAATTAGACCTTCTTGATTATTCCTAGCTAAGCATGAGATACCTATGTTCAGATATGTAATTATGACCTCTAGATTACATGTTCATGACATGTTTACTGAAATGTATGTCATGGTTAGGCATGGTGATTTAGATTGTATCATTATACTATTTTTCATCCATCTCGATGCATTTGGAGTGGAAAAAATGGAGGAATAAGCTCACAGGATTGTTTTTACGGGTGGGGCCCAGTTTGGCAAAACATGTTCTGAAAACTTACGAGAGAATTTTGAGGCATCAAACAAAGTTTTTAGGGGGGGAAAATTGTATCATTGGCGCAAAACCATTTCATGTTATTCTACACAATTATATATTTGCAAAGACGTAAGAAGTGTGTCAATCAGATTCTGTATGCAAAAGTTATGCCACTCATAAGTTGACCTTCCTGTTTTCACACCTATAGTTCGGAAGGATGTCGTGTTAGCCCCCATTATTCATGGAAAAGGGGCTAGCCACATGATTACGATGTAAAGTACTCTAGAAGAGTCTATATTGTAACTCTAGTTAAGAGTTGATGTAGTCAAAATTAACCACTAGTAGGCTATCAAGCTGTGTTATAACCGGGCCACTAGGAGGAAGAGGCATTCCATTCTTTCAAGAGAATTTTGTTCCATGGTTGAGAAAAGATATCCAGGAGAGATATGAGGTATAACACACAAACATAGATGATCTGTGCATTATAGCAACACATGGGCCACAAGCATTACTTTTTTGTACCTGCAACAATAATTCCAGACAGAGAAAGAGAGCGAAGCGACCTCATCTTCCAAATCAGTTTTGTCCCGAAAGAGTTTCCTAGAGCATATTTTGTATCTCATGTGTGTGTGTGAGATTATTTGATCGTTCTCTAATTTTTTGCATAATTTCCATTCGCATGCATGTACTAATTACAGTCAAATCTTCATATCTTAAAGTTTAATAAAATTGTAATAGTGTAGAATATCATATTTTAAATATAATATTAAAAGATCAGTTGTGACTAACTATCTAGTGGAATGTACACGACAGTTTACAGATCATTTTGTATCATAGCATGTTTCTTTGGGTATTTTGTGGATATTGCAGGGATCTAGATCTACGGGGCCGAAAATCGTAAAACCCTAATCATTGGCGACAGATCTGTAAACGAACCTCATGATCCTGCGAAGGTGAGGTTTTTGCAGTTGGAACAACAAGTCACAAATATCAACTGCAATTTAAGCCTCCTCATGGTGGCCCTGAATAACAAGCTGGGGATATTTGGAGAAGATGGGGGTTCGAATGTAGAGGAAAAATCAGAATGATGATAAGAAGATTAGGAAAAATAAAGAACCAGTCGAAGAAAGAGCCTGTAAAAGATCAACCCAGTTCGAGTGTCGTGAACCAATCAGAGTCCCTATTTAAACTGGAAGAAAAAGGCGATATTAATTCATACCACGATGAGATCGACGTTTTGAATCTGAACCATTGGTTGCAACAACTAGAAGTATATTTCAACGTCCATCATATTTAAGAAGGACATAAAATCTCATTTGAGCGACTAAAATTTGAGGGATATGCATTGAATTGGTGGGAGAGCCACATGGAAACCCTAAGGTTGGAGGTAGAGCCTACAAATAATAAGTGGTAGGATTCCAAAACCCTCATCAAGTCACAATTTAATCCCATTGAGTACGTGGAGGACCAATGGATTCGGTGGCATTACTTTAGGCAAAATTCAGGCCAAAGCGTGTAGGAGTGCACCATAGAATTTAGGAAGATGGCTATAATGCTGGGTATCTCTCAAAAGAACCAGATGTATTCCTCAAGTATTTGGGTAGTCTTCACCGCCATCTACGTGAGAAATTTATTTTTTTCAAGCTCAAATCAATGGATGAGGCTTGTGTATAGTCACATTACTTGGAGAACATAGGCCCGAAGAGAGCGAAATCAAGTGTTTCAAAGCAGAAGGAGAAACAAGAAGCTTCTAAGGAGGGGAAGAAGAAGAAAAAAGGGGGAAAATATAAGAATATGGTAGCTACAACACACTAGTGCAAAGATCCTAGAAACCACTGCAAATACTGCAACATCGATGGCCATACAAAGGAAAAATTCTGGAAGTTGCATCTAGAGTTAAACCTGAAGAACAAGAAGAAAGATAACAAGAAGAAGAATCTCATGGCATCTATTTTGAGAAACCAAGTTGAAAGCAAATCAGATGTAGATGAGAAGATCGTATATACATTAGTACAGAAGGAGGTGAATCTGAGTAGCCTTCAACAATAGGAAGAGAAAGAAATGTCCAAACTCTTCCTTATAAAGATACAGGTGAAGAAGACAAATATTGATGCTCTGTTTGACTCAGGATCGCAAGTGAATCTCATTGCAGCTGAGTTGGTCAAGAAGTTTGGGCTAGAATTTCTTGATCATCCAAACCAATATCCATTGGGATGGGTAAATAAGGATGGAGAATTGAAGGAAACAAAATAGTGTAAAAATAGATTTTATATCAGTGATGATTTTATTGATGAAGTAGATCTAGATGTGGTTCCCCTTGATTTGTGTGGAGTCATGTTTGGGAGTCCATACATGTACATGCATGATGAAATATTCATGAGGAGATATACCTAGTACTGACTCGTCAAGGATGGAAAATAATTCATCATCAATGCTCACAAAGGAAAGTAAAAAAAATTGCCGGTAAGTTCCAACCAAAGTTCCAACCAAGCCAAGAAATTGGTTAGTTCCAGCAAGAAGTATGTTTTATTGTTTTTAGGAGAAATTTAGTCTGAAGAGGAGTCAATAAGAGGAAATCCATCCCTGGAGGGGTGTACTAAGAAACATAAACAAAATTGTAGGAGTTGTTACATGCATACAAGGATTTGTTCCGAGAGCCTAAAGGGTTACCACCTAAGAGAGAAGTGGAGCACGAGATATAACTATTTCTAGACTACCCATTGCCAAATATTGGGCTGTATAGGCAGTCTATTATATAAGCAAGTGAGGTGAATAAACAATTGCAAAAACTACTGGAACATGGTGTCATTCGACCGAGTACATCACCATGTGGGTCACCCATCATCATTGTGCCAAATATGGATGGGAATTGGAAGATGTGTATAGATTACAGGGCGTTGAAAAAAATCACGATCAAGAACAGATACCCCTTGTCCATGATAAATGATTTGTTGGATCAGATGCAACTAGAAAAATACTTCACCAAGTTGGACTTAAAGTTTCGATATCACCAGGTTCGAGTCAAATAAGAATAAACCTGGAAGATCGCCTTCAAAACTAGGCAAGGTTTGTATGAGTGGTTAGTCATGCCATTTGGTCAATGTAATGCACCAACTATGTTTATGAGATTAATGAATAATGTACTACACCGTTTTATAGATTCATTTTTTGTTATCTATTTGGATGATACACTGGTATATAGTGCTACTTGGGAGGAGCACATGTCACATTTGATGAAGGTGCTGGAAACATTGAAGAAGCACCAAATTCTAGAAAATCTCAAGAAGTGCGAGTTTGTAAAATAGTATTTGGGGTATGTGATAGGTGGAGGAGAAAAAAATACAGATCCTTCCAAGATGGAGGCCATCATGAAATGGATAGTTCATACTAATGTTTCTGAGGTCAGGAGTTTCATTGGGGAAACACAATAATTGAGGAATTTCATAGCCTCATTTTCAGAGGTAGCAACACTGCTCCACTCCATAACAACAAGTGGCAAGAGTTTCCAGTGGGGAAAAGGTCAATAAAGGGATTTCAAAGAGCTAAAGAAGAAGATCATCCAAGCACTAGTTCTAGAATTACCAAAATAGCAATGACCCTTTGAAGTGGAGACATATATGAGTAGGTATGCTATGGGAGTTGTATTGATGCAGGGAGGAAGACATGTATGCTATCATTCTGAAGTATTTCATGGGGCAGTTGTTAACTACCCTAACTATGACAAGGAGATATATGCCATGGTGGAAGCTATGATGAAGTAGAAGCACTATCTGATGGTAACAGATACAATAATCCACACAAATAACCAACCGTTACAGTACTCACAAGCCTATAGTAAGCTACAATGGACTAGGCATTACAAGTGGATGGGGTTTTTACAAAAATTTCATTTGGTGATCAAGTATAAGAAGGGAAGAACAAGAAAGTTAGCTTACATGCTTTCAAGGCCACCCACATCAGAGATGACATATTTGGGAACTCTTATGCACATGGAGCCATTCAACCATGATGCATAAAAAGAGACATATTCAAAATTTTAGGACTTTAAGGAGGTGTATCAAGAGTTGCAGAGTCAGATTCATGTGCACAATGGTGATAGCACAGTTGAATACCATCTCTGGGATGGGTTAATATACAGGCTGGATAAGCTATGTGTTCCTAAAGGTGAGTGATTTAAAATGGTCAGAGAGGCTCACACCTCCAAGGTTGTAAGGAACTTTGGTGTAGGCAAGACCGTGGCTAACTTAAGGAGGTATGTGTATTGGCCCAAGATGCAAGAGTAGGTAGCTGAGTTTATAAGAGGATGCATGCTTTGTTGTACTAGCAAGCCTAGCAACAATAAATAAGGTCTATATCACCCCTTACCTACACCTACTCGTCCTTGGGAAGGCATTTCCATGGAATTTTTGGGAGGTTTACCAACAACCATGAAGGGAAATGACTACCTATTTATGGTAGTTGGCAGGCTCAACAGGATATGTGTTCTGATGCCCTGTTAAAAGACCATCAACAGATAAGAAGCAACAAAATTGTTCAGTGGAAAAGTCTAGGTGCACTTTGGGAGACCGAAGAGCATCATTTTAGACTGGGATACAAGATTTATTGGTGCATTTTGGACTACATTGCGGGAGATTATGAACACAAAGTTGAAGATATTTAAAAAATTCCATCCACAGAGAGATGGGAAGACAAAAGTAGTTAACAAGACTTTGGTACAACTTCTTAGGGGATACAACCAGAAGCATTTGAAGGCCTAGGATGAAAATATGGTATATATACAACATTATTATAGTAGATCAATCCACACTTCTACATGAAAGTCCCCATTTGAGACTTGTTTTGGATATTTTCCACCTCCACCTTTAGATATTGCATATGGGAAATAAGGAGGAGCGAGGGAAGATCTTATAGGAGAAGATTTTAGGGATAATTTTTTTATAGAGAATATCAAACAGATCCATCTATAGGTACATGAAACACTGCAAAATTCACAGGAAAGTATATGGATAGGCATGATCAACACATAACAAAGAAGTAATTCAAGGTGGGAGACAAAAGTATGGTTACAATTGTACAAGGAGAGGCTGCAAGGGTCTGGTAAGAAAATAAAATCTCTGAGGTATGGTCCCTTTGAGATACTGGAAAAGGTGGGTGATAATTCCTATTGACTTAGTTTACCACCATATATGCACATTTAATTAGTTGTGAATGTGGAGAATTTTAAAACTCTATGAGCCTTCCATGCTAGATCATGAAGAGGAACATGTCCTACCTTATGTGGAATATTTTGCACTATATGCTCAGGCAGGGTTGAAAAAAGACATAATTTTGCAGAAGAGGTCCAGAATTACAAGAAAGGGGTAGCATGAGCTTTGGCAGATTGGGTTGAAGGTACAAATTCTAGGAAAAGCTAAATGGTACACCAGAGAGAAGGTGGATGAAAAATTTCGTCACCTCATTCAGTAGAAGTTTTTGGGGACCAAAAGGCTCCCAAAATGAAGAGGTGTCATCTAGATTGTATCATTGTATTTTTTTTCATCCATTTCGATGCATTTGGAGTGGAAAAAGTAGAGGAATCAACTCACGGGACCGTTTTTAGTGGCGGGACCCAGTTTGGAAAAACATGTTCTGAAACCTTTTGAGAGCCTAAAATGATGTTTTTTTGGGGGTATAACTTTATCGCTTTAGCACAACACCATTTCATGTTATTCTACACATAGATATATTTCCAACGGCAAAAGAAGCGCATCAATCAGAGTCCATATTCAAAAGTTATGCCACTCAGAAGTTGACCTTCCTGTTTTCACTCCTATAGTTTGGGAGGATACCGTGTTAGGCCCCATTATTCATGGAACATGGGCTAGCCACTTGATTATGATGTAAAAGAATCTAGAAGCGCCTATATTGTAACTCTAGTTAAGAGTTGATATAGTCAAAATTAACCACTATTAGGCTATGAGGCTGTGTAATAATGGGGCCACTAGGAGGAAGATGCATTCCATTCTTTTGACAGATTTTTTTTCCAAAGTTGAAAAAATATAGCCAGGAGAGATAAGAGGTAGAGCACATAGAGAAGATCTACGCACTTTAGCATCCCACAGGCCACAAGCATTAATTCTTTGTACTTGCATCCATATGTCTAGGCAGAGAAAGAGAGCGAAGTGACCTCGCCTTCCAGCTGGGTTTTCTCTCGAAATGGTTTCCCATAGCATATTTTGTGTCTTATGTGTTTATGTGAGGTTATTTTAGAGTTCTCTACTTTTCTACATAATTTCCATTCACATGCATGCACTAATTATAGTCAAATATATAGATCTTAAAGTTTAATAAAACTATAATAGTGTAGAATCTCATATTTTTAATATAATATATTAGATATGTTGGGACGAACTGTCCAGTGGAATATCCACGGAAGTTTACATATCACTTGGTTAGGTCAAGTTATTGTCTAAGTTTTGTATGGAAGGCCTTATACTTGTGTCATTCATTGTTCTGGAAAGTTTCATTAATTTTTGGGCAATGGTCTGGGGACTAGCCCTAAAAAGTACCTCAAATCTCATGGTCACTAGCATAGAATTGGGTGAAAAACACTGCAATTGATCCCTTGCTGGCTTATGCATGCAATTGGAGGGTTACAATCAAATTCCTGTAGTTTTGTGCCAACATCTAGGAGTCTAAGACACTAAAAAAGAGGTTAACTCATTGTCTAGGAACCTGGAAGAGCGGTTTACCCCTTGGGGCTCCTGTAGCACCTGAGGGAAGTCACTAAGGTTTTGGTTTGCCGATTCCACTTCCTTAAGGTGATATAAGAGGTTGAGTCATGTAAAAATAACTCTTTGTCACATGTTTACCCCGCGTAGGCTAATGAACTTGGGTAAATGTGGGTGGAGGCAGTTAGATTTATCCCTATGGAAAAGGATAAGGTGATCTCTCCTCGTGCATGGGAAAATCTCACCTTTGATCCTGCATTCATAGAAGCTAACCTCAACACTATTTTGCAATATCTGGAGAACAACAACACAAATTTCATTGTAGGTAATTAGATGGATCACCACATCAGGAAGGATAATGGGTTTTGTTTCATTTGAAATCCCCTCCTTGTTTCCATCCCCTAAGAGATAAGCACTGTTATCGTCTTGTTGATTTCCTAGCTAATCATCTTTCCTATGGATTATGTGCATCCAATTCACTTTGGAGCTCTTTTGTGCAACTCCCATTTTTTATGTCTACTGGAGAAAGTTTAATAATCATGGAAATTTCTGTGTTTGTGACATATAATTCGACATATTACAACACTAATTGCATGAGGGTGTATAGGGTTCCATTCAATGTGCAATAGTAAAATATCTGGAGGGGCCTTTAGCTAGTGACATTTCCATCCATAATTGACAACACTTTGTCGAGGTATCTCAACCATCTTTTCTTTCTGCTCAGGGTGTGAAATCTCAGCGTTCGCGATCTCTCTCCCCTTCAAGAAGTTCTTAGTCGACATTATATCCCTCGTGTCAACCATAGAATGGACCACACTGGCCCTTTCCACAGTGAATTTTGGATACATTATCTAGTGACCCGACAAGGAGACCCTAGTGAACTCCATCATCATATTATCTACCTCTCAAACACAATTTCTGACTTGGATGAGAAAATCCTTAGTAAAAAAAGCATAAATGCCATGCTGGAGGAGGAAGTATATTGGTTGCATCATCATCAACTCAATCTGCAAGCCAAAATCCAAGGTTAGCCCAAAAAAAATCAATTCATTGGAAGACGAGATGGAGATTCTCCACAAGAAATAGGTAGGACAATATGCTAGCCAAACCCACGAAGAAAATAGGAGCACAGCTGGGAGTGCCCCTGAAGACCCCTCTAACAAAATGTCTATTGACCCCTCTATTTGTGTTATAAATGTTCCATGTAAATGCATTTTTCTATGTGGCTGGTTTTTCGAATCTATAGTAGCAAGAATTTGGTTTTGGTTCAATTTATAGTAGATACAAATGTCTAGAATAAAATTTTGAATCTCAACTCTATGTATCTCGAAAAGACTATGCTCTCTTGAATTGAATGCAAATTTCCCCTCTTTTCCACCTACAATTAGGGCAGAAACTTAATGAAAATTTATCCATCATTTTTGTCAAAAAATATTAATAATTAAACTAAAATTTTGGTAGCCCTATTCCGAAAGAGACACATATATCCATGTTCTCAACCCTCTATAACTTACTATTACTAAAAGTAGTGGAACCATGTGATTCAAATAGCTAGTTGCATCGAGAGGTGTTGTACAACCCAATATAGGGGAGATGTGTGTAATATAAGTAATTTTGTCATCAATTTTGAATGTCGGATATATTTTGTTTCCACAAAAAAAAAAAAATACTTTTTATATATAGTAAAAAGTTACATCGCATATTCCATAACATTCCTTTTGATTTCAACTCCATTTGTGGGAAAATAGGACAACCTGTCCAAAATTAGACAAAAAAAACTAAACGTAACAGCATAACTATGTGTCGCAGAAAGTAGAAAAACTAAGGTGAACTAGTCATCCAGTAAAGGATAAGTGCAAGTCGGGCCTCCAGTTCGGAGAAACACTCCACAATTAACAAAAATATAAACTGCTTTGACTCAAACCTCCCTTAAGGGAAAACAATCCCACGAGCCACATATAAATTTAATTTTGATATAAACAAAACAACATGTCTATGAGTTATCACCTACAAAAAATTCTCCAGGATATAAAGCATTTGCTGGAGATAAAGTAAAAACAGTCTTCTATGTGAAAGCATGGAGCACTCTGTTAGTATGGCATGGAGTCTGACACACGAAGCCCATTCTCATCCTTAACCTCTATGTGCCACGAGTCCAAAGCTTGTTGTAATCCGTCCTTAGAAAGACGACCAACGACCCCATTTCATTCCCTGTAAATATGGCATACATAAATAAGTATAATATGAATTTTTTATTCCTATATCTCTTCTATAATTGGAAGTAACAAATAGTTTTGACATATCTGTGCATTGTTAACCCAATTTATGACATTCATGGAGTCTCCAAAAATTTGTACTGAATCAATGCTTAGTTGGATGAGCCAAAATATGAGGAGTTTTAGTGTTTGTAGTTCATAAAAATTATTAGTGCCTTCTCCAAGTCCCACATAAGCAACAATTGTAACATTTTTTTATTTTATTTTATTTATTTATTTTTATTTTTATTTTATTTTTATTTATTTATTTATTTATTTTTTTTTTTTTTTATGGATAATCACTGCACCACATTTTCTTTGGTTATCAGCTACCTCGTAAAAATATTCCCAGAATATATCATGGTAAATATGTTCGATCCTTACGTTCCTTGGTGTTTTTCATGGACCATAAGAGGAAAGTAATGAAATTATGGCCACACATTCCGCGGCCACAGATGAAGGGGTGGATGTAGCATCCAGAAACATTCCTTGGTTTCTAGCCAGCTAGATACCCCATGTAACAAGGAGTGGAATATTCCTGTAGTCATGTTCCTTGTTTGTCTCCCACCATATACGCCATGCCATGCTACAATTTTCACCCTGCCAAATAGCCCTAAAATTGCGCAGTGATAGAGCTAGGTCCCAAATTTTTTTGGTAAAGATGCAAGAAATGAAAATATGTTCTATGGAATCCTCTGCATTCTTGCATATGCAGCACCAACCCAGACCATTTAGGAACCTTTCTTGGAGTAAATCTTAGGTTGGAACCTTCTTCTTCAGAATACACTAGAAGAATAGTTTTGTTTTTGGAGGCCCTTCCACTTTCCACAATGATTTGAACCAACGTTCTTGAACTTCCCTTTCTCTATTTTTCATTATGTAACCATAGCCTTCTTTTGGTGTATAAATTCTTGATTTTGCATGTACCCAACATAAGGAGTCCAGAAAATCCTTTAGCCTCACTCTTGAGCGGGCTAGTTCCTGAATATATTCTTGCCACTCCTGACTCCATTGTTGGTCAATTATCAAATCCTCCATTGATTTCCATGCTTGGGCCCATATAGAGGTATCATTTGGCATACCAACCTAATTCAGAGTATAGACCCATTTTTGTTCTAGAGCCTCCACCAGGCCCTCAGAGAGTGTAAACTATTCGCTGCACCTGACCCATGGGTCTAGGACAATCCTACTCATTTCACCATTTCCTACCCTCCAAGTCAGTCCTTTTCCTACTATCCATGGGGCCAACACAATTACTTTCCAGATCATAGAAGACTTGGTGATACCTTTGTTTGGCTTTCTGATCATCCACTGAGAGTGGATCCACATACTTTCTTTTTACCATTGTTGTCTACAAGTTGTTCTCTATCAAAATCCTCCAGCTCAATTTTTCTACTACAACTAAAAGAAAATGTATTTAATGTTGTTGTTTTACAACTAAAAATAAATGTATAAATAAAAAATATACACCATACAATTTGAAATTAATATGTAATAATAAATATTAATAATTATATGAATTCCACATCTCTATATATCAAAGTATTCTCATTTTAAATTCTATTAAAACCTTGATTTAATCTCTATAGAATATCAAAGAAATTTTATTAGTAGTATTGAGGAAACAAAGTTTAGATATATGTCAAAAGTAATTATAACCTTTTTGTTTTTATATTTAATTAAGAAAAGAAAATGTTATAAAGTCAAATTAAAATAAAAAATGCATAAAATATTTTGAGTGTGAAATGAGTTACGTTTTTTGACCATGTGGTATTGATAAGTCATGGTATTGGCCCATGGTATTTTAGAAAAGCCTATTTACAAGTTAATAATATACATGGTAAAGAGCCTAGTCCTTAAGTGCGACCTTTTGAAATTTTTTTTTGGTTTATTTTCCAATCTAATTTATCTAGAATTTGACAAAGATTCATTGAAATCACAATTTTGATGGGTGAATTCTTACAATTGAAGTGCCTCATGGGTTTTTTTGAGGGTGTTGAATCCATATATGTAGTAAAAAAATTAGTTTAAACAACACAAATCAATATTTAACCACAAAATTTTCTCCATATTCTAGCTAGAAATATGTCGGAAACTCCAAAAATTCGCACTTAAGGACTATTTACCATACAGTCGCACTTAAAGAGTATTCCCATGGTAAAGTGGCAGCAAATATGCATGGTTAAAAATATTTTGTTGCGTCGAGAGACACTCTCCAACCTAGTATATAAGGGATGTTGTAATGTCATGTCCTATAAACATTTTGACTTGGTCAAAATACAATAAAATAAAAACAAAAATAACCATATGTTAACATTAAAATTCCACATTATTAGTTTTTCTATCAATTTTTATTGGGTAGTTAAGGTAAAACTGAAAGAAAAAGAAAAATAAATCTATGTTAAAATACAAATTCTAAGTTATTATTTTTTTAAAATTTTTTTTTTGTTGAGTAGTTAAGGTAAACTTGACTTGGTCAAGTTACTAGTGGTTTTTGAACTCCATGTTTATGAGAACCCATCGTATTCATGTGGAATATCGCCTATTTAATTGGGGGAATTAAACCACCCTAGATCCATCTTAACTCTGTATCTACCAAGTTATGAGAGGGATCAAATATATTGAGATGCAAATATCTTTTATATCATGATTTTAAATTCTTAAATTTATAAGTATTTTTTTTTATAAAAAATCTTTTATAAAATTAACTATTCTATTTTAGAAATCATCTCTATAATTTTGACATACGAAATCAATCATAGAATAGTAGCCAAAAATATTCTCAACATTACATACAAATTCTAGTGACCAAGTGTTATGCAGACAAGAGCAATCTCCCTAGATTCCTAAGGAAAACTAGTAACAAACAAGAAAATAACTGCTAGCTTTCCTTAGCTTATAACTAAAACATGAAACATGTAGTATGCGAAGGATAAATTACCCATTAACAAAGTTCTTATAGAAGTCCTTTCAATTATTTCAACAACTATATTTTCCTCAATGCCTTAAAGGCTTTCCATATGCATTCCACAACTTCTCCATGATGCTTCAAAAGAGATCTCAATAGACAAAAAACATTCAAATGGATCAAATCATCTCGCATATGAAATCAAAGGTAAACGAAATCCGTAATTAAGCATACATCATATAATTGAATCAATAATCAATCATAAACCATGCGATTGATCAAGGAATCTTGCAAATAACATCAAAATAGATGCAATTAGGAAAGAACAATTACTTTCTGTGAAATTGAAAAGAAAAAAAAGCTTACAACCTGGTTGTCTTGATGTCACAAGCCTCTTCCAATGGTATCCTTTCCTTCCTTTGATGACAAGCTCTTCAGACCCAAAACCAACAACATAAATTTACTACTCCCACTCCCCCATCCCTTTAGTCCTATGCTCAATTTATAGGAAGGATGAGGAGGTTTCTAGTTCCTCTACTCAAGGGATATTATGCTTAAGAGGAAGAGATTAGTTCCATGTAACAAGGGATTAGGCGCAATTATGTAGTGGTTCGAGGTTTATAATTTGGATAAGATTCCTCAAACAAAGCTTCTAGAGATTTTTTTTTTTTTAATTTACCTGCATGAACAAAACTGCATGGTTTATAGTGGAAGAACTGCACAGTTCTGCGCTGTTTACATTGGAATAAATTGCACATGCATGGGTTTTGTTCAGGAAAACTGTGAAGATACTCAAAAAGGGTTTTTAAAAAGTGTAACCCAAAATTCCTTTTGTCCCTATCATTATTTTACTTCAAGCTTCACAGGGGACTCACTTGAAACACTCATCGGATGGCTAGAGATCCGAATCGATAGTCATGGTGAAAAATTTAGTGTAATAGATTTCCCCCTAAAGTGCAAAGCTAGAAAAGACATTTGTTGATTGAAGCACTTTATCATGTCAAAGGTTCAGATCATATACCAATTGGTTGAGCACCTGAAACAAACAATAAAGGATTACCATATCATACTTTCATATAAACATCACTAGGGTAGGAATTCTCATACTTAGAGTAAACATAACTCAATGAACCAGTAGGGAAATACACAAAGATCCATATCAATAGTAGACATAGTATGGACACAACCATCAATGGATCTATATTTACAATCATGAAAATTTAATAACTCCACGAAGCATGGATGGATGAAACTAGATCCAAGGTCTTGATATCCATCTCTATTGACGTATGAATCTAACCATATGAGTAAATGTCTTGAAGTTGAACTTGGTAGAAACTACCTGATTACCGGTCAATGATGTAAACCATTAAGTTGTGCGAGAGAAACCACCAATAATGAAAATGGTACTCAAGGTACTCTTAATACAACATATGAAGTGTGAACATATGTCTTGAAGTTTAACACTCACAAAATAATTTGATCGAAGGTCAATGATGAGAACCTATCGTTGAAGGCGAGAAACCTACCATTAGGGCATGTAGGCTCCAAGGTACTGAAAAAGGTTTCTAGATCAACTTCCTAGATAGTGAGATGAAGTCAATAGGAAGTGATCCACCACAGGAGGTCCTACGACACGAAACTCATGTCAAGTTTTGAAGAAAAATATTTGAAGTGATTTAGGACTGACTTAGGGATGACCAACGCGATTGAAGGTAATGAATTGCAAAGTAATTTTTACTGAGGTTGGACATATCTTGAACATATTGGCGACATGACACTTAGAATTGGAAGCATTTGACTCAAGAATAATATCCAAAACCAATTGAATATTTTCAATGAGGTTCGATTAACTGTGAGACATATGGATTTCCCAACTCGGACACAAATGTGACAGAGTGTCATGTTCAAGAGCAACATACTGCCTTTAATGAAATTTAAAACCAAATGTTTCTTTCCCATTTTTCCCCACCATTACTGGAAAGTACCAATTTATTTTTACACAATCTTAAGGAGGAAAACATTTGCTTGTCCCATAAGTTCATCCTTCATATGAGTCCTCTGAAGTATTTTTTATGAACCCTAGGAAGGAGTGGTTCGGTCTCTTCATGATTGACAAGTCCTGCACTGTTTAATTTTACGAGTCCAGTGTAGGGTTAAATCGATTGCATTTTCATGTTTAAATAGTTTGAAAAGACACGAAAATAAAACTCAATCATTTCTTTCAACGGAAATTTTAACGAGCCTGAAGAAAGTAAAAATCAGTGTTGTTCATTTTTAGGGAGTCAAGAGAAAAACATAAGTAAACTCCATAATGCTAATTTTCGTAAATTTAGTCCCTCAAGTGTGAAAAATGATAAAATAATGCAGGAGAGAACTCTATTGACCATGACTAGTCAACATATGCCTTTTTTGTAAATAGTTTAGTTCAGTTTAGAAAAGGGGTAAAATTATACTAAATAGATGACTGTTCATTTACTCTTTTGAGTTCAAATAGTCAAGTACTTGACTAAATTTTAATGTTTAGAGAGTAGAAAATGGCTTAAAAGAGAACTCTAGGGTTTCACTTTTTTGTAAGTTTTAACGAGTTTGAAAAATTGATAAAAGTGTACTCATATTATTGACTTTCAATTTAATTAACGGGCAGGAAAAGACGAAAATAACTGCGCATTTTTATATGTATTACGCGCATGAAAGGATAGCAAAAGAAGCTTAGTATTTTCATGAGTTTAACGAGTCTTGAAAATAATAACCGAAATGGACTCGAGATAAGTTTCATTTTTATACAAGCTTTAACTATTCTTGAGAGTGGTTTCATTTTTACACAAGCTTAAAATAGAGAAAAAACAATGCTTGAGAGTGGTTTCAATGCCCCACGAGCATAACCTGCAAGGGCACATTCCCCCTGAGCTTCATTTCATTCACCTAAGTAGACTAATGGTTACTAATAGCTGGATGGAATGAAGGTTCATTTACGAGATCAGATGAAATATTCAACTTAACATTTACGAGATCTAGTCAAAGGATCGACTCAATTAGGGGAGGATTTGTTTCATTTTTTAATGATATTGACGCAAGAAAAGAACCCTGCTCATAGTGATATGATTCATTTTTAAACGAGGTTGACACAATGAAAGAACTATCCTGATGGGAACCTGTTTCATTTTTTAACGAGGTTGACACAGTAAAATAACTATCCTCACAAGGATCTGTTTCATTTTTAACGAGGTTGATATAGTAAAAGAACCATCCTCACAACAACCTTGTTTCATTTTTTAATGAGATCGACAAAAGAAAAGGAACTATGCTGATAGGATCTGTTTCATTTTTTAACGAGGTTGACATAGTAAAAGAACTATCCTCATAATGACATGTATGATTTTTGAACCAGGTTGACATAGTAAAAGAACCATCCTCATAAAAACTTGTTTCATTTTTTAACGAGGTTGACATAGTAAAATAACCATCCTCATGTGCACCTTGATCATGGCTTCCAGCTGGAAGGAACACAAGCCAAGGGACACACCTCAATAATGAATTCCAAGAGGTCTTCATCAGAAGGAAGAATAGTTCTCTGGAAGGAACACATGTCAAGGGACTCAATAGTGATATAAACATCATGTTCAAATACTCCCATAGGGTTCACCATTTCAATTACTGTATCTAAGTCGAAATAAGTTGAGAAAACAGTGAGAGGCTCGCTTACATTGGTAACTGAAAACATGGGACTGATCGCTACATATTTAACCCATGGTGGGGTGGATACCACTTCCATATAAGGAACATTAAGGGATGTTGGATGGATGGTAGTCGAATCAAGATCAACGAAAAAAATCTGGCCAATAGTCACAATGTTTCCATTATGAGGGAAAGACATCACTCGAAAGAGTATGGACACAACAAATTTCATGGCATAAACATAGTCTCGCCCAAGGAGTAAATTTAAATCCAATGGGCCTTGGACTACCACAAGATCAATAAAGACAATTTTACCTTACAAGGTAATAGAAAACTTAGGAAGTATCCCTAAAGGTTCACTAATGGTTCTGTTAAAAGCTAGCAGATTTTGTGTAATAGGAAAAGGTTGAGGGGAACCCAAAGCTTGTCAAGTAGTTGAGCATAAAATAATAACAGAAGCAACTTAATCTAAATTTGTGCGACACACATTCTTACCATAAGCCTTCAAAATGATTTGGAAATGTGTGGAAGAAGGAAGAAAAGGTTCTGTTAGTCTACTCCAATCAAAGGAAATGACCTCAATACTTGGAGGGGTTCGATGGAAATTGGTGAAATGCCCCCTTGTGTAGGAGAATCTGATGTAACAAAAAGAACCTGAGCGGTATGAATTTCACTCCATATAGGGAGAGTGGGATCGAATGAATGTGAAATCGAGTCAACCACTTAATTAAAATAATGGTTCAGCAACCTGAGTGATATGCGTTTCACTCTCCAATGGAAGGGCATGATTGACTGTACTTGGAATTAGGTCAATCACTTCGTCAATTAACAGTAGGTTGGGAGAAAGTTTACAGTAAACAATTGGAAGTTGTTGTTGAACAATAAGTTTTTCCAACAATTTTGAGGCTTCATACATGTGAGGGAAAATGTGAGTTTGATGAATCCCTTTGCATTACCTACAAGGAAACCTAACTTTACCCTTTTTCCCCAAAACCTGACAATCAATGGTTGATGGATAAAAATAAGTTGATAAGAATTTTATGACTATACTTCCAGGACCTTAGGAATACCAGGACAATTGATAAGGAAGTGGTCACCCTTACAAAGCTTGGCTTGCGATGCATGTTGGAGGTTTCCTCAACATTACCGATACTTACAACCATGGTTGGTTGGTTGACTTCTTTCTTCTCTTGCTTCTTCTTCTTCTTCTTCTTAGCCACTTGGTTACTAGCATCAAGGCTTTTACCAAGTGAACTGAGAAGAAATGGAGGAAGACATGTTGGGTGAAGAAGGCAAAGGGTCAACATGAGGTTGGTGATGATGTTTTTCAAGCTTCTATGGTCATTTATTGAAGAATATAAATTCAGATTCTCCACAGTATTATCAAAACTTCGTCGACATTTCGAATCCCAATGGAGACCCATCTTCAGGACAAAATGTCAATGAGAGCTTGAGAGGAGAGAAGACCATGATAAATAGTCAAAGAAAAACCAACAAAGTCTAAGAGAGCCAACCATTCAATTAATTTATTATTCAATTTATTAATTAAAATAAAATAATATAATATTATTAGTATTTCCTAATTAATTAATGATTAATATTATCAATATTTATTCCTAAATCACCATTAATAATGATTATAAACACATTAATACTAATAATTAATAATCTCATAATAATAATAATAATAATAAATAATTTCATAATAATAATAATAATAATTAATAATTTCATAATAATAATAATAATAATTAATACTCTTATTAGAAGTTTTACCATACTAATAAATAATTAATTAATTTTAGCAATAATAATAATAGCTATTATTATTATTTTTGGTTTTTATGAATTTTTATTTTTATTTTTATGTATTTTTATTTTTAATTTTAATTTTAAAACCATAATTGTATAATTAATTTTTATTCTATATTTATTCTTTCTAATTAATAAAATTAATATTATTAATTAAAAATTAATATTTCAAATATTTTCAAAAAATACTTCAATTTTTTTTAATAATACTTATAGTGAATATTAATAATTAGTAATTTTTAATTAATATTAATAATTTTATAACTATGCTACTAATGATTGTTTATTATAAACTAATTAATATTACTTATATCATTTACACTATTTATGAAATCTGATTTTAATTTTAAATTAATTTAATTATAGTTTAAAATTATTTATTAATAATAACTATTAATTAATTAATTTCTATAAGTAAATATAAAATAATTGCTAATTATTATCCAATAATAACTATTGGTTAACCATTAATAATTATTTTTATTATTGATACTTATTTATAAATGAAATTTAGGCTAAGAGATTAGTTCATTTTTTATTTTTATTTTAAAGCATGTCCTAGATGAGTAGTTTAAATCCTATTAATGTTTTAACCCTAAAAAGCGGGGGAAAAGGAATTTTACCTGAAATACTGAACCTGTGAGGGCAGGCTGGAGGAGCAAATTTTTCTGATCAGAGGAAGCCAACTGTCACTTATTTCACTGCCTCCATCCCTATTGAGATTATGAGGATGCTTCATAATCTCAAGAACTTCTTTGATTTTTCTTCTGTGGTATTTCCCTTCACTAGCGATGATTTAGGCGTCTTCTAAACATACGTGATGTTTCGTCTTTGAGGAGTGCTCTGCAAGGGCTAAGGTACGAGATCTTCCATTCTTAATATTGGCAGCATGCTCTTTCAATCTTATCTACAAGGGTCGTCCAATTTTCCTAATATAACTTTTTCCACGTGAACTCAGTTGATTTTGAGATGGTGAATTCGGTTGAGGTGAAGCATCCGGTTGAGGTGGAACAATTTGAGTATTTGAGGCCAACAAAGTTGAAAACAACCATACTAGTAAACCTATGGTAAATCCAGGTAATGAAAATGTAGCCATATAAGGAGGACCAACATTTCCAAAACAAGAAAAAGGACTGGGATTCTCGTTAAGAGGAGTTCCTTGGTTGGTAAATTCTGGAACATTTTCCATTAGATTCAACTTTAGTGAATTTCAGTTAACAATTTAACAATATTAACAATCCAAATTCACAATCCACACCTAAGGTCTGTAAAAAGTAAAATAAAATGAATAACACACATTTACAAATATGGGAGTCAAACCACACAAACAACCTTTTCACAGTGAAATCACTAGTTGGTGATGAAATCCAACATTGCATAAATCAAGGTGAAAAGTATATATAGATAGAGTAGATGGAACCTGTTACCCTGACAACCTACTTAATGAAACAATATAGTGCAAGAAACTCCACTTATGCCATCTCGAGTGAAGATTACCCTCAAAAAGTCCAAGTGAGTCTAGTCAACTTCTGCTCGTGGTACAATACAAAACTTCCCTTTACCGTCACCTCAGGAAAAATCCCTAAGATTATGGTCACTAGGGTTTCCAACTATAACAATTCAACCTAGGGGGACAGTCGTAGATTCGACATACACACAAGGGCATAGTAACAAATATCAATCCCCTTGACAACTCCTCAACATGGTAAATCTGAGGTTTACTTCCAAGTGACCCCAAGTACCTTTTGACACCATTTCTAATGCATGCAAATCTTATACCGTAACCAATGAAGCGAGTACAATTACTTCACCGGGTCCGATATGATCTCGTGCTTGACTACTATGTAAGAGGAGTTGCCCAGAGAAAAATTGTAATAATTGGATTTACTCCCTACCACAAGATTCTACTATTTGTTTATAGCTTTGGAAATTTTATTGACTTCCCTATTCCAAATCCCTACAACTTTATCTATGTAGGTGGAAAGAGCCCTAAAAATGAAAAAATTCTAATCAATTTTAATTAACACTGTATTATTAAGCTGTTATTTACTCAATAGGTAAATGGAGGTGAAACTTATGGTATAATGACCTGAATCAAAATTATAATGCAGTCGAAAATGAAATTTGTTATATTTTCATTTTGATGAAGATCTATATATAGGAATAAAGGAAATTCCAACATTTTGCAGCAAATAACGATGCAACAAACAAGAATTCCCTGCACTAGATATTCAATCAAACTCTTCCAATGCAATTCAAACCCCTAAATTCCAAACTATGCAATGTAATCTATGCACAATTCTCTTGAAAACTATGCAAATGTAATCTATGCACAATTTTTGTTCATATTATGAGAATGATAATTATAACTATGCAAATGTAATCTATTCAAGAGAATTATTCAAAACAAACACAAGATGATTCGAAATTAGCGAAAGAACAAAAACACTATTTTCCTTCACCAATGCAATTAAAGAATAAAATAGTGTAATTAAACAAAATTGGGTGAAAATTCCAAAGATCAAAAGTAATGACACTCAAAGGCGATTAACACTCAAACATAATTCAACCCCACCTTGACCAATGCAATTAAATAACCAAAAAATATTAGGTAATTGAAATTGGGTGAAAATTCCAAAGATCAAAAGTAATGACACTCAAAGGCGATTAACACTCAAACACAATTCAACCCCTCCTTTCACCAATGTAATTAAATATCCAAAAAATTGAAAGTAAACAAAATTGGGTGAAAATTCCAAAGATCAAAAGTAATGACACTCAAAGGCAATTAACACTCAAACACAATTCAACCCCCCCCCCACCCGACGATTGAGGGGGAATTTTTTTTCCAAAAATGAAAGCAAAAACTTGCAAAAATTGTTAAGAAACTGTGACAAACCTCTAAGTAATGACCAAAGGAAATCAAACTAAGAATCTCTCGAAAAAGAAAATTCAAAACACCTAGTCAACTTAACAAGGACTTATGAGATTTTAAACAAGCCAACATGATCATAAAAAGAAAAAATATGGACTTAAATTAGAGAAAACTTTACTTTTGAAAAAATTTACAGGGTTGCGCAGGAAATCAGTTTAATCGAGTGTGCATGCGCATTGGTTCTGAAGCAAAACTGTGCCGATCTGCGCTCTGTCACTGAACAGAAACTGTGCAGATCGAGAAAATTAAGAAAAAATAAAAAACAAAGGTCTCAAACCAGAAATTTCAATTCTTAAAAGGGTCTAAAGGTGTCAAGGGTCACAAAATGACACAAAGGAGAACTCTCATTCCCCAATATGGTCACCAATTTGTTACGCGGACAAATCTATCTTGTGGACAAGAGCGATCTCCCTAGATTCCTAAGGAAAACTAGTAACAAAAAAGACAAGAATTACTGTCTTTCCTTAGCTTATAACTAAAACATGAAACATGTAGTATGCGAAGGATCACTTAACTATTAACAAAGTGCTTGTAGAAGTCCTTTCAGTGCTTTCTATAACCATAATTTCCTCAATGCCTTAGAGGATTTCCAAATGCTTTCCACAACTTCTCCATGATGCTTCAAAAGAGATCTGCATAGACAAAAACATTCAAAGGGATCAAAACATCCCGCATACGAAATCAAAGGTAAATGAAATCCCTAATTAAGCATAAAAAATATAATTGAACCAATAATAAGTCATAAACCATGCAAGTGACCAAGAAATATAAAAAATAACATAAAAATAGACACAATTAGGAAAGAACAATTATTTTGTATTAAATTAAAAGGGAAAACAATCTTACAACCTGGTTGCCTTGATGTCACAAGCCTCTTCCAATGGCCTCCTTCCCTTCCCTTGATGACAAGCCATTTAGACCCAAAACTAACAACCTAAATTTACCAATCCCAAGTCCCCCATTCCTTTATTCCTATGCTTAATTTATAGGAAGGATGAGGAGGTTTATAGTTCCACTTCTCAAGGGATATGATGCTTAAGAGGAGGAAATTAGTTACATATACCAAGGGATTAGGCACAAGTATGTAGTGGTTCGAGGTTTCTAATTTGGATAAGATTCCTCAACCAAAGCTTCTAGAGATTTATTTTTTATTTTTACTTACGTGAACAAAACTACACAATTATAGTGGAAGGAACTACGCAAATATGTGTAGTTTACAGTGGAAGAAACTCCACATGCGTGGGTTTTGTTCAGGAAAACTATGCAAATTCTCAAAAGGGTTTTTAAACAGTGTAACCCAAAATTCCTTTTGTCCCTGGTATTGTTTTAATTCAAGCTTCATAGGGGATTCACTTTAGACATTCATTAGATGGCGAGAGATCCAAATCGATAGTCATGGTGACAAAATTTAGTGTAACACCAATGATATTTTCAATTAAAGACGTGTAGAGAAAAGAATTTCGCCTATGGTGAAAACACAACTAAACAACTTAGTATCATTTATATTTCTTTGAAATACGTTATTTCCCAGGCATTGGGAACTTAGATTGTGGAAAGTTCACAACTCAAAAATTGCAATTAAAAAAAAAAAAAAACATAACTTTCCTTACCAAACAAAGTCAAATATAAGCTCTTGTTAGCAAAGCTCATGCTAAATCACTCCAATTCTAAACATTGACAATTAGGAAAACCATTAATATATTTTTCTTCAATATAATATATGTTCTTACTATATATATATATATATATATAAACAATAAAAAAATATATTATAATGAAGAAAAATATTGACAATCAGGAAAACCGTTAATATATTTTTCTTCATTATAATATATTTTGTTACTGTTTATTTTTCTTCATTATAACATATTTTGTTAATGTTTATATATATATATATATATATATATATATATATATATATATATATATATATATATATATATATATATATATATATATATATATATATATATATATATATATATATATATATATATATTTTTTTTTTTTTAATTATAAACTTAATTTCATTTTTAATATTTTATTATTTTATGATAGATAATTTCCTGTATAAATGTTTTTTTCACTAAAAAAGAATAAACTATCAGTGTAGATCCATCTTAACTCGGGATCTATCAAGCGCCAAGAGGGGTCAAATCTCTCAAGGTGCAAATCTTTCCATAATTTTTGCACCCAAAAAAGAGGTTTAAAGATTGAAATTGCGGAAAGGTTTGCACCTAGGGAGATTTGATCCCTCTCGACAGGAGTTAAGATGGATCTACAGTTATTAACATTGAGCCAACATTGAAATGTTTATGCTCATTTATAGACACTACAATATATCTCCCATAAACATACGCTAAAATATACATTAAATAGTCCACACACACACACACACACACACATATATGTATAGTTATTTATTTATTTATTTATATTTTTTTGTTGGTTTGACCCAATGGGGATTTGAAGATTACATCTCATGGTTTACATTACTTTATTGTTGAAATGGCACCCAAGGGGGCTTCTAATTTAATTTTCCCTTAATTAAATTGGAAGAGAAATTGTAATTTAATCTCATGACAACTTGTATTAGTTAACTGAGTCAGGAAGACTTAGTTAGCTTAGGAAATTCAAGTTGAGGGTAAGAGAGGAGGCATGTAGAGTTTTCCCACGATTTTAGGGGGTCCAGTTACAGTTATTTGTACTGCAATTTGCATTGTTGTTGACATTGACATGTAGAATTGGACTCTATCTTTATCCTTGTCTGGTTACAGTTATTTGTGAGTTGTAATTAGTTAACTCAATTAATTGAGTTAAAATCAGTTTAACTAGTTCTAACTGAGAGATGAGCTAGTGAGAGGTCCAATGAATTAAATCTGATTTAATTCACAAGTAGTGATCAATCAGTTAATTGGTAATTCTCTATAAATAGTTGTTTCATGTTAGTTCTAAGTAAGGCCCAATTGAGACTGAGGTTAAAGGGAAGATGACTATTAGTTGTATAATTAAAAAATTGTACAGGTCATGTATAGGGTCATGAGGAAGCCTTGGATGAATTGCACAATAAATTCTTGGGAATTTTCTATTTAATAGGGCAACAATTTATCCAATAATGTGTGAGCAAGGATGGTCAGATAGAGGCTGAGAATTGGTTAAGTATTTGACTAATTTTTCCTAGATTAGAGTGAGATAGTAAGCAGAGTGCATAAGTTTCTCAGTGAGATAAAATCATTATATTGTTTCATGGTATTGAATTTATACAATATACAAATAACATGGTTTTGAGCTGTTTCTTTCCCCAAATACATCTTGTGTTGTGCGATCGATTTATTTATTTCTCTTACTTTTTATGTGATTGTGCGATAGTACTTGGTTTTTGCAAATTGTATAAGGATTCAATATTTTGTTTTAGTACATTAAAATATCTGATTGAATCCCTTGGTTAGATTTTCTACATGGTATCAGAGCGTCAGAAATCACATTAGAAGTGAAGAACCAAATTTTGTTTTGAACATGTACATCAAATTTGTAGATTTATTCGTCAGGACCCAACAACATATCAAGATGTCTTTCAATGGCTTAAGACTCAAATATTCCCTTGAGGGAAATTAAAATTACATATCATTGAAGGACATGATGGAGGCAATGCTCGAGGACAACGGATTAAAGGCATTCATAGATAGTAATATTCCCCATCCCGCAATAGCAGAGGCTCAACAACTTGATGCATGGAAGAAGAATGTAGCAAAGGCGAGAAGGATCTTGTTAGAGGGATTTCGAGATCATATTGTCTCAAGTATCCGTGGGAAGGAGAATCCATATTCCATGTGGAAGGACTTGACATATCTTTTTTAAAATAGAAACGACCACAAGAAGTTGGCGTTGAAAGACAAGCTCATAAAGATCAAGATGGAGAGGGGAGAAATGATCCAAAAATACTTAACAAAGTTCACTCAATATCGAGATGAGCTTGGAAGTGTTGGGATAATAGTTTCCCAAGATGATTTGGTGAGCTTAGCTCTTCTAGGCCTTCCTAAGAGCTGGAATAAGTACCATGACTCTATAAATGGGAGGGAGAAGCTACCAGACTGGGAGTGCTTGTGGTCCAACTTGGTACAAGAAGAGATTCAATAGAGCACCAAAGATGGATCCTCATCAATGAATGATGATGAGGAGAATTGTGCGTTGGCTATAAAGGAAAATAAAGGGAAAGGTAAGGCATCCCATTCTAAATCACAATAGGATAAGGCATGCAAGAATTGAGACTTTTCAAAGGTAAAATGTTTCAACTTTCATGAGCATGGATACTATGCCACAAATTTTCCACAAAAGAAGATAAAAAAGAAGGCCTCAGGAGGAGCAGTAGGTGAAGCACTTGCTTCGCAGTTCGAGTTGGTTTTCACTCTCATCACATGCATGGTGTCATCGGTGATGGGTTCTGCGTGGTACTTGGATAGTGGAGATTCGTTCCATATGACTGGCAACAAAGAGTTCTTCAGTAGATTGGAGGAGAAGGATCTCTAGATGCACATAGAGATGGGAGATGATGGGAGGAATAGCACTATTGGTGTAGGTACAACTACCTTTCAGAGGGAGTTAGGTAATCCACTCACATTAAAAGATTTCATGTATGTTCCTGGTTTAAAGAAGAATTTAGTTTCTATTGCTATGTTGGAAGATCATGGATATGATGTGATATTTAGTGAAGGAAAGGCGTTCATTCGTCACAAAGCCATGGGACAGGTGAAAAGTATTGGGGTTCGAGTAAAGAACCTCTAAAAATTTGATGTAGAAGACTATGCTACCTTGAGCATGAAATCAGAGATGGTAGAGGGCCACAAGATTAGTGAGTTATGGCACAAGATATTGGGCTATATACATCACAATAATTTGAAGATCATGCAACAGATTTCTACAAGACTTCCAAAGGGTGCACTTGTGTAAAGAGATACATGCAAAGGGTGTACATTAGGGAAGTATACCAAATCCACCTTTCACGATAAGGAACTATGAGTAAAGGCGACACTTGAGAGAGTTCACTTAGACGTGCGTGGACCGTTATCGATAGCTTCCACAATAAAGCACAGGTATTATGTGATTTTTGTTGATGATTTTTCAAGAAAGTGTTAGATTTTCTTCATACAGAAGAAATATTAGACATTCTCCAAGTTTTGTGAGTTCAAGGCACTTGTATAGAAAGATACAGGGAAGAAGGTGAAGGCTTTGAGGAGCAAAAATGGTGGAGAATATATCTCTAATGAATTCAAGAAATTATATGCCTCAGAAGGAATTCAAAGAGAATTGATAACACCTCATAACCCACAACAAAATGGGGTTGCATAAGGAAAGAACATAACTATTGTGGGAGCAACATGAGCTATGTTGCATGAACAGGGCCTACCATTGCATCTCTGGGTGGAAGCATGCAATGCAACAGTATTTGTGTAGAACAAAAGTCCTCATTGGATACTTGGGATGAGTACACCAGAGGAGGCTTTTTCAAGTAAGAGACCAGATGTTTCACATTTTAAAATTTTTGGTTCATATGTTTATTTCCATGTGACCAAAGATGCTAGGAAGAAGCTAGAGCCAACAACATAGCTGCGGATATTTTGGGGTACACTGATACACCTCACAACTATCTGGTGTACTTTCCAACACACAGGATGACAAAGTCAAAAGAGTTGTGAAATTCGATGAAGAGAAAGCCATGCGAACTTCCCTTGAGAAGGAGCTTGAGTTTCATGCAGTTTAGGAGCTCTTGGCTCCAAAAGAAGAACCTAAAGATGTGGAGCAACTACAAGTAGAGGGACATAGAGTGGAAGAACCTAGTCATGCAAAGCCATCAGCTAGAGATGGAAGGAAGCGCACCAAAGAGGCTGAGAGATTGTTTCTATATGCGAGAGAGAATGTGGGAGCACCCACATCACAACACAGGCAGAGAAGGTCCCTAGAGCGGTACACTGGATACATGGATCTTATGAGTGAAGGTATTGAGATAGAACCATGCTATTTTGAGGCAGCAGTGCAACATCTAGTGTGGGTTGATGCCATGGTTTAGGAGTATGACTCCATTATTAGAAATAATTCATGGGAAGTTGTCCCAAGACTAGGGGGGAATTTAGTTTTAGGATCCATATGGGTATACAAGGTGAAGCAGGCAGTAGATGGGAGTTTGGAGAAACAGAAGGCCAAATTTATGGCCAGAGGGTTCTCTCAGGTGGAGGGGATTAACTATGATGAGACTTTTTCACCAGTCACAAGGTACTCATCTATCAGATCCATCCTTGCTCTCTCAGCACAGATGGGATGGAAGATACATCAAATGAATGTAAATGCAACCTTCCTCAATGGTGTTATTGAAGAAGAGGTGTAAATTGAGAAACTAGAAGGTTTTGAGACCTTAGATTGGGATTCACATGTGTGCAGACTCAAGAGAGCATTGTATGAGCTGAAGAAGGACCTTGTGCTTGGTACACTAGGATCAAAATCTATTTCTACAGGTTGGGCTTCACCAAGAGTGAAGTGAATGTGAACCTTTATCATATTGTGGTAGAAGGTAATATTTTGATTATTGTGCTTTGTGTCAATGATCTGGTACTAACAGGCGATGAGCAACTCATCAAGTCTTGAAAATAGGATCTTGCAAGAGAATTTGAGATGAAAGACATGGGGCTCTTGCACTATTTCCTGGGATTGGAAATATGGAAAAGAGATAGGGAGCTATCTATATCTCAGGGCATGTATGCCAATGTGATTATGAAGAAGTTCCACATGGAGGAAAAAAATCCCATGGAGACTCCTCTAGCCGGAAACTAGAGGAAGGAGGATGATACTTCGGCCGAAGTAATAGATGATACTATTTATAGGTAGCTTGTGGGTTCATTCATGTATTTGGTGAACACATGACTAGACATATGCTACGCAGTTAACCAGCTTAGTCAAGCTATGGTTAAGCCTACCAAGATTTTTTGGAAGGCAAGAAAGCATGTGTTGAGATACCTCACAGAGTATGGATTATGGTACAAACAGATAGAGGGAGTGAAGCTTCAAGGCTTCAAGAATGCAGATTGGACACGGATTCCATCTGACAGGAAGAGCACATCAGGGTGCATCTGCAACATAGGATCAATAGTAGTTTCCTGGTGCAACATGAAACATAGATCAGTTGCACTCAGTTCAGCAGAGGCAGAGTACATGGAGGCCAGTTAGGAATCATGTGAGGTTATTTGGATGAGGAAGATACTTGTTGGTTTATTTGGTCAAAAAATGGATCTGACAGTGATACATTGTTATAACCAGTGTTTCTTCAAACTCTCAGTTAATCCATTTTTTCATGACAGGTCCAAGGATATTGATATCCGATATCACCATCTTAGAGATTATGTGCAGAGGCGCATTACGTTATTATAATACATTCCCATGGAGGAGCGTGATGCACATATATTGAAGAAAGCACTGGTAAGAAGCAAATTATAGTTCTACAGAGACAAGATGTTGAAATGGCACCAAGAAATGACACACCAAAGCGGGGCTTCTAAATTAATTTTACCTTAATTAAATTGGAAGAGAAATTGTAATTTCATCTCATAAAAACTTGTATTAGTTAACTAAGTCAGAATGAATGAGTTAGCTTAGGAAATTCAAGTTGAGGGTCAAGAGGATGCATGTAGAGTGATTCCATGATTTAGGGGGGTCCAATTGCAGTTATGCACGATTTGTAGTTATTTAACTCAATTAATTGAGTTAAAATAAGTTTAACTAGTTCTAACTTAGTGATGAGATAGTGAGAGGTCCATTGACTTAAGTATGATTTAATTCACAATGAGTGATCAATCAATTAACTGATAATTCACTATAAATAGCTATTGCATGTTTGTTCTGAGGAAGACCCAGTTGAGATTGAGGTTAAAGGGAATATAACTATTAGTTGTATAATTAGAAAATTGTACATGTCAGTTCTAGAGTCAGTTGGAGACTTTGGATGGATTACGTAGTCAAGGCAAGGGATTTTACTATTTAATAGGGCATTAATTCCTCAAGGAATGCGTGAGCAAGGTAGACTGAGCAGAGGTAGAGAATTGGCTAAGTATCTTTCCAATTTTGCCTAGATTAGTGTGAGACAGTTGGTAGAGTGAAAAAGTTCTCTCAAGAGATAACACATTGTATTGTTTCATGATCCTTGACTTTATACAATATACCAATAGAGGGGTTTTAGGCAGCGTGCTTTCCCCAAATACATCTTGTGTTGTGTGATTGATTGTCTCTTTCTCTTACTTGTTTATGTGATTGTGTAATAGTTTTTGTTTCCACAAATTGTAGAAGGGGTTCAATATCTTGTTTTAATACATCATAAGATCAGATTGAATCATGTGGTTATATTTTCTACATGGCATCAAAGCGCCAGGAATCATAATAAGAAGAGAAGAAAAAAGTTTGTTTTTATCCTGTTCGAATTTGCAAATTATTTCTTTGGTATCCAACAATAGATCAAGATGTCTGTCAATGGCTTGAGACTCGAATATGCACTCAGGGTAAATTCGAATTATATTGCATGGAAGGACAAGATGGAAGAAGTGCTTGAGGACAATAGATTTAAGGCTTTCATAGATGTTGATGTTCTGCAACCCACAATTGCATATGCTCAACCTCTTGATGCATGGAAGAATAATGTTGCAAAAGTGAGAAGGATATTGTTAGAGGGAGTACGAGAACATATTTTCTTGAGCCTCCATCGGTAGGTGACTCCATATGCAATGTGGAAGGCCTTGAAAAAAGTGTATCAGAATAGTAGTGACCATAGGAAGCTGGTGCTGAAAGACAAGCTTAGGATGATAAAAAGGGTGAAGGGCGACACAATCCAGAAATGCATGACCAAGTTCACTCAATGTTGAGATGATATAAGAAGTTTTGGGGACATTGTTTCCATGAATGATTTGGTGAGCCTAGCTCTTCTAGGCCTTCCAAATATCTGGATAGGTATGAAGACTCTGTTAATGGGAGGGAGAAGATGCTCGATTAGGAGTGACTTTGGTCTTATTTGGCACAAGAAGAAATCATGTGGAGCACTAGAGATGGATCCTCATCAAATATTGATGATGAAGAAAATTGCACCTTGGCTCAAAGACGAAGAAAGGAAAAGGGAAGGCATCCCCTTCCAAATCCAAGACCGGAAAAGAAGGAAACAAGCGATACTTGTCAAAGGTGAAATGTTTCAACATTCATGAACATGGACACTATGCCACAAATTGTCCACAAAAGAAGAACAACAAGAATTTCTAGGAGGAGCAACAAGTGGAGCTTTGGCTTCAAAATTTGTGTTGGAATTCACCCTCATCGCATGCGTGGTCTCATTGGTGTTGGGATCTGTGTGGTACTTGGATAGTGGAGCCTCATTCCACATGAATGTCCACAAAGAATTATTCAATAGCTTGGATAAGAAGGATCTCCAGATGCACATCGAGATGGGTGATGATGGGAGGTATAGCGCTACCGGGATTGGTGCAGTTACTTTCCAGAGAGAGTCAGGTAAACCCATCATACTAAAATATGTCATGCATGTACCCGGTTTAAAGAACAATTTGGTTTCTATTTCTATGTTGGAATATTGTGGATATGATGTGATTTTCAGTGAAGGAAAGGTGTTCCTTGGTCACAAAGCCAGGGGATAGGTGAATAATATTGGGGTTCGGGTGAAGAACCTCTATAAACCACAACATTGACTAGTAAAACAGAGAAGGTTGTGAGCCGAGACACCAGTGAGTTATGGCATAGGAGGTTGGGTCATCTACACCACAACACCTTGAGGATAGTGCAACATATTTCTACAGGGCTACCGAAGGGTACACTTGTGCCGAGAGACACACGCAAAGGGTGTAATATGGGGAAGTATACAAAGGCCACCTTTTACGATAAGGAAATCTGTGCAGTGACAATCCTTGAGAGAGTTCACTGAGACATGTGTGGACTGTTCTCAATAGCTTCCACAACAAAGCACATGTATTATGTGATTTTTGTTAATTATTTTTCAAGCAATTTTTGGATTTTATTCATGCAGAAGAAAGATGAGGCATTCTCCAAGTTTTGTGAGTTCAAATCTATTGTCAAGAAAGATACATGGAAGAAGGTGAAGGATTTGAGGAGCAACCATGGTGGGGAATACATCTCTAGTGAATTCAATAACTTCTCTACATCATAAGGACTTCAAAGAGAATTTATTTCACCTCATAACCCACAACAGAATGGGTTTGTAGAGATAAATAACATAACTATTGTGGGAGCAACATGAGCTATGTTGCATCTGTGGGCAGAGGCATGCAATAAAATAATATTTGTGCAAAACTAAAATCCTCATTGGATACTTGGTATGAGTACACTAGAAAAATATTTTCAGGTAAGAAACCATATGTTTCATATTTAAATTTTTTGGCTCATATGTCTATTTCCATGTGACCAAAGATACCAGGAAGAAGCTTGAGCCACCAACAAAGTTGTGGATATTTATGGGGTACATTGATACACCTCACAACTATCATGTGCACTTTCTAACTCGTCAGATGACAATGGTCAGAAGAGTTGTGAGGTTTGATGAAGACAAAGCCATGCGATTTTCCCTTGAGAGGGAGCTTGAGTTGCATGCAGTTGAGGAGATCTTAGATCCAAAGGATGAACCTAAAGATGTGGAGCAGCCACAAACAGAGGAACAGAGAGTGGTAGAAACCAATCATGCAGATCCATCCACCAGAGATGGAAGGAAGCACACTAGAGAGGCAGATAGATTATTGCTGGATGCGAGAGAGAATGTGGGAGCACCCACATCACATCACAAGAAGAGAAGGTCCCCAGAGCGGTACACTGGATACATGGATATTATGAGCAAAGGTATTGATATAGAACCATAATATTTTAAGGAAATAGTGCATCAAATGATATGGGTTGATGCCATGGTTGAGGAGTATGCCTCCATTATCAGGAATTTGCATGGGAGGTTATCCCAAGACTAGTGGGGAAGTCAGTGGTAGGATCCAGATGGGTTTACAAGGTGAAGCATGCAACATATGGGAGTGTGGAGAAACACAAGGCTAGATTTATGACCATATGGTTCTCTTAGGTGGAAGGGATTGACTATGATGAGACTTTTTCACTTGTTGAAGTTTGCAACAAGAAACAGTGAAATTGGCATCTAGAAACAACATGAAAACACACACACTAGTGTGGGACCATAGGTCACACAGTGATGGGTCCTCGCGATACATTAGTGTGCAAGCCAATTCATTAAATAAATTGGAAATGCGTCTAATTTAATTTTCCCTTAATTAAATTGGATAATAAATTGTAATCTTATATCATAAACACTTGTAATAGTTAACTCAGTGTGATAGACTCAGTTAGCTCATGAATTTCGAGTTGAGGGTGGTTGGTGAGGCATGTAGAGTGATTCTATTAGTTTTTGAGTCCAATTTGCAGTTAGTGCATTATTTTAATGCATGAGAAATCAATTAACTCAATTAAGTGAGTTAAAGTCAGTCTAACTAGTTGTAACTGATTGTTGCACTAGTGAGAGGTCAAGTGAATAAAATCAGATTTAATTCACATGTAGTGATATGTCAAGTGACTAATGATTTAATATTAATAGTTGCATGCATGTCAGTTCTGATGAAGACCAAATTGAGACAGAGGTTAAAGGGAAGTTAACTATCAGTTGTATTTTTAGAAAACTACCCAGAGGTAGTTAAAACACCATAGGATTTCCCATGATGTTTGCGCAGTCAAGGAAGGCTGAAATTCCTAAAGAATAGGGATTTCATTCCACAGGGATTACGTGAGAAAGGCATGCTGATAAGAGGTTGAGAATTGGCTAAGCACTAGCCCGATTTTGTCCAAATCAGTGTGATACCGTCATGATAGTGTAGCAGACTCGTGTGAGTAGAGTGCATTGTATTGTTTCATGATTCATTAGTTCACTATACAGTACAGATAGAGGGGTTTTGAGCATGAAGATTTCTAGAGGAAAAATATCTTTGTTGTGCACTTATTTTCTTATTTCTTTTACTTGCTGTGATTGTGCGATTGTGTTTAATTTCTGCAGAATTAATTGTAGAAGGATTCAATATCTTGCTTTAGCATATTACATGATCATAATAAATCCTTTGGAATACATATTGTTTGTATAATTTCTACAACACTAGTCACAAGGTACTCATCCATTAGAACCATCCTTGCACTCTCTGCACAGATGGAATGGTATATACATCAGATGGATGTAAAGACAACATTTCTCAATGGAGTTATTGAGGAAGAAGAGTACATTGAGCAACCAGAAGGTTTTGAGACCTTAGCTAGGGATTCACATGTATGTAGACTCAAGAGAACACTGTATGGGCTGAAGCAAGTACCTCGTGCTTGGTACACCAGTATTGACAACTATTTTACTGGGTTGGGCTTCACCAATAGTGAAGCGGATGCGAACCTATATCACATTGTCGTTGATGGTAAGCTTTTGATTATTGTAATTTATGTTGATGATATGATACTAACAGGTGATGAGTGACTCATAAAGTATTGCAAAGATGATCTTGCAATAGAATTTGAGATGAAGGACATGGGGCTCTTACATTATTTCCTTGGATTGGAAATATGGAAAAAAGATGGGGAGCTATTTGTATCTTAGGGCAAGTGTGCCAAGGAGATTATGAGGAAGTTTCACGTGGAGGGCAACAAACCCATGAAGACTCCTATTGCAAGAAAATAGAGGAAGGATGATGCTACTTCGGGTAAAGTAGTGGATGCTACTGTTTATAGGAAGCTAGTGGGTTCACTCATGTATTTGGTGAACACACAACCTGACATATGCTATGGAGTTAACCAGCTGAGCGAAGCTATGGTTAAGTCGACCAAGATATTTTGGAAGGAAGGGAAGCATGTATTGAGATATATTAGGGGCACTACAGATTATGGATTATGGTATAGACATACAAAGGGAGTGAAGCTTCAAGGCTTCAATGATGCAGATTGGGCTGGGAGTCTATCCTATCAGAAGAGCACATTAGGAGGAATATTCAACATAGGATCAACAACAATCTCTTGGTACAACAGGAACATAGATCAGTTGCACTCAGTTCAACAGAGGCAAAGTACATGGCAGCCATTCAAGTTGCACGCAAGGCCATCTGGATGAGGAAGATACTTGTTGGTTTGTTTGGTGAACAGATGGATCCGATGGTGATACATTGTGATAAACAGAGTTGCATCAAACTCTCGGTTAATCCAGTATTCCATGACAGTTCCAAACATATTGACATTTGGTATCACCATCTCAAATATTGTGTTTAAAGGGAGATTTATGTCATTAGAGTAAATTCCCATGGTGGAGCAGGATGCAAACATCTTGATGAAGGCGCTAGAAAGAAGCAAATTTGAATTCCATAGAGAAAGGATCGGGGTAGCAGATAATCCCTTTCTTGTTGAGAGGGAGTGTTGAAATGGCACCCCAAAACATGGCTTCTAATTTGATTTTCCCTGAATTAAATTGGAAGAGAAATTGTAATTTCATCTCATAACAACTTGTATTAGTTAACTAAGATAGAATGACTGAGTTAGCTTAGGAAATTAAAGTTGAGGGTCAGAGTGGATGCATGTAGGGTGATTCCATGATTTAAGGGGTGTTACACAGTAATTTGTCACCATCCCTGCAATCCCCCATCCTGCACATTGGAGGGATTATTCCGTGACCTGTGAGTAGTGACATGACCTGAAACCACTTTCATGGCATCCCCCTTGACAAGGAAAATCATTCCCCTGAAGACAATTTCCTGTGGAAAGCCCTAAAAATAGCCCTTTTTGCCTTGGCGCGACTAGCCAGTTCAACCCTCGTGCCAATGGTGGAAATCCACCGAAGAGGTCGCGCCAACTGGCGCTCTGTCCCAGTGTATCACCCGCGCCAGGATTAATAAGGATTGTTTTTAAAAAATAAATGGTGGAAGTTTGATTCCAACCAACTCCTGAACGAGGCTCTAAAATGATTTGGGAGGTTTGGCTCCGGATCTCCATGTAGGGGAAGTGGTTTTCCACCTATCATGGAAGCTTCCTTGAGGATAGGGCGAATCCCACCATTGTAGGGATCCCAACTCCCCTTCCACCATCTATATAAGCTTGTCACTTTCCCTTTGCAAGCTAGCCTGAATAAATTTGAATCAATAGTGAGGAGATTATCATCAGACAACCGAAGAGAGAGAGACTTGTCCTTTTCCCGATGAGCTTTATTGAGACGTACTCCTCTGTCGACCCGCCGAAGGAAGATCTAGCATCAGAGCTCAGGTTGTATATTTCTTTGTTCTGATTAATAATAAATGACTTCGATTATGGTTCCACTCAGATGTTTATGTTTTATGTTATGAGTTGTATCTTCTCTGACTGATACATAATTGCATGTATTAGGGTTTATGCTTGTGTGTTTGTTGTTTCGTATTGTACGTGCAGGTGTTCGATCGCATCAAGCGGGAGAATTTTGATCTGCAAAAGCAAGGGACGGAAGTTCCATCTTCTCCAAAAACGACAGCAGCGTAGGACTTAAGGTAGGCCTCTTGTCGCATCTTGGTCTTTTGCAATTAGGAACTTGCGTCTTAGCATGACTCGGTTGTTGCTAGACTTGATCTGGGCTAGTAGGGATCGCCTCTGTCCGCAGAGGGGATTTACCTCTCCAACAAACTGGCGACTCCGCTAGGGAGACATTGATTGGAGTTTGTCTTGTATTTTCGGTTGATTTTGGTCTTTGCCTGCTTGATCAACTCTTGTGGTTCGCTCTTTTCCAGTGTTAAACTTTTGTTTAGCTTCACCATCCCTGATCTGCTCCTTGATTGATCTTTTTCATCTTTTGCATTAGTAAACTCGACTGGCGCGCCAGCTGGCGCATGTTTCCAGTTTATCCCCCGCGCCAATCCTGTTCTGGCGCTAGTTGCAGCCTGACAGTCACGCCAATCCTGTAAGGTGCTAGGGTTTTCTTCTTTGTGATCTTTCTCAGCTTGGTCTGTGGTTTTGGTGTCATTTTTTTTTTTTGACTGCCTGAGTGTTCTGGAGCCTTGTTTGAATGTGTGTGACCTTCATCCTCTGGTTGTTTTCCCTCTTCTATCGGTTTTACATTCTAGCCCTAGGGCATCTAGGTGCTATAGTGTGTCGAGCCTCCCGTGGGAGTTTTTGGTCCTCGTTTGATCAGTCAATTTCATTATTGCTTGTTTGCATTCGTTTGGTGGTTGTCCATTGTTTTATTGCGTTATTTGAGTGATTGGCTTCTTCTTCATTCAAATTCCGCTTTGTCTCGTTTTGAGCCTAGATTACACTATTCGTTTGAGTCTTTGGGATTCCTCTTTGTTTTGAGGGACTTCTTTGTCAATTTGAGGTTTGATCGTGTGTTTCACATTGAGTGAAACTTGCTTGTCTTTTCTCTTTTTCTATCACTTCTCAAATTTTTCCTTTCATTAGTTTTCATTTTTTTTAGTGCACTTTGCTCATAAACATTGAAAATACAAAAATCTCTTTTGATTTTGATTAGTTAACGTAAATTGAATCTTTTCTGTGTTATTGGTGATTTGTAACTTTGAAAGAAAAGCTTTTAGTTTCTGTTAGTGTGCATTAGAGATACTAGTGGTTGTTTTGTGATCATTTTTTTATTGTGTGAAAGCTCTCAACCTTCCCGTAGTTAGCTATTCATCGAACGAAATGATACATTGTGGCATGTAGTGTGCATTTAGGGGATTTTGAGACATAACATTCGGTAGGGCCTGGAAATTGAAACATAATTGAAGATCAACACTAAAATTTATTCAATTTTCCTTAAGGCAGCATTGGAAAATTAACGAAATATTTAGAGGTCTAGGCTAGTGACGTGTTCCGGCGTCGTTAAACCTAGTAGCTGTCATTCGCCTCTTGGCTTTAGATAGCACTAGTACGGACTTGTGCTCCCCGTACCGTCGCATATATAAAGGGAGACCCCACTAGGTTGCTATCCTTTATCCATAGGAAGCCGAGTCTGCCGCCTTATACCCGTGATACACCGGACACAACATTCGGGAGATTGCCTACACATACGTCAAGTCATTGGTTGATTTCTCTTTCATTTTTAAAACCAAGGTGTATATTGCAGTTCACAGATATCTGGTACACCCTTTGCCTAGATTACCAGAGTAGTCATTTTGATATTTTCTGACTCTTTAAATTTGAAAGGATCATCAAGTGCTTGTCCTTTCACGCTTGTTTCAAAATTGAAAGAGATAGAGTCACCTTTCATCCGTTTCTCGACTCTTAAAACATGAAATGGTGAAGTTTCTAAGTTTTAATGTGGTAAAATAAATCACCTGCGATCACACGCCCTTTTAGAATTTGCTTGTCGGCTGTTTGATTGTGTGCCTTGATTTTTTAGCCCGTGTGTTTTGTTTGATCTATTCCTCTTGTCGTTACTGTCACAGTGGCAGAACCCTCAGTTTCTTCTACTGGTAGTCTGAACACAAACGATTCATTAGAGGTCTCTCAATCCTTTGCTGAACCTCAGTAGCCCATTGTCTCCGAGCTTCCCGACGGGGGACCGGTTCTATTTGAGCTTCCCTTTGGAGGACCAGTTGAGTTCAATTGGCCCTTATCCAACGCTTGGTTTGGATTTGGAGTAGGGGAATTTTTCCCTCCTCTTACATCAGGTTCACCCTTTCTAGCTGCTGTTATTCCTCCTAGTCCTCGCTGCCTTTTAGAAGATCTAGCGGCAAGTTCAAACATGGGCTCGTCTAGTCCTTCTCCTAGTGAGGAAATCCCCACGTCTGGTGAAGTTTACCAGCTATTCCCAGAAGACAACCCCGAGTTATCTGTCATGTCTTCGCTGAGTCCTTCACTTCCAGCAGGGTATAGATCCTTAAGTCAGATTATGACTGCTGTCGCCTGTATGGGAGTATCAACTCCTTCTACGAGGCCAATTATTCCTTCGTTGGGGATGTCTCCAAGGACACCCCTCACGTCATCTCCTTAGGTCACTTTAGTACCTGTCAGGCCCACTGTCTGTGTGGCCGCATCTACACCCGCTATTACCACTCATTCCGTAAGGACTGCGTCGCTTCCCGAAGATGTCTATATAGCATCTGCTATTCCGGAGAACATTTCTCCTGAGGAGTATCGGTTGTCCCTACAACAATCAAACTCCGAGGTCGGTAAATCCTCCCAAGATCCCAACCGTCCGTATTTTTCGCATTATGCACAGGATGGTACACCCGTCTACATTTTTCCATATCAATACGATGAGAGGGGAAACCCTTTACGTTTTCTTGCTCCAGAGGCTTATCAATATGTTAAAGGTTTTTTGTCTAACCAGGCTAGGCAACTTGCTAACTTGCAAGGACAACCCTTCCAAGGCCAGCCTTCGAGCCAACCTGGTCATCCTTATAACCCACAAGGACAACCCTTACAGGGCCAACCTTCAGGCCAGTAGGGGTTGTTATACGGTCCACAAGGACAGTCCTACAATCCTCAAGGTCAAGCTATACAACCTCACCCTGTGGTCCAACCAGGGCAACCTCAAGGACCCACAGGTCAACCGGGGTACCAACCGGGGTCGTTGTATGGTCCTGGGGGGAAAATCCAACCCTCTCAACCTATGGTGAAACCTTTGAAACCTCAATTTAATATTGCTCTGAATGTTGCACAGCCAGGGCCCTCGTATGGTCCTGTTGCAGGTCAAACTGGTTATCAGGCACAGCTTGGCCCTATTCCACCACCAGGCCAACCGGCCCATTCGGCATAGCCTGGTGTCCCTCACCAGCCAGGTCAACCTGTTCAACCAGTGCAACCTATTCACCTAGGTCTACATGTTTCACCAGGACAACCCGTTCAGCCAGGTCAACCTGTCCAACCAGGCCAGCCTGCACATCCTGTCAACCCTGCTCAATAGTCGATTTAATCTATGCCACAACAGAATCCACCTGTGCACCCCACTTATCAGGCTTAGCAGGGCCCCACTTATCAACAACCCGCTTAACCCCAAGGCGGTTATTATCTTCAAGGTCAATCTCGACCGATTTACAACCCACCCCAAGGGTCTAATTATTATCTTCAAAAACTAGGCTATACCTATACTCAGCTATCAAATCTGTATACTGCTCAAATGGGGTCGAGATATAATCAGGGTCCATACCCCAGTTATCAACCTCCATACACTGGTTATCAGCAACCGTATCAGACTAGTTATACAGCCTATACCCCCTATGGTTAGAATCCTTCGGGACAGAACCAATGGGGGCAACGATATGCTCAACCAGGGTGGAGTACAAGTACAGGTCCTTATCGAGGGCCTGACATGCCTTTCAATCTGTAGTTGCCGTTCTTGGCCACCTTGGAATTACCGGATGTTTCTAAATTAACCAATGATCCGATTCTCCACAATCCTTATTGGCCTCCGTTTCCGACCAAGGTACCCGGTGACTGTCCTAAGTTTTAAGATAAAGTTGGAGAGGACCCCCAAGCTCATGTAATGACCTACCATCTGTGGTGTTCGTCCAACTCTTGGGTGGATGATTCAATTCGTCTACGTTTCTTCCAGTACACTCTTACTGGTGCTGCTGCTAAGTGGTATATAGAATTACCCCATGGCATATTTCAAGACTTAAATACGTTAGCTATGGATTTTCTGACTCACTTCCAGTTACCGATTTGTTATGAAGCCGAGATGCATCTCTTGACTTCTTTGAAGCAGGATAAAGCCACCCACATATCTGATCACATTCATGAGTGGCGACGTCGTCGTAGATTGATCAAGTTTGATATACCTGACCAACTACTAACTCATTGGTTCACCACCTCCTTCGTTAAAAAAATCACTCAAGATATTGCTATGGGGGCATGTGTGACTGAAGAACAAGCCATCGCGCGTGCTCAGTACCTTGATCTGGTGTACTCTCAGTCTGGCACTCTTTATGATATTTTGACCGACGCTCCACGGCCGGGAACCTCTAAAGCACCACCTACCCCAGCAGTGGACGGTGTTATAGGTTCCGTCTCTCAAAATTCTCAGAAATCCTCTAATGGGATGCAGAAGTCCAATTCTTCCAATCATTCTGCTCTTCCCGCCCCTCCAGATTCTGGCAAGACTGCGGAGGTCAACGCCATTCAGGCTAATCCTACGAAAAATGCCTCCAAAGGAAAGAAGAAGGGCAAAGGAAAATCCAAACCCGATGCCCCAAAACCAGAGTCTTCTAAACCTTGTACTGATGACAGTTCCCAACGTAAACCGAAGTACCCCTACCTTATCTGTGAAGGAGACCATTATACAAAAGATTGTCGCTGACGATATGAAGTTATTCAACTTCTGAAAGGCTCCAAAGGGACTCCGACAGTTCTCAAAGAACCGTTCCCGTCTCAGCAGACCCAGATGGTTGAGCAGCCTTCACCATCTGTACCATTTGGGTCCCAGGTATTTATGATGAATGGTGCTGCACCTGTCTCAATTGCTACGCATTCGTAGGATTATGCTGGATCACGCCAGGCGGTTGGGAAGGAAGTCTTGGATGGCCCACCTCCCCCACCTGTCTTTGGTCCTTTAGAAATTGAGAAGCCCAATGCTAAACCTGTCGTGAGGCCACCTTCTAAAGGTGTTCTGCGAAAAATATTCCTACAACCCAAATGCTCATGCCGCTCAGCACTACAATATTGTTGAGGATTTGGCACAAGCACCTTCTGCAATGTCTGCATTGGAAGTGCTTCAAAGTTGCCCATCACAACGGAAAGCTCTATTGTCTGTAATCGGTGGAATCGATCCCGCCGATTCTAATCTTCTCACCTTCGACCTAGAAAATTTTGTCCCCCGACTTCCACATCAAATTGCTCTTGTTATTCAAGTCGGGATCAACGACCTCAACATCCATAGGGCCGTTGTGGATGAAGGTGCTTCCATCTGTGTTATGTCATCCGCCTGCTGGAAGGCCATTGGCTCTCCGGCTCTTACATCGTCTCCCAATGCCTTAGAGGCATTCGATGGTCAGGAATCAAAACCCCTGGGTATTCTCGAGAGTTTTCCGATCACGTTACAGGGGAAGACAATCAACGTAGAAGTAGAAGTGGTTGATGCATAGTTTAACTAAAATCTTCTTCTTTGCCACAGTTGGACTCACGCCATGCTATGCGTGCCATCCACCCTCTTCTGGCTTCTCAAGTTCCCTCATGAGGGAAAAATTGTCACTGTGGATTAGTTGTCTTTCTTCACCTCATCCTCTGAGAACAACGTTCCTTATGTGGATCAGATCCCCAATCCCCCTGACAGTGTAGGACCCGGTCTCTTTAAGGACCCCGTCCTCATGGGTATTTTTCCCGCACCACCACCGCACACCATTCAAGTTAATATGGTCTCTAGGTCCGATGACCCTTGGATCATCCCTTTGCCTAAACAGGTGACCTCTTTCGAAGAATCAATGCCGTTAACTCCAGTTGAGATTAATTATTGCGAAATCGTCGCTGCATTTCATCCTCTTCCCGAACATGCTCCTTTGAGAATGACTCTTGATATATATTCTCAATCCCCCTGGCTCAACGATGCAGATTCGCCTGACCCTTTAAGAGAAGTTTTCCCTTTCGATGAAGCTATTTTTGAAACCATGTCTCTTGAAGATCTATCGTGGAGTGATGGAAATCATCATTCCTCGTTCATGCCTGGCCTGGGGGCAGTGTCTGATTGTCTAGAGTGCTTCGTATCTCAGGTTCCCACTCCGCCTCTTCAAACACCGATATTGACTCATGAGGTCCTTTCAGAGGGAAACCTGAGTAATATCACTCAAAATATGCCGATAGACATCTCCGTCAAACCGGGGGTAGTCGAGAGTATTCATGTGGGAGTGACTTGTTCTCCTGAAGAGATACAAGTTTATACGAACCTTTTTTGCGAATTCAGAGATGTTTTCACATGGTCCTATGAAGAGATGCCTGGGATTGATCCCAGCATAGTCGTGCACGATATTCGTACCTATCCAGGTGCAAAACCAGTGCGTCAACACCTATGCCCAGTGCATCCCTGAAAAGCCGCAGCTATTAAGGCAGAAGTTGAAAAACTTCTTAATGTGGGCTTTATCTATCCTATTCCCCTCACAGAATGGGTTTCAAATATTGTCCTTGTAGATAAGAAGCAGGGCACTATACACGTCTGTGTTGATTATCGAGACATCAATCGGGCTTGTCCTAAGGACAATTACCCCATCCATTTATAGATCAAATTATTGATGAATTCATGGGGAGTGAGATTTATTCCCTTATAGACGACTTCTCTGGGTACAATCAAATCAATATTTTACCCGTTGATCAACACAAGACTGCCTTTATCTATCCATGGGGAACCTTCGGTTACAAGAAGCTCCCGTTCAGTTTAAAAAACGCTGGGGCCACCTTCCAGCGTGCTATGTCTTATGCTTTCCACAACATACGCCATATTGTTCAGCCATATCTGGACGATTTTCTAGCCCATTCAGCTCGGCATGAGGACCACCTCAAACACCTCCGCCAGATTTTCCTCCATTGCAGACACTACAATATTAGGCTCAATCCTCATAAGTGTGTCTTCTGCATGGATTCTAGTCGTCTTTTGGGATTCATCGTCTCTAAAGACGGAATTTGACTTGACCCCCTCAAGTTCGAGGCCATCATTAACCTCCCATCCCCTTCCTCGTTACATCAACTGCAGAGTCTGCAGGGAAAAGCTAACTTCCTACGACGCTTCATTCCGAATTATGTGAAAGTGGCCAAGGGCTTTACGTGACTTTTGAAACAGGGTGTTCCCTTCCATTGGGACGAGATTGCCCAACAATATTTTGATAAGCTTAAAACGTTGCTCATCAACGCTCCGCTGATATGTCCTCCCAATTATCATCGCAATTTCACCCTTTATTTGGCCGCTGCGTTTAGCACGATAGCTATGGTTTTAGTACAGGATGAAGATGATGGAAATGAACACGTATTTTACTATCTATCTCAGAATCTTCTCGACACGGAAACACGCTATGCTCATGTTGAGAAGTTGGCTCTCGCCGCGGTTCAGGCCGTTCAGCGATTCCGCCATTACATCTTGTTGCGTACTGTAACCATGGTTTCCGACTGCAACCCCATGACATATATCTTGTCTTGACAATTGCTGGGGGGAAAGTACTCCAAATGGATCGTAATCCTTTAGGAGTTCGATTTAGAGTTCACCACTGCTAAGTTGACGAAATCATTGGTTTTCACTGATCTGATTTGCTCTCTCCTGACAGACTCCGTTCCATCAAAATTTGAGGATCATATCTCAGATGAAACACTCTTTCTTATCAGCACTCGTGACCCATGGTATGGTGAAATTATCGTGTATCTTCAAACATCCATGTTTTGGTCTGAATTGACAAAGGATGCTCGACGTCGGATTCGACATCAATCTCAACCATACCGCATTATAGGAGATACCTTGTACCGTGTCGGAGTTGATTCCGTGCTCTGCCGGTGCTTGACCCCAGAAGAGGCTGAAAGAGTCTTGAATGAATGTCATAGTGGTGCCTGAGGTGGTCACATGTCTGGATATGCCACCGCCCAGAAGATTCTGTGTGCGGGTTACTTCTGGCTGTCTATATTCAAAGACTATATTATTGCAGTCCAAAAATGTCATGCATGCCAGGTCTTTCAGCGTAAGATGCACGCGCCACTCCTACCCTTGCATCCTGTCATTACCGTGGGTCATTTTGCTAAATGGGGTGTAGATTTTATGACATGTAACCCTCACTCGACCGGGGGGAATGCTTATATAATCATTGGAATAGACTACTTCACTAAGTGGGCCGAAGCGATGCCTACATTAGCTGTCGACGGTAAGACAACTACCCAATTCCTTTTCAACCATGTTATTACGCGTTTTGGAATCCCTCAGGCCATTGTTACTGATCATGGCACCCATTTCCAGGATTACATGATGGCTGAGCTAACATCAAAGCTGGGCTTACGCCATGATAGCTCAATTCCATACTACCCCCAGGCGAATGGCCAGGTTGAGGCCGTGAACAAGGTTTTGGTCACAATGCTTCAACGAACGATTGGTATCCACAAATCCAACTAGAATCTCCAATTGTTCTTAGCTCTCTAGGCTTGTTGAACATCTGTAAAGAGCGCAACTAGATTCACACCTTTCCAATTGGTGTATGGTTTGGAAGCGACTCTCCCAATTGAATGCGAAATTCCTTCCTTGAAGTTGGCTGTGGAACTATTACCTGACACTTCTCCGGAGGAAGAACGTCTCTTGTATTTGGAATGATTGGATGAAACCCGCCGCTTGGCTGCCTTGGTCATTAAGGCACAGAAAAAGCGAGTCAAAGCCCACTTTGATCAATCGGTTTCTCCACGTTCTTTCATTGAAGGAGATCTCATCCTCCTATATGACCAAGCACATGATAAACTTGGAGCAGGAAAATTCCAGCCCATGTTGCATGGGCCCTATATAGTTAAACAAGTATTAAAAAATGGGGCCTATGAGCTTATTGACTACGAAGGAGTTGCCCTGGCGCAGCCGAGGAATGGGCTGTACCTCAAAAAGTACTACGCTTGAGTTATTCTCGTGTGGTGTGTGTGTACATAAGTGAGTGTTTTCATTTTTTGTGCATGTGTGGTGTGGTGTGCTTTGTAAGCATTTTTCTACTGATTGGGTCTTCCTAATTGTGCAGATGTCTATTAATACTTTTTTCGGTTTTGCGGATGGTGCCTCCCGCAGTACCAAGAATTTGTCTTCGGAAGCCTGGGTAATCTACAATCCTGCTGGTGAGTTGGTTAATTTGCAAGGTGTTTGTCTAGGGCCTACCACAAATAATGTCATGGAGTATAGTGCCGTTTTAGAATTATTAAACGAGGTTGTTAACGTCGGTATTCGTGCATTACTTATGTATCTGGACTCACAGCTTGTAGTACTACAACTTAACGGTCATTATTCAGTTAGAAACCCATCCATTTTATGTTTGTATCTACGTATTCGTTTACTGGAAAGAAATTTTTATTAATTACATATCAACATATACCCAGACACATGAATGCGTTAACAGATGCAGTAGCTAATTTGGTTTTAGATAGACACTTGCGCAACTTGTAAAAAACATCATCACATGTAAAAAGATCCATCCAGATATATATATATATATATGTCGAATAGTTTGCAGTTTGTGTACATCACATAAAATAAAAAAATATACATGTCTGTCTAATAATAGCCGGAGACAACATGTCTCTCAAAATATGCATATAAAAGCCCTAGATGGCTAATCAACATGGTGCTCGTGGTAGCATGTCACCGCGCGCACCAATCGCCTCAACAATTGATGGAGGCGACTAGGCACCCCCACAGTGTGTCGCTGGTAAGCCATCGAGACGTCTGCTAGCCGTGAATAGTCCATGATTCCTTGGGCGATACCATCTAGGTTTTGGATTATCTTGCTCCATTTTCCACCCTCAGCTTGAGGGTCATGTGTGAGAGGGGTCCTCCATGCAATGGGCGACATGCCCGCGGGCCTCTCTGGGCCAACATCTGCATACACATAGAACTGTTGTTAGAATAGGTATGTATCAAAAAAAAAAAAATCATAAATACATATAAAATCAAAAAGAGTCATACCCAGCTCCTCGTCCTAGTCCTCCCCCTCCGGGAGTGGAAGATCTAGGTCTCCCGTGAAGTCGAAACCAACATAGGGCCAATCCTCAACTACAATCAGTTGACGTTGTAGCCATACAAAAAAATCGGGCCTCCAGGACATCTGCTGGCCCCCTCTTGATCTAGGCATGAGTGCTGCCCATCGAGTCTTCTTCGGCTCCCTCAATGACGGCTCGGCGACTATCGCCCCTTGGCCTTGGAAAATTGGTAATCGTTCCAGAATGAATGACACCAGAATGGAACCATACCAAAACTGTTTTAGTTTGGCCTTCTTGCACTTTGTCAGCTGTCGTTTGATGTTTGTTGTCACGACAGTGACCCAATCAAAAAGTGTAGGATTCATGCATTCAAAGGCTAGTAGGATCTGTGCTTTGGTTGCCTCGTGCGGTGCCTGCGACCCCGCAACCCGCGTAATGGTGTGAAGCACTAATTGGAGTGCTAGATCGCAGATTATGTGGATGTCTACTTTCCCACTCCCCGATCTTGTTTGTGCCCCTAGGAAAACTCTTGCCATTAACATCTCCATTTTTTCTCCAGAAGGTCTACTGCCTGTCATGATTGGCACTGGGCCTCTGCGTGACAATCCGGTTATGAAATAAACATCAGAGACCTTAAGTTCTAGCACTTGGTCTCGGAGCTTGAACACTTATTCATTCTCGTCCCATATGCTAACCAAATATTGCAATAGTTCAGGTTGAGCTCTCAAACATGGTGTGAGGAAGAACTTCTTGAGACCACAGTCTCGGAGGGCAGTCATGCAAGCCTCATTTTGCATGGCCATTTCGTCTTCTTCCCCATGTTCCCTCTCCTTTCACTCAATCACCATTGTGGCTGGATATCTGCACCAACATGGTCAAGAATACCTTATTAGATCTCTGCAACACTTAAAAATTCATTTGAGTGGCTTACATTTTGATAAAATAACGCGGAAATTTGAGTTGCGCCATTGGCGCGACCCCTTTGCAAAAAGGAGCCAATTGGCGCGGGTCTGTGCCCGATACTCGTGCCAATTGGCCGAGCCCTAATTTTGCAAAGGGTTCCCCCCAGAGATCAAACACAAAATGGAAATTTACAAAAAATGAATCAAAACAAAGCTAAGAGGAGCGCCTCTTACCTGGAATGAACGATAATCAGAATGATGTACTGGATTGGTCGCAATCGCCGCCGCAAGTTCGCACACCAAAAGCTCACTATTTCTCTCCAAATGAGGTAAAAAGTAAAAGTGAATATGTTTTACTATTTTTGGCATATTTATAACTTTTCAAAGTCAATTAGGTTCTGAAAGTCATTTTTCCCAATATTTTAATATATTTTGTCGAAAAATGGATTTTACGCTTGCTTTCATGTGCAACAGCAGGTTTTTACGCAGCTTGGATGGTGATATGAGTTGTATTTTATACTTTTTCGGACTCGGTAAAAACACGAAAAAGTCATTTCTAGAGTCATCTTTCAGCTCCTTTATGAATCTCTAAACATGAAAAGATTTCCAAGTCGCTTGTCGTTTTGATCTCGTTAAAGTGGCTGCGAAACGATATCTACCCAGTATACGTTTACCCCTTTTTCGGGCTAGGATAGATTATTTACGAAAAAGGAATACCCTAGCCTATCGCGACTAGGAGGTTTTCTCAGACATAGTTTTCTACCTTTTCGAACTTGAGGAACTATTTACGAAAAGGGACTGTTGGAGTTTACTTTTTTGCTGTCTTTTCAAACTCTCTAAACATGAAAAGATGCTGAGTTCTTCCTTTGTCAGACTCGTTAAACCCTAATGACATTAGATTCAGTCATAATGACAATATTCAAGTTCCTCCTTCCTAGGGCTCGTTAAACGTACTAGGATGGATTCGTCCGATGGACGAACTTATATTACGAGCATATGCTATCCCCTTCAAGATTGTTCTAAAAAATAATTGGGGTACTCGCCAGAAATGGTGGGGAAAAAAGGGAACCAATATCATCGTCATGTCGGCAGTATGTTGCTCTTGAACATGGCACTTGTCTGCATTTGTGTCAGGTTGGGGACATATCATCTCACTCTCTGTTTGCCTCCATGGGTTTGGGTAATCCTTTTTGACCTCTCATCTACTCTTTGCCTCGTCGTCATGACCTTTGATCTTTTGATATCAAATAATGCCAAATCCACTATCGTGCCGCCAGTATGTTCAAGAGAAGTTGACCTCTGCAAGTTTCAACCTTCCTCTGATTCTCATCTGATACTGATTCACAAACATTATTTTCCTCTGTCTCACATCGATGATGTATGAAACACTATGGCCCACCTTCGATCAAGGTCACTTCTTGTCGACTTCAGCTCATTATCCAGGAAGCCGATCTAGAGATTCCCTTCCGATACCTTGGAGCCTGCATGCCTCAATGGTAGGTTCTTTGCATTCGACGCAAGGTTTTCATCATTGACCTTCGATCGGATGATTCTACGGGTGTTCGATGTCAGCTCACTGCTCACATTCTGTGGATTGTACCTATAGTACCTTGAGGGCCATTGTCATTATTGGTGGTTCCTCTCGTGTCTGTTAACAACTTTCATCATTGGCTGGTAATCAGACGATGTTCTTGCATGTTTGACTTCAGCTCACTTATTCACATGCTTGAACTTGTACTTTGTTCGGGTCGAGATGGAGCGCAAGACCCTGGATTTTATCTGTTAGAATCTAGGCTGCGATTTCGTGGATTATTATGATTGGTTACAAGACTTATTGTGGGAGGGATGTGACCATACCTGAGTCTATTAATCGATCCTTACTATATGGCTTCGTCCATGCCTTGGATCTGGATTATTGTATACTCTGTTATAGATGGTTGCACCCATACCACGTATATATCATGTATTTGAGATATCAGTTGTACTTGTATACGCAAGTTTTCCGACGACAATGTTTTCAGTTGGACACGATCTCGTAAAACGTTTCACCCCTCTCTCTCTCTTTGGCCTCATGATTTAGGGGGCATCTGTTACACAGTAATTTGTCACCATCCCTGTAATCCCCTGTCCCGCACATTGGAGGGCTTATTCCGTGACCTGTGAGCAGTGAGATGACCTGAAACCACTTTCATGGTATCCCCCTTGACAAGAACAATCATTCCCCTAAAGACAATTTCCTGTGGAAAGCCCTAAAAATAGCCCTTTTGGCCTTGGTGCAACTAGCTAGTTCAGCCCTCGCGCCAATGGGAGAAATCCACCAAAGAGGGCGCGCCAACTGGCGCTCTGTCCTTGTGTATCACCTGCGCCAGGCTTAATAAGGATTGTTTTTTAAAAATAAATGGCAGAAGTTTGATTCCAACCAACTCTTGAACGAGTCTCTAAAATGAGTTGGGAGGTTTGGCTCCTGATCTCCATGTAGGGGAAGTGGTTTTCCACCTATCATGGAAGCTTCCTTGAGTATAGGGCCAATCCCACCATTGTAGGGATCCCAACTCCCCTTCCACCATCTATATAAGCTTGTTGCTTTCCCTTTGCAAGTTAGCCTGAATAGTGCTGAATCAATAGTAAGGAGATTATCATCAGATAGTCGAAGAGAGAGAGACTTGTCCTTTTCCCAACGAGCTTTACTGAGATGTACTCCTCTGTCGACCCGCCGAAGGAAGATCCAGCGTCAGAGCTCAGGTTGTATCTTTCTTTGTTCTGATTAATAATAAATGACTTCGATTATGGTTCCACTCAGATGTTTATGTTTTATGTTATGAGTTGTATCTTCTCTGACTGATACATAATTGCATGTATTAGGTTTTACGTTTGTGTGTTTGTTGTTTCTTCTTGTACGTGCAGGTGTTCGATCGCATCGAGCGGGAGAAATGTGATCTTCCAAAGCAAGGGACGGAAGCACCATCTTCTCCACAAGCGACAACAACATAGGACTTAAGGTAGGCCTCTTGTCGCATCTTGGTCTTTTGCAATTAGGAACTTGCGTCTTAGCGTGACTCAGTTGTTGCTAGACCCGATCTGGGCTAGTAGGGATCGCCTATGTCCGCAGAGGGGATTTACCTCTCCAACAAGGGGGTGCAGTGGCAATTATGCATGAGTTGTAACTAGTTAACTCAATTAATTGAGTTAAAATCAGTTTAACTAGTTCTAACTAAGCGATGAGATAGTGAGAGGTCCAGTGAATTAAATCTGATTTAATTATAATGAGTGATAAATCAGTTAACTGATAATTCACTATAAATATTTGTTGCATGTCAGTTCTGAGGAAGACCTAGTTGAGACAGGGGTTAAAGGGAAGATAAATATCAGTTGTATAATTGAAAATTGTATAGGTCAATTATAGAGTGGATTTCACAATCAAAGAAAGGGATTTTCCTATTTAATAGGGAATTAATTCCTCAAGGAATACGTGAGAAAGGTAGGCTGAGCAGAGGTGGAGAATTGGCTAAGTATTTGTCCAATTTTTCCTAGATCGGCGTGAGATAGTTGGCAGAGTGTAGAAGTTCTCTTGAGAGATAAAGAATTGTATTGTTTCATGATCCTTGAATTTAGAAAATATACAATTAGCGGGGTTTTAGGAAGCGTGATTTCCCCAGATACATCCTATGTTGTGCGATTGATTGTCTCTTTCTCTTACTTGTTTATGTGATTGTGCGATTGTGTTTTGTTTCCAAAAATTGTAGAAGGGATTCCGTATATTGTTTTAGTACATCATAAGATCAGATTGAATCCCATGGTTATATTTTCTACATAGGATCGGGGTAGCAGATAATCCCTTTCTTGTTGAAAGGGAGTGTTGAAATGGCACCCAAGGGGGCTTCTGATTTAATTTTCCCTTAATTAAATTGGAAGATAAATAGTAATTTCATCTCATTGTTGATTTTTGTAGAATTAGAAAGTGATTATTAAGGAATGGAATTCGATTTCAGAGGGATATTTGCAAGGGCAGAGGAAGCAGAGGGCATCAACAGTGTTAGGGCATGAGGGAAGGAGGAAGCAGGGAAGCAAAGAGACAACACTTGGGAGCAGCGCAGAGGCCTCACGCAATAGTGATGTAGGCTTACACTAGCTATACGTAGAGAGGTACATAGGAGGCATGCAAAGTAACGCAGGGAGGGCCAAGGAACCCCTCAGGTGTCAAAAATTCTTCGGAGGATTGAAGAAGAATGATCTCAGGTGTATCTTGAGAAAATTTCTCAGTTATTTATACGAGACTTTCCTTGCAAATATTTCACTGCTGAATATTAATATATAAACCCTCATCCACTGCACCGGTTTTCCCACATTGGGTTTTTCCGGGGACAATTATCCAAAAATAATTGTGTCTATGTGATTGATTCTTATGATTTTATTATTTATTGTTCTGTTGTATGCATTTACTTGGGTGATTACTGTAGTAGCGTTTATTTCAAAATTTATTGGAATAATTCTGTAAATAACTTATTGGAAGAATAAGTAGGAGAAATAAATCTATCAATGTAGTAGTATTTTAGGATTGATATTTTCACATGGTATGAGAGCTTGAGATGAGTAAAAGGAGTGGAGAACCTACACAGGAAAAAAGACAAGATGTTGCTATAGCAACAAATCGGAAGGGTTCACACAGCTCTCTAGAGAGAAGGGAAGTCATGAAAGAACAGATGGATCATGACATCTCTGTACTAGCATCCAAACTGGAAGAATAATTTTCTTGTGTCAAGATCTGCTTCTCCAGAGATCTGGTATATTGACAGTGGAGCTTTTGCACACATGACGGAGGTACAAGAATGTTTCTCCAGCTACCGAGAAGAACAGATGAACTTTCAAATCACCATGGGAAATAAGGCATAATTCACCCTTGTGGGAAGAGGAACCATAGTGTTTCAAACCGACGCTGCTAATAAGCTTGGAACCACTAATGTGCTACATGTGCCTAGTTTGGGGATGAAATTACTCTCCGTGTCTCAGCTTCAAAACAAATGCTATGGTGTTTACTTCATTAGCAAAAGAGTATACATCAAACACCCGAGTTGGAAGAAGAAGGCACGAATCAAATTCAGGAGCAATAAAATCTATAAGTTGTAGCTCGAATCCCTAATGGTGCTGATAGGAAGCAATGATGAGAAATATTTGAATGAGATATGGCACAGGAGAATGGGGCTTTGAGAATTCTCAAGAATACTGTCAGAGGAATTCCATAATTAAGCACCAAGCGAGATGACGTCTGTAGAGGGTGCATACTGGGGAAATAAGCCAAGGTAGTGTACCCCAGAAGCAACAATAGGGCTAAGAGTGTGTTGGGATTATTACACTCGTACATATGTGGACCAATGTCAACTAGAGCTCTTAGTGGTGCCGAATATTTCATCACCTTTATTCATGACCACTCTAGGAAGGCTTGGATCTATTTTCTAAATACCAAGGACGAAGTCTTTGATCGATTCAAGGAGTTTAAGGCTTTGGTTGAGAATTTGACAGGAAAGTAGATAAAGACACTGCAAGTAAACAATGGTGGAGAATACATAGATAAAGACTTCACATAGTTATCTGCAAGGGAAGACATAATAAGAGAGTGGAATGTTCCATATAATCCAGAGCATAATGGAATCATAGAAAGGAAGAATAGAACTATTTTCGAGGCTGTAAGGGCTATGATGTATGATCAAGACATACCTAAATTTCTATGGGCTGAAGCTTCTAATTCAACTGTATATGTTTAGAACAAGGCTCCTCATAATGCATTGGGTAAGATCAGTCCAGAAAGTGTCTTTACTGGCAGGAAGCTTGAGGTAAGCCACTTTAGGATCTTTGGTAGTGTGGCATACTACCATGTACCTGAAGAAAAGAGGAAGAAGTTGGATAGGATTGCTGAAAAGGGGTATCTGGTGGGATACAATGAAAATGATAAGGCTTAAAAAATCTACATTCCTAAGAGTAGGAAGATTTTAGTCTGACAGGATGTAAAGTTCATTGAGGATAGAGCTTTCATAAAATCCTAACAGATGCCTTCAGCAACACAGTATGAAGATGACCCACTAGTCCAACCTCTACGACCAACTAAGGTTAGCCTGAGTGCTTCTCCAGGGCAGAAATATCCAAGGGATTCATCTCCAGAAGATTTGTAGGAGGGGAGCAGGTAGAGACACCCACTACCAATGGTAGGATGAGTATGGAATTTCGACAAATTTTGAAGGATGCAGAGGAGTTTGTTGGGGCCCCAGAAATGAGAATAGGGAGCGTAAGCAACTAGAAAAGTACCAAGCCTTGGTAACCCAGGTTGGGGAACCCTCTAGTTTTCAGGAGGCAACTCAACATCAGGTATGGGTCAATGAAATGGTGGAAGAGTACAATTCCATCATGAAAAATGATGTCTGGGAGGTGGTTCCTAGGCCTCAAAATAGATCAGTTGTGGGTTCAAGATGGATTTGCAAGATCAAATATGTTGCATATGGCAGCGTAGAAAAATTCAAAGCCAGGTTTATGGAAAAGGGGTATGCTAAGAAGGAAGGGATAGAATATGAAGGGACCTTTGCCCTAGTTGCCAGATATACTTCTATTAGATCTGTGATATCCATTGTTGTGCAGATGGGATGGGAGTTTCACCAAATGGATGTCAAGATTACGTTCTTGAATGGGGTGATAGAAGAAGAAGTATATATTGAAAAACCAGAGGGATATGAGATGCATGAGTAGAAGACTCATGTGTGTAGGATTAAGAAAGCCTTGTATGGAATTAAGCAAGCCCCTAGGGCTTGGTATGGTCAAATTGATAGCTACTTGCAGAAGATGGGATTCGTCAAGAGTCACGCAGATCCCAATATCTACTATCTAAGAGTAGGGGATGAACCTTTGATACTGGTGTTGTACATAGATTATCTATTCCTAACAATATAATCTAGGCTCATCAAGGATTGCAACATGAATTTAGATGCAGAATTCGACATGAAGGATTTGGGGCTGATGCATTATTTTCTAGGGTTGGAAGTTTGGCAGTAGAAGGGTGAGTTATTCCTTAGTCAAGGGAGATATGCTACATAAATATTGAAGAGGTTCAAGATGGAGGACTGTAGACCCATGACTACACCAATGATCACCAACTGGAAGAAAATTGATACTTATGAAAATGATGAGGTTGTGTTGTGGTAAAACACAACCCCCCCATTTTTGACTTGTTCACTTCAAATAATGGGGACCCTTTTTATAAAATTTTGGCTAAACACCTTTTAGGATTGTTATTTTAGTTGATTATCCTACGCTTTTGTTAATTTTTCATTTTCTTTGGATTCTTGTTTTGATTGAATCGATTTTTAATAAGCCTCCCATTGACGCTTGTTTCGCCTCATTTGGTCAACTGGTTTAAAAATGGTACTCCTTTGAAGTACCATCATTTTTCTAGTCTGGGTTAAAAATGCTATTTTTTTTATTCTTTTTCGGAGTGGCTGTAGTTTAGAAAATTTCATCGCTAAACTAAACATCATTAAAATAAAACCAAAAAAAATAAAATAAAATAAAAATTATTACATCATCGGATCCGTCGCAGATCGCAGATCGCAAATTTCAGATTCATCGTAGTTCGCAGATCGCAAATTTCAGATCCATCGCAGATCGCAAATTTCAGATTCATTGCAGATCGCAGATCGCAAATTTCGGATCCATCGCAGACCGCAGATCGCAAATTTCAGATTCATCGTAGATCGCAGATTGCAAATTTCAGATCCATCGCAGATTGCAAATTTCAGATTCATCGCAGATTGCAGATCACAAATTTCAGATTCATCGCAGATCGCAGATCACAAATTTCGGATCCATCGCAGATCGCAAGATCGCAATTTCGCAATTTCGGATCCATCGCAATTTTTAGAACATGCACATTTAAAAAACTCCGATCCAAGGTTCTTGCGATATGCGATGTGTTAAATTTTTTTTAATATAAAGTTTTTGTTTCACCTCACGTCACCCTCACCTCACACTCCACTCACCATATCCTTCCACAAACTTACATGGATGAATTAATGAGTTTTGATTGATTTCAATGGTTTGTTTTATGGATTTTGGGTTTGGATTGATTCCAATGGTTTGTAAATTAATTTTTATATTTTTATATTATAATAATTATATTATAATTATAATGTTTATTATAATTTTAATATAATTTTAATTATAATATTAATCATATTTAAATTAACTTTTTCAAATCATTCGTATATTAATTTAATTTTGTAACTTAATTAATTTCTAAATTAGATGATAATTAATTAAAATTAATTGTATATATTAGTTAGTTAATAATTAATTTAGAATCAATTATTAGATAATTAGAATCTAATTTAGGATTAAAATTCTAATTAAAAATTTTGATTTTTAGCCCAGCAAACAAAATTTCCAGATTTATGCCAGATTTGACTCATCAACTTTGGAGGCTCATAGAATAAGTTTTACTTGGCCAAATGAGGCCCAGGACGGCTCATTGGAAAGATAAAATCAAGGAGAACATTTATGAGGAGGTTCCACTAATAGATTTGGTCATCAATTGGGTCAAAAATCATGCAGAAAATCAAGCTCCGAATTTCTAAAGCAAAATCAATTTTCTGATTTATTTTCTGCATTTTTATTTGTTCAAGCCTCTTCTAATTGTAGATTCGCTCATCAATGATATATTTGGCCAATTAAACTATCCTAGGCATCAATAGAGTGCTTATATTTTATTTTCAATGATTTATTTAAATTAAATTTGATTGGATTTGTTTTAATGCCAGAAATGGTATTTTGATTTTATTGTTACATTTTAATTCATTTTGATTTCTTTTTGCAGGAAAACAGTAGAAGATATATGGAGAAAAAGACTTCAATCAATGAGAATGCTACAGCAATTAAAATATTGGAATTTTTGAGCAAATAAAAGTGATTGGATAGATTTTCTTCAACAAACTTTCATCTCAAGAATTCCTTTGCAAATATTATAAATAGCAGATTGCAGAATGGAATCAGGAGGGCGGCTCTCCTCTGCAATTCCAGACTTCTAAAAGCATTTCTGTAATAGGAATTTAGAGTTGTAGATGGGGAGGAGAGAAAATTTCAGATCTGAACATTAATGAGGGTTTATTCTTTATATCTTGAATTATGCATGATGGGCAGAGTTTGCATTTCTGCAGCTCTAGTCTTGAAAGCAGAAATTCAAGTAATGTAAAGTACTGTTAGAGACCAGGATCAGAGAAGAAGATTCAATTAACTGGTATTTTTGGCATTTCTGTATCAAATACCAGTTTCATTTTTATTTTAATAAAATTGTTGTTTCATTTTATTCATGTTTTGGCATTTCTGTTGATATGGATAATTTGTCTCAAATTGTTAAGTATCTCTGCTCTTATAAATTAAACTCTGATTTCTGAGTAACTATTACTCAGAAATTTGTCTTATAACACTGATTTATTAAATAGTAATGTGTTGTGAATGTCTTCCACATTATTTTTTAATTATTAGTTTGACTGATATGATAATCGATATCATTTTTGTGAATTTCTTCCAGAGTGTTGTTGATTTATTATTTTAGTCAAATGGTCTCAATAGAATGTGTTTTGGTACTCACAAATGTGAGCTAATTGAATTTCTTCGTTAGTTTGACATTAATTAAAAGCCGAACATATTTTAATTCTCATCACTTAATTATCTTGCTCTTAATTGGGTTAGATTTTCATCTACTTGATTGAGATAGGATTTAGATTAGTTTCTTTTTGCTTGCATTATAGAATAAGTTTGCAACTAGATTAATTTCTACATTCTTTTAAGTCCTCTTCCCAAAGAGGCAAACTTTAGTAGTGGATTGGCTGAGCCCTAAATCAGCTTAAGGATCACTTTCTTGCCTGATCAGCAAGAAGGTTGATTTGATGTCTCTTTTCCATTGGTGAATGAAAGTCATATTTTAAAGCCGTTGGATATTGAAAGAAGGTAACTGGACCTAGTTGAACCAGTCAGAACCACCATTCCAAACGGAAAAAAAGCTGCTTTAAGGTCCGGACCGGGTGGTTATCCCCCAATGTTGTAGCAGTGATTTTCGAGGCTTCAACATTTTTGGCGCTAGAAGGAGGGCCTAAAACTTGTTGTCTGTTGGAGTCTTTTTAATTTTAACATTTTATTTAATCACGATGGCTCCTTTTAAACTTCCAATTTGGAGTTGTATCCATGGACGTGCATCTTCCAATACTCCACCCGAAGTGGTAAGACTCTTGTCTCTGGTAAAGTTTAATGGTGAGAGAAATTCTTCTGCTTTTAATCATGTCCTTCAATTTATTCAAAATGTTTCAAATTATGATTTTCAAGGAATTGATGAAGGCATTTTATGCAGAATTTTTACTCTCACATTTGCGGCAAAAGCCAGAAACTGGTGTAGAACTCTTCCGGTTGCCTCAATTCACAGCTGGGATCAATTTGTTACAATTTTCGTTTGTAAATTTGACCACTATGATTATGATCAGGTATGTGTTGAAATTGAATATCTTCGAAATGAAAATGAGTCTGTTAGAGATTTTAATATTCGACTTCATCTAAATTGTTTAAAATTTAATGTCAAAGATCGACCTATGAAAGAAGAATCACTAGATTGGTTTGAACATAATTATTCTCTTCCTCCTATTACCGATCCATATGAAATTAGTTCAAGCTTTGTTCCATCCCCTTCCAATATAAATGAGAATTCCAATTTGGGTGTGCAAATAAATTGTGATGAAGAGGTTTCACAAAGCTTGGAAAATATTTCTAATCAAATGCAAGAAGACAAAAACAACAATTTTGGAGAAAGACCTGCATTGGAAGCGACTCTCAAGATTCCAAGCCAGGAAAGTGTTCAATAATCCGATGGAAGTTGATTATGAAGGAATAGAATTCGATTTCAGAGGGAGATTTGCAAGGGCGGAGGAAGCAGAGAGAATTAGCAGTTTTAGGGCACGAGGGAAGGAGGAAGAAGGGAAGCATAGAGGCAACTCTCAAGAGCATCGCAGAGGCGTCACAGAACAGTGATGCAGGCTTATGATGGCTTTGTGCAAAGAGGTACGTAGGAGGCATACAGAGTGACGCAAGGAGGGCCAGGGAACCCCTCAACTATTAGAAATTATTTTGAGGACTAAAAAAGAATTATCTCAGGTGTATCACGAGAAAATTTCTCAGTTATTTCTACCAGAATTTCCTTGTAAAGATTTCACTGCTAAAGATTAATATATAAACCCTCATCTTCTGCATCGGTTTTCCCACATTGGGGTTTTCTAGGGACAATTGTCCAAAAATAATTGTGTCTATGTGATTGATTATTATGCTTGTATTATTTACTGTTATGTTCTCTGAATTTACTTAGGTGATTACTGCCATAGTGTTTATTTCAAAATTTACTGGAAGAATTCCGTAAACAACTTATTGGAAGAATAAGTAGGAGAAATAAATCTATCACTGAAGTAGTATTTTAGGATTGAAATTTTCACACTCATGACAAATTGTATTAGTTAACTGAGTCAGGAAGAATTAGTTAGCTTAGGAAATTTGATTTAAGGGTCAGAGAGGAGGCATGTATATTTCTCCCATGATTTTAGGGGGTCCAATTATAGTTATTTGTGAGTTGTAATTAGTTAATTCAATTAATTGAGTTAAAATCAAGTTAACTAGTTCTAACTAAGAGATGAGCTAGTGAGATGTAGAGTGATGTTCAATTAGTTAACGAATAATTCACTATAAATAACTGTTGCATGTCAGCTCTAAGGAAGACCCATTTGAGATTGAGGTTAAATGGAAGATAAAAATCAATTGTATAATTAGAAAAATATACAGGTCATGTATAGAGTAATCAGGAAGCCTTGGATGAATTGCGCAATCAATTCTTGGAAAATTCCTATTTAATAGCGCGACAATTTCTGCAAGAATGTGTGAGCAAGGCTGGTCAGACAGAGGCTGAGAATTGGTTAAGTATTTGACTAATTTTTCTTAGATCAGAGTGAGACAGTCAACATAGTGTAGAAATTTATGAGTGAGAGAAAAGCATTGTATTGTTTCATGGTCTTGACTTTATACAATATACATATAACGACGTTTTGAGGAGTTGCTTTCCCTAGATACATCTTGTGTTGTTCGATCAATTGATTTCTTTCTTTTACTTGTTATGTGATTATGTGATCGTACTTGGTTTCCTCAAATTGTAGAAGGATTAAGTATTTTATTTTAGTACATTACAAGATCAGATTGAATCCCTTGGTTAGATTTTCTACATTTATAACATGGAAATGGTCGATTAAACTATCTCCATGGACATTAAATATTCCATAATAATATTTTATACACATTTTTATTTTGCCACATCTTTAATTTTATTTAATTTTTGAATTTTAATTACTAAAATTTATATTTTTACCCTTATATAAGTTTATTATTACCTTTATTATTAATATTATTTTATTATTTTCTTATATATGAATTATTAATATTAATCCTTTTTATAATAATTTCCAATAAAAATATAATAATTGTGTTGACATCATCGTTACATTAATATTATAAATTCCTAATATATGAGGTTTTTTCTTTTGAATTCTCTTTTTCCTAACTAATCAGTTAAAAATATTAATTTATTAACAACCAACCTAGATCCATTTTAACTCCAGATCTACAAGAGAGATCCAATATCTTTTCAATCTAAAAGAGGGTTGCACCTCACAGAGATTTGATTCCTCTCGCCCTTGGTAGTTCTAGAGTTAATATAGATCTAGGTTGGTAAACATCAATAAGTATCAAAACACTTACCTCATGATACATCTCACATTGCCAAATCTTAAAAAAATCATAAAAATACAATACCATGGCTTACTAATACCGCATGCCCAAAAAACCATAACTTATATTCATATGACACATTTATATGACAATTTTTTTATTCATCAATTTAATTAAAAGGGCCAAAATGTCATTACTACTTTTAATAAGGCTAAATCCCTACCCTCCACCTATAAATTATTAATGAATGAATTAAAATTATAGAAAGAATCCCTACCATCCACCTATAAATTATTGACGACTGAACTAAAATTCTAGAAACTCTATTCCAAAGTAGACACCCCTATATAAAATCCATACCATCAATTAAATAATTATTGATAATTACATTAAAATTCTAAAACTTTATTCCAAAATAAACACACATATCCCTCTAAATATTCTATAATAAGGTTAAATCCCTAACATCCACTTATAAATGATTGATAATTAAATTAACATTCTAGAAACCCTATTCCAAAGTAAACACCCTTATATAAATATAAGACTAATCTGATATGTAGTACTATTTTTTTTTTCTAGATTGTATTAATATTGAATTATATTGTTTCTAAGTTACGTGGGCATGTCTATTTTGGAATAGGGATTTAAAAATTTTGATTTAATTTTTAATAATTATTAAGTGGGTGGTAGGGATTAACCTTTTTGGAATATTCTAGAATATTCATAACAATATCAATGATTGAGATTTATCTCCAAAGTAGTTATACCCTTTCTACCCTTTTAATAATTTGACTAATTAAAAACAATGTCATGATAACAGGTTTCATAGCAATCGAGTTATGGTTTTTTCGGCATGTGGTATTGATAAGCTATGCCATTGCAATGAAGCTTATTTATAGATTAAAAATATCTATCGTAAAGTGGGGGTAAATCTCCATGGCCATGAAACTTGTTCCATGTTTTTTTAAATGTATATATGTTTTAACTTATATATTACTTTTTTATGATAATAGTAATAATAATGTTATAATTTATTTCATTTTTGTGATTTTATTAATTTTAACAATGTGAAATGTATGATAAAGTAAGTGTTTTGGTACTTATTATAGATTAAAGGTTATCGATGTTAAACGACCATTTAATTTTTATGGTTGTACTAGTTTTAGAAATCATTAAAAATGGTTGTCATGATCATATTACTTTTTTTAAGATTCATGTTATATTTTTTAACAAAATTTCAGTAAAATATGGATAAAGTTAAATAAAATTATATTTTTCTATTAAAAAATATGATTTTTTTCCTAAATTTGTGAAAATAAAATTATAATAGTTTTACAATTTCATTTTTTTTATTGGTTTGACTTGTGGGGGATTTGAACCTTGAAACACATGGTTTACATAATACTTTATATCACAACCAACACCAATTGAGCTGCTCCTCATGGGGTATTTTTTCAAACATATTAAATCTATTTAATTATTATTACTTTTTTATTCATCTTTATATTTTTATCAATATACAAATATTGGTGTTTTCCATGATATAAAGTATTATGTAAACAATGAGATTCAAGGTTCAAATCTAGATGGGTAAGTCAACAAAAAAAAATCTACACATAAACCAAACTTTTTTTTTGTAGATGATTGTCTTATCCATAATTTGTAATTTTGAAATTATGGTTTTAATTTGTCTAGGGTTTTTCTTGATTATTTTCAGCTTGATCCTCTCAAGCTATCCATTCCATAACTTATCACATTCGCCATGTAGTCACTCTAATAGGTTGAAGGCAGTAGGTGTAGGTGGGGAGCAAGGGGGAGGGTGAGGTGAAATGCCGCTTGCTTCCCCTGTCAACACAGTCTCTAGAGGTGCAAGCACTGATGGGGAAAGAATCCCTTCAATGACACCTCGTCAATCGTCTCTGAGCCAATCCTCGGAAAGTGGACTGACCTTGAACTTGTAGATGAAGAATTTTTTTCTAGCTGTTGCTTGGTAGAGGCGAAGCTAAAATCATTGTCTTCCTAAAGTTGTGAAAAGCCCCAAGTACGAATTATGCTAAGATAAAATAGATGGATTCATTTAATGTATGTAGGATCATGCTTTGAGCCACAAGTTCGTAGGGATTTGACTATTATGCAACCTTATCACAAAATAGAGAAAAGTTATATCAACGACTTGAGAAATAACCTCTTTGAGGGGGAAACCTCCTTTAAATTACATAAATGAACAATTCTTAGATGATACAAATGATAAGTCCTCTGTATATAAAGGAGTCTAAGGCGTCACAATATAACTAGATCCTACATAACAATAATAATGTAAGGGCACAACAATAACAATAGTGGGCTTCTATGGGGTACAACGTTAACAATATGGGGGATACATGGGCCCAACAATAACAATAAGGGGTCTACAATAGTATTATAGGGACCTAACATGCCCCTCTCCTTCAAAAAAGTGTTTTCCTCAATGCTTGAGTAGTTATAGATTCTTTTTTATAAAATTCTCATCCTCCCATGTGCAATATTCCATGTGTAAGTTCTCCCACTTAATGAGATACTCTGAAATTGATCGATTCCGTAGTCATCGGGTTCTTTTTTCCACAACTGCTTTAGGCTCAAATATGATTTTTCCTTCTTCGTCAAGTTTTGGCAACAATGTTTGAACTGGAAGCTTGTCATTGATAACCTTATTTAAGAATGAAACATGGAAAACTGGGTGTAGTCGAGAAGATGCAGGTAGCTCCAATTTGTATACCATAGTACCAATCTTTTGCAACACCTTGTAAGGATTGTTTTACTTAAGTGATAATTTATTATCTTTCTTAGCTTTCATGAAGGATATTGTTTGTATGGTTATAACTGTAAAAATACCCAGTCGCCTACATCAAAACTTCTTTCACTGCGATGTTGATCTTCATTTTGTTTCATTCGATTCCGTGCTACAGTGAGGTTATCCTTCAAGAGTTGGAGAACTTTTTGTTGATGCTCGATGTGATATTCCACTGCATGAACCTTAGAATTTTCTCTTAAATATGATGTGATAGATGGTGGATGACATCCATAAAGTTCCATAAATGGGGTCATTTTTTTTGTAGTATGGAAGGGAGTGTTATACTACCATTCAACTAGAGGTAACCACTTGACCCATTGTGTTTGTTTATCAGATACAATGCAACGAATATATCCTTCCAAACATTTTTTCACTATCTTAGTATTCCCATCATATTGAGGATGATAATATGAACTATGAGCTAATTGGGTGCTAATACAAGAAAATAATTCCATCAAAAAATTTCCAGTGAGAATGGGATCTCTATCACTTACAATAATATTTGGGTTTCCATGAAGCTTTTGAATTGTTTCCATAAATGCAGTAGCAACTATACTGACTTTAAAAGGATGAGATAATGCACAAAAGTGTGCATACTTGGTAAGTCTATCAACCACCACCATGATGACACTCTTTCCTTTAAAATTTGGTAAACCTGTGATAAAATCCATTAAGACCTCCTCCCAACGTCGACTTGGAATGGCTAAAGTTGTAACATAATTGGGTCTTAATTTTCTCAACTTTATTTTGTTGGCAAACCAAACATTCTTCCAAAAACTTTTGAATATCAGATTTAAGGCCATTCCAAAAAAATTCCTTCTTGAACCTTTGGTAAGTTTTTAAAATCCCAGAGTTCCCTCCTAAGGGAGAGGTTTGAAATACTTGTACCATAATGAATCAATTTTCCAGCTAAATGTATAAGATGTACTAATATCTTGATGCAAATTTTGAATGAGTGTCCACACCTTTTCATTATTCTTCCATTCATCCCTTGCTTTAGTTATCCACTCAGGTTAGATAATAGAAATGGCACAAAGAAAGGATTCCACATCCTCATCCTTTCTTGAGAGTGCATCTACAACAACATTTTTCTTCCATTTTTTGTAGATGATTTCAAATTCATAACCCAACATCTTTGTGACCCATTTTCGTTTCTCTTTTGAAGATAATATTTTTTCCAAAAAGTATTTAAGACTATCATGATATGTTTTTACCTTGAAGTGTCTTCCCACTAGGTAAGGTCATCATTGCTTTAGTGCATGTAGTATTGCCAAAATTTCCTTCTCATAAATAGGTATGTGTAAATGATTTCCTTTGGTTGGATGACTTTAAAAAGAAATGGGTATTCCTTCTTGCATTAAAACCACACCAATTCCATTTCCCAAGGCATCAAATTCCACAATAAAGGTTTTTGTGAATTACAGTGTAGCTAAGGCTGGTGCTTGGCACATTTCCTCTTTAAGATGTTCGAAGGCCTTAGTTTCTTCTGGAGTCCAAGATAATACATATTTATTCATTAATGATGTTATTGGTGTTGCTATTCTCCCATGATTCTTAACAAACTTGTAATAATACCCTTTCAACCCGAGAAATCCTCGAAGATGCTTTATGGATGTGGGGATTTTCCACTCCTTAATGGATTGAATTTTGTTAGGGTCCACCTTAACCCCCTCATGAGATACAATATGACCCAAATATTCCACCTCCTGTACTCCAAAGAAACATTTGGAGGTTCTTGCATTAATTGTTTCTCCTCCAATAGTTTGAGCACCCTGTCAACATGTTGAACACGATCCTTCCAAGACTTATTGTAGATTAGTATACATCAAAAAATACTAACACAAAATTTCTAAGGAAGGGTTTGAAAATGGAATTCATAAAAACTTGAAATGTGGAAGGTGCATTAGTAAGGCCAAAATGCATGAACAAAAATTCATAATGATCCTCATGAGTTATGAATGTTGTTTTTTAAATTTCTTTAGTCTTCATTCTAATTTGATGATATCCTAAACGAAGATCCAACTTGGTGAAGTAAATTGCTCCATATAATTCATCCAAAAATTCATCAATGACAGGGATGGGAAATTTATCTTTAATAGTGAGCTTGTTGAGATCCTTATAATCTAGACACAGACACCATGCTCCATTCTTCTTGTGCACCAATACTATAGAAACATAGAAAGAACTTTGACTAGGTTGAATTATACCAGCCTCTAGCATTTTTCAACCATACGTTCAATCTCACTCTTTTGGGAATAAGGACATATGTAAGGCTTGATGTTTGGAGGAACACAACCTGGAATCAAATAAATAGCATGATCATGATCACGAATAGGTGGGAGGCCTTTGAGAGTCTCAAACACCTCGGAATGATTGTCCAAGAATTTTTGGAGATTTGGAGAATTAGGAATTTGAGGAAATTTCAGCCTAAAAGTGGCCTTCTAATAAAAAATAATAAAATAATAGTAAAAATAATAAAATAAGATTTGTGAATTTTGGAGGGAAAAGAAGAAAACTATTTTTTTTTAAATTATATTTTTGGCTTATATCCTTACATATTTACTCAAATTTCAAGTGTAGACACTCGTTGGATGCTGAATTAAATTCCACATTCAATGAGTACCCATTATGCATACTTTTGAGAAGACACACATTGATAAAAATTCAAGATACATTTAGAAAACATATTGAACACACTTTTTTAATGTATATTGAATTTTTATCAATGTGGGTCTTCTCAAAAGTATGCATAATGGGTACTCATTGGATGATTTAATTCCGCATCCAATGAGTGTTGACACTTGAAATTTGAGTAAACCTATAAGAAGATAAACCAAAAATACAATTAAAAAAATTAGTTTTTCTTCTTTTCCCTCCAAAATATTTGCATGTACCTCTTTTTAAATTTAAATGATTTTGATTGGTTTACATATTATGACATGGAAATTACATGAAAATTTCATGGACACTTTTAGGCTGGAATTTCCTCTAATGTGATTTCGATGTTTGAACCTCTAGTGAGCATAATTGTGAAATTACACCTCATTTTAATTTCTTTAGAAGCATTGTCATGACATTAGAAATGATCATCTTTCCTGGTTTCCCTCGATACTCCTTAATTCAACTTCCTTTCCTTGCCAATTTTTTTTAAGAAAAATTCTTGAAAATGAAAAGCTGTCGTCCCTAAATATTGTAACCATTGGACTCCTATTACAACATCAAAACCACCCATTAGAATTAAAATCATTGGAATATTCAATACATATTCCCCCATGATTATCTTCATATTATGGAACTTTCTAGAGTAATTTATAGTTCCTTCATTTGCAACCGTCACTTGACACTTTGGTGCTTGATATAGGAAGCAATTTAATTCCTTGGCTATCTTAAAATGATTAAATTATGGGTACTACCCAAGTCAATCAACACTATTACCTTTTTATTATTGATATATCCTTCTATCTTGAGAGTTTTGGGAGTGGTAGTTCCTTCCAATGCATTATAAGATATGGTCAGATTCATTTCTTCTTTCTCTGGGTTTGGTTCTTGGTGTATATCCTCCTATTTTGATGTTTATTGTTCATTTTATTCCTCCTTTTCACAATCTATGTAAAATGATTTCTTCTCAATGCACTTATTACCTTTAGTATATTTCCTATCAAAACTACAAAAAATCCCTTTTTCTCTTTTTTTCTCCATTCGTTGTGGTGTCAACCTTGTAGGTTGTGGAAGGCTAGGAGCAAAAAAACTTCTATCTTTATAGTTGCTAGTGGGAGACTTAATTTTGCCCATAATTTTTCTTTCAACTTTTCTTCCCACCCTGAATGCATTCTCTAATGAATCATGTTACCAAAGGCGAACCTCATTGTGGATGTTATCCTTTAAAGTCCCTATGAATACACCAATACTATGCTCCTCTGGAATATCTGTTACCATGATATTCAATTTTTGGAAGTCCTCAATGTGATCTGCCATTGAACCCTTTTGTTTGAGATTTATCAATTGATTAAACAAGGTGTTTTTATTTGTATCCTCATAATGTGATATCGTTTCCTCCGTAAAAATTTACCAAGTGAAAAGTGGTTTACGAGAGAAAATCCATTGATACCATACAAATTGATTGGGTTCTAAATATAAATTTGCAATGTGTACCTTTTGTGAGTGTTGCAAATGGAGATCAAAATATTGCTCCATTTATAGTATCCATATTACCAGATCCTTGCCATCAAACTTCATCATATTGATATTTGGAATGTGGTGGTTCTTAAACCCAACATTGGTGTCTCTAAAATCATAATTCATATTACTTTTGTCCTCATCACGATTTCCATGGATTACCTTAACACCAATGGGAATCCTTTCTTCCAACAACTTTGTCAAACCTTCCATCAAAACTTCCATGTCTACTTTCAAACCATCCATCTTAGCTTCCATGCCATCCTTCAAAATTTCCATGTCTGCTTTCAAACCATCCATGTCATCTTGGGTTTCTCTTTGTGAGAGCGAAATTTGTTGCACTTGGTCCTGTAATTTTGATATATCATGTTGTAATTCTTCCTCTTCATGCGCCATAGTAGAGTTTTATGAGGGCTTAATGGGTGTAGAATCATTTTGTTTTGGAGTAATTTTAGAAACAAATACATATATCTATGCTTCGATATTCCATTTGAATGACTTCAAAATGATTTTTCAAATATAAGTTATGCAAAATTTAAAAAATACACACCTTTTTCTTGCTTTTTTGGAGCTCGATATTGAAATTGTTGTATCTCTGTAATTTAAGATTTTCAAGGTCCGAAACTCAGTCTTATGGTATCCATATAAATGTTATTTCCAATTCCACAATTCATACCAATATTTAATTCTTCAATAAAGAGTTATGCTAAATCTCCCACGATGTCTTGATTATGGACTAGTTTCGTAGAGAGAAGTTGTATGAGATGCCACATGTCACTATTTCAACATTCAACCCTGAAATTTCTACAGGATGAACTAAAGTCCATGTAATTTCATCCATTTTTTACATAATTAAAATATGATTCCTAAAACGAAAGTTATGACAATATTCACTAGGTCACATGTTTGAGATAGAATTATGGAGCGTGTAAAAACACTAACTTCCTCTGATCATATCTTCGAAAATATAGTGAACTAAGATCTGAAATTTTCACACAAAGTTCACCAATATCTTGAATCCACACGGTTGCAATTTTAGCTTATGAAGCCTCATATAAAAATTTTTATAGAAAAAATTCCAAGATGACCTGTTTGAAGTAGCAAAACCCTAGAATCCAAAGCTCTGATATGAAATGTTATGCAACTAGCACAAAAAATAAAGAGAAGATAGATCAATGACTTGAGAAATAAAATTATGTCGGTTCAGAATTTAGCCTGAGCAAAGTTGACAAAGAGCGGGAGGAGAACAACTTCTCAGAAGATTTCCAACCAAAGAAGTCTAAAGATCGATCAAAGGATTAAAAAGAGTTGATTCATTTTTTATTTGGCAGACTTCCAAGAGAGGAATTCAGTTGTCATAGGGAGTAGAGGGTGCCCATTTCAGCAAGGACCCTATATCCAAGTCTATATCATAGAGAGGAGGATTCATTCTGACATATTTTCTGACCATATTACACCTCAAGGACTACGTGATCAGGATAATTTGGATGGCTTGTCCAAATTTTCAATATGGAATGCCAGAATCCTGGTAGTCATGGAGGCATACAGTCTGAGGGAGCATGCAGATAAAGTCCTGGCCACGACAGCCGATGTGAAGCTCCTGGAGAAGCATGAAGAAGCAACAGCACATACCAATCACTTCATCGTGGATATGGTCAAAGATCATGTGGTTCCTCACATAGCCAAGAAGATAATGGCTCATGATATGTGGGTTGCTCTAACCACATTATATGAAGGAAGGTGTTTCTGGAGAACCAGCTGAGGTTATTCATGATGGCCAAGGTGGAGGAGATTGATCCTTTTCTGTCCAGACTACAAGTGATCTTGGATCAGCTAACTGGCATGTGGGTGAAGGTGGGGGATGATTTTATGGTGAGGACGGCTCTAAATGATGTCAAAGAGGACTGGGAAAAAAATTTCCAAAGTCTCTTGGGCAGAGCGGACCTTCCCAACTGGGACAATATGTGGGCTATCCTCCGACAAGAATAAATGCGTCAGATCACCAAGAGACAGCTCAACACTGGTTCGAGCAATGTGAAGAAGGAAGAAGAGGAAGATGCAGCCTTGGCATCAAAGAGGTAGCAAGGGAGAAAGAAGCAGGATCTGTCAAATATAAAGTGTTTCGAGTGCGGCGAACTAGGTCATTTCACCATCAATTTTCCTCAGAAGAAAAACAACAAGGAAGCTTCTAGCTCCAAGGCTTATGTGGAAAAAAATGGCTCTGAAGATGACATATCCATGAGAGCTCATGAACCACGAAAGTGGGATGACATGGATCTGTATAGCAGCTACAAAGTAGTGTCAAGATCCTTAAGTAGCCCAAATATTAGATCACATACGAGCTACGAAAGCCTTAAGACAATAGCGGGACAAGTGGATTAGTGGATGCAAAGAATCACAGATGAACTAGAGGAGGATTTGGATGCTGAGAGGGAGTAGCACAATGTAGATGCAGTAACAGTGTAGTAGCAGCAGCGCAGTGGGGCTGATGTGACTTCAGCAGCGCAGAGTATAGTTGCAGCAACACAGAGGCTTCAGGAGGACAGCGCAACGCAGCAGCAGAGTAGGGGACTTCAGTGCAGAGAAGTTTTTCTTATGCAGTGCATATTTGTAGTTGTGCAACAACCACTAGATGACAGCACAGAGCAACATCCTATGGAGATTCAGTGATGAGATGTAGCCCAACTGACTATTTTGTCAAATATTAGGTAGGATTTTTTAGTTGTTTCTCTCAGCAACTGAGTTGCAGTGCAGCAGTTGGTAGCATGATGAAGCAGATTGAGAGGGAGCTGCAATACAAATGTAGCAGTGGTGGTGGCAGTGTCATGGGCAGTAGTACAGGAGAGAAGCAGCAGTGCAGTGATAAAGGGCAACAGGCCAAGCATCAACACAGAGACCCACACTAGAGATCAGTGCAGAACTTCGGGGTGAAGTATTGTTGTGCTAGAGCACATTCGTCACTTAGAGGGAGTGTTGGGGTAGCATCGGATATGCTCTAGCTTCCAAAATTTCTGGAGGGACTAGAGTACATGAGATCTCGAAGACCCAGAAAGGGATTTGAGAAATTCCATATTGTTTAAGAGAAAAATAATTAAATAATATTTTTAATAAAGGACCCTAAGTCTAACTTAGGAAAATTAAAAGATTATAGGTAATTCATTTAAACATGTGATGGAAATGACTTAAGTCAAATGGATTAAGATTTCTTTTAATATTTGTCGTAGATTCAAGATTAGATCATGTTCGTTGGTTTCCCAACGAGAAAATTATAAAGGAAAGGCTTGGGGTCAGTTAAAGAACACACATAGTGGCATAGCACTGAGACTAAGTTGGAATTCTAGGGTGTGGTTTGCTAAGAATTTCCAGAAGTGTTTCAGCTGCAGCAAGGGGTAGTATTGGTGGAAGGGATGATCTGATCCTAGGCCAAGAGTGCAGCAAGAGGTAAAGAGCAGCAGACTGAGCAGTGCAGAGGGAGCAGCAACTACGCAGCAGTTATGCAGCAGTTGCGTAGCGCATAGGCTTCATGTGCTATGCAGAGGCTACGGAAGCCTAAAAAGGGTAGCATAGAGGTAGCATGAGGCTAGCAGGGCTGACGCAGACCTAGCCAGGGTAGCGCAAGGACAGTGTAACCCAATCTGGGGTGACACAAGCCCTTCCTGAGTAGTGCAGGGTCCGACATAGGCTATCAGAGCTAATGTAGAGGTTTTTATAGTAGCGTTGCGGTTTCTAAAGACAGAAAGGGATGAGTTATGTAAATCTATTTTAAGGGTGTGAATCAGTCAATTTTTTTTCCCCGGAACAGAGGTATAGCTGCCGTTTATTTCTATATCGGGTTAACCAGTAAGGTGCCCAGATATGTTGTACTTAGACTCTACTTAATAATAAAACCCTCTAGCAGCCAGAAGGTCGGCTTTCCCGCATTAGGTTTTTCTAGGGACAGTTGTCCAGAAAATCCTTGTTTGTCACTTTTCATTTTGCATGTATTCAGTTTAGATCTATATGTGTAGGTTGTTATATGTATTTACTTCGATGTTTTTTATGAATATTCAGAATAATAACTTGCGAATTTAATCAAGTAGGAGAAGTAAATTGAGAATTAACAGTAATATTTCTTAGGATAAGAAATTTACACATGGTATCAGAGTGATTGCAGACCTAGCCTGGATCTCCAACAAGAAGACTGAATAATTCTTGCTGAAGAAAGAAGAAGAGAAAGTAGCAGCAACCGTAGAAAGGCGGACTAGAGAGGGCAGCATAGCAGCAGAAGGAAGAAGAGTCATGCAGAGGCTAGAGTGACGTAGTCTCCATGAAATCTCCACGTAGCCCCACTTAATTACGATGCAGAGGCAGCGTATAACATGTTTTTGGATTGTCTTCTCACACAGATTCCAGCTTTGGTGATGCAATCCTAACATTTTTTGTTGATTTAGAGTGCCAAAAGCTGTGTTGTAGACCTTCAATAGTTCCTAGTGGGGTTAAAATTCTGTTGGTTCAGAATTTGTCCTGAGCAAAGTTTACAAAGGTTGGGAGGATAACAGCTTCTCAGAATATTTCGAGCCAAAGAAGTCTGAAGATCGATAAGAGGATCAAAGAGAAATGATTAATTTTTTATTTGGCAGACTTCCAAGAGAGGAAGTCAGTTGTTAGAGGGAGCAGAGGGTGCCTATTTCTCCAAGGACCCTAGATCCAAGTCTCTAGCATAGAGAGGAGGATTTGTTCCGACATGTTTTATGAGGATATGGTACCTCAAGGACTACGTGATCAGGATAAATTGGACGACTTGTCCAACTTTTCAATTTGGAAGGCCAGAATCCTAGTAGTCATGGAGGCATACGGTCTGAGGGAGCATGGATATAAATTCCTGGCCACACAGACTGATGCGAAGCTCCTGGAGAAGCATGAAGAATCAACGGCACATGCCAAGCACTTCATCATGGATGGGGTCAAAGAGCATGTGGTTCCTCACATAGCCGAGAAGACAACGTCTCATGATATGTCATTGTAGTTAACCACATTATATGAAGGAAGATTCGTCCATAGGAAGATTCTTCTAGAGAACCAGTTGAGGTTATTCATGATGGCCAAGGTGGAGGAGCTTGATCCTTTTCTGTCCAAAATACAAGCAATATGGGATCAGTTGACTAGCATGGGGGTGAAGGTGGAGGACGATGTTATGGTGAGGACGGCTCTAAATGATGTCATAGAGGACTGGGAAAAAAATTTCCGAAGTCTCTTGGGTAGAGTGGACCTTCCCAACTGGGACAATATGTGGGCTATCCTCCGAAAAGAATAAATTTGTCGGATCACCAAGAGATAGTCCAGCACAGGTTCGAGCAAAGGGAAGAAGGAAGAAGAGGAAGATGCAGCCTTGGTGTCAAAGAGGTGGAAAGGGAGAAAGAAGTGGGATATGTCAAAGATCAAGTGTTTCCAGTCCATCGAAATAGGATATTTCGCCAACAATTGTCCTCAGAAGAAAAAGGACAAGGAAGCTTCTAACTCCAAGGCTGTTGTGGTGGATGATGGCTCCAAAGATAACATAGCCATGAGTGCTCATGAACCATGAAAGTGGGGCAACATGGATCTATAGAGCAGTTACAGAGTAGTGACAAGATCCTTGAGTAGCCCAACTATTGGATCACATACAAGCTATGGGAGCCTTAAGACAGTAGCGGGACAAGTGGATCAGTGGATGTAGAGAATCATAGATGAAGCAAAGGTGGAGTTGGATGCTAAGAGGGAGCAGCGCAGTCTAGATGCAGTAGCAGCGTGGTAGCAGTAGTGCAGAGGGTCCAATGTGACTTCAGCAGCATAGAGCATGATTTCTTACGCATATCAGAGTTGCAGCAACACAGAGGCTTCCAGAGAACAGCGCAGCGCAGCGGCAGCCTATGGGACTTCAGTGCATAGGAGGTATTCTTACACAGTGCAGAGTTGTAGTTGTGTAGCAACCTCCAGATGATAGCACAGAGTAGCAGCCTATGGAGCTTCAGTGATTAGATGCAGCCCAACTGACTTGTCTGTCAAATATTGGGCAGGAGTTTTTAGTTGTTTCTCTCAGAAACTTAGTTGTAGTGCAACACTTGGCAGCACAATGCAGTAGATTGAGAGGGATTTGTAGCACATATGTAGCAGTGGCGGTGGTAGCGTCATGGGTAAAAGTATAGGAGAGTAGCAGCAATGTAGTGATGAAGGGCAACAGGCCAAGAATCAGTGCAAAGACCCACACCAGAGATCAGTGCAAAACTTTGGGGTGAAGTATTGTTGTGTTAGAGTGCATTCCTCACTAAGAGGGACCATTGAGACTTTTTAGTGTTGGGGTAGCATCAAATGTGCTCTAGATCCCAAACTTTGTGGAGGGACTAAATTACATGAGATCTCGAAGACCCAGAAAGGGCTTTGAGAAATTCCATCCTGTTTAAGAGAAAATTAATTAATTAATCTTTTTGATTAAGGGCCCTAAGTCTAACTTAGGAAAATTAAAAGATTAAAGGTAATTAATTTAAACATGTGATGTAAATGACTTAAGTCACACGGATCAAGATTTATTTTAATCTTAGTCGTCGATTCGAGATTAGATCACAGTCATTGGTTTCCCAACGAGAAAAGTATAAAGGAAAGGCTTGGGGTCAGCTGGAGAACACACACAGTGGAAAAGCAGTAAGACTAAGATGGAATTCTAGGGCATGGTTTGCTAAGAATTTCTAGAAGTGTTTCAGCTGCAGCGAGGGGCAGTATTGGCGGAAGGGATGATCTGATCCCAGGCCAAGAGTGCAGCAAGAGGAAGAGAAGCAGTAGATTGAGTAGTGTAGGGGCAGTAGCATCTATGTAACAATTACGCGATAGTTGCGCAGCGCAGAGGCTTTAGGTGCTATGCAGAGTCTACGCAGGCCCAAGAAGGGCAACGCAGAGGTAGCAGGAGGCCAGCATGGTTGATGCTGGCCCAGCCAGGGCATCACAGGGGCAGTGTAACCCATTTTGGGGTGACGCAAGCCTTTCCTAAGAAATGCATGGGTTGATGTAGGCTAGCAGAGCTGACATAGAGGGCTTCAGAGTAGCACTGGGGTTTCTAAAGACAGAAAGGGTCTAGTTCTATAAATATCATTTGAGGGTGTGAATCAGTCAGTTTTCTGGCTCTGAAACAGAGGTATAGCTGTAATTTATTTCTCTGTCAGGTTAACCAGTAAGGTGCTCAGATTTTTTGTACTTAGACTCTACTTAATAATAAAACCCTCCAGCAGACAAGCTCGAGACAAATGGGCTAGTGATCAAACCTGGCATGGGGAGGATAGACACCTCCATAAATATGTATTTTTCCAATAAGGACTCTAAAACAAGAAAATTTTCAAGTCTATAAGAAATTTGATGCTTAACTCGGTGGTTGTTCTAAGTGAATATTTCAGTAATTGTGTCAACATATGTGGTGTGCATGCATCGAAGTGTCTCGTTGAACTTATAGGAGATTATGTCCAAGTTCTTGACCCCTCCTTTTATATCGGGTATTTTATCATATTTAAGTCGCCTCCAATTTTGCAAATATCACTTTCCATTAGTTGTTTTAAATTGAGAGAAGAAATGTAAGACAGTGGTCATTTTTTTTAGAATTTGTGGCCCATATAGAGTGAATAAACAACCCTATTCACTAGATCCTAGAGGCTGAAAACAACACACAAAGATTCGATGGGTTGCAATCCTATCAGTAAAATCAATTTTTGCAGCATTCCTCAAGATTGCAAGGCCTCCAGTGTGGCCATTTGTGTCTAGGGCTACAAATTTATTACCCTTCCAACATTTCTGCACTAAGGATTCCAGTGTTTTATTGAAGCACTTGGTTTCTTGGATAATTGTCACACTAGGAATGTCCTTTTTAATATTATTCTTCGAGAGCCTTTAATTTAATTTGCATTTAAGGCCCCAAATGTTCCATGCAATAATTTTCATTGAGAAAGGGATGGAGAGCAGTAAAATAGCGTTGTGATCATCTTTACTTTACCTAAATTGGCTAGCAATTCACCGGGATGGAGAGCAGTAAAATAGCGTTGTGATCATCTTTACTTTACCTAAATTGGCTAGCAATTCACCTTCTTCCTGGATTATCTACTTTTTGGTTTTTCTCCCTCTCTTTTTGTCTTCCTTGGGTGCTTTTGGATTATCCTTGAAGGCATTCATGTGGACCTTTAGTGTTGAACCAGATTGAATTTCTCCTCTTTTTGAGGGGGCCTTCTAATTTTCCACTTTGAGGTAAGCTTGATGGATTTGTTTCATTTTTTCATCAAGGATTGTCCTAATAACTTTCCCTTTTCATTCGGCTACTATGGTTGATAGCACTAGTTCATATGTGTCCATATCTTTAGGGTCATATTTATTCGATGCTATCTCGACATCCGAAATATTTGTCTCTTCCTCACTTGGAGCTTTCTGTGTATTCTCTAGATTCTTCTGCTTTTTGAAGGTTGATTCATGTTTTATATCTTTTTGAAGTGTTGAAGCCTTAAATGTTTTTATTGGTTATGTATCCATTTACTCTAGAAAAGTTGAGGCTTCAAAGTTATTCTTAAATTGAGGGCTCCGCTGAAGAAGAGGAGGGGGATTTTGGATTACTTATTTTGTTGTTCACTTTTTGGAAACCTTCTGAGATCACAATTATGGATTGCATTGGAGGGATTGTTAGCTGAGTTAGAAGGAGATAGTTAAAAATATGGCCGTACTCATGGAAACTTATACATTGGAATAGTACATGTTTATAATTCAGGGGTTGGATTATCCATTCATTCTGATATGATATATCTATATATTCAAGTAATGGTAGGGAGATATTCATGTAGACACATTATGGTGTATGGTTTGTACCTTCTTTATTTGTTATTTCTGAGACCTTGACAAAGGAACAAATTGTTTTTCCAATTCCTTCTACTATTTCCTCTTCATGGTACTCCTTTTGAAGAGAGAAGAACTTGTTATATATAGGAGAAACCAAAAAAAAATCCTTGTCTAGGTAGTATCTTGGAGATATAATCTCATGACGATACCAACAATGTTGAAAAAATAATGGTCATTTTCCAAAACACTAACTTTATCCTCAAGTTTGGAAATGACCACTGTAAATAACCATTTTCCTCCTAGTTCCAAATCAATGTGCCCTTTTGGTTTCCATAAGTTTGTTTTATCCATGCTACGAGATCTTGTTCAGAATTTCGGTGTTAGGTCCTTATAATACTAGTGTAACCCCGTTATTTTTATTGTTGTGCCCATGTCTTCCCCATATTGTTATTTTTGTGCCCCATAGAATCCCACTATTTTTATTGTTGTTCCCTTACATTATTATTGTTATGTAGGCTTTGATTATATTGTGACCCCTTAGAATCCTATATATACAAAGGAGGTCATTTCATTTGTATCATCCAAAATTTATTCATTTATGTAATGTAAAGGAGTTTTTCCATTGAAGAGGTTAACCCCACTAGAAACTACTGAAGGTCTGCAGCACGACTTCCAGCACTATAAATAATCAAAAAACGTCAATAATACGTAATCCTAGCTTGCCTCTGCGTGATCAGACAGTCCCAACATAGTTTCTGTGCTTCCTCTGCATCCTAAGTACATGGACCTGCGTGGAGACTACGCCACTCTAGCCTCTGCGTGGCTATGATTCCTTATGCTGCTACATTTCCCTCTCTAGTCTGGCTTTCTGCGATTGCTGTTGCTTTCTCTGCTGCCTTCTGCTACAAGTATTCTTCAGTATTCTTGTTGGAGATCCAGGCTAGATTTGCAATCGCTCTGATACCATGTGAAAATTTCTTATCGTAAGAAATCTTACTGTCAATTATCGATTTACTTCTCCTACTTGATTAAATTCACAAGTTAATATTCTTAATATTTAGAAATAACATCGAACTAAATACATATAACAACCTACACATACAGATCTAAAATGAATACATGGACAATGACAAAGTGACACACAAGGATTTTCTAGACAACTATCCCCAAAAACACCCAATGCGATAAAACCGATCTTTTGGCTGTTGGAGGGTTTTATTATTAAGTAGAGTCTAAGTACAAAAAATCTGGGCACCTTACTGTTTAACCCGAAAGAGAAATAAACTGCAGCTATACCTCTATTATGGAGATAAAAAACTGACTAATTCACACCCTCAAAAAAGATTTACAAAACTCAGCCCTTTCTGTCTTCAGAAACCCTAGTGCTACTCTGAAGCCCTCTACATCATCTTTGCTAGCCTGTGTCAACCCCTGCACTGCTAAGGAAGGGCCTGCGTCACACCAGATTTGTTTATGCTGCCCCTGCGCTGCCCTAGCTAGGCCTGGGTCAACCCTGCTGGCCTCCTGCTGCCTCGGCGGTGCCCTTTCTAGGCCTGCATAACAACTGAAGCCTCTCGCTGTGTAGCTGCTGTTCCCTTTGCGTTGCTCACTTTGATGCTTATCTTCCTCTTGCTGCACTCTTGGCCTAGGATTAGATCACCGCTTTCACCAATACCACCCCTGAAACACTTCTAGAAATTCTTACCAAACCACGCCGTAGAATTCCAGCTTAGTCTCAGTGCTCTGCCACTATGTGTGTTATCCCACTGACCCTAAGCCTTTCCTTTATACTTTTCTCGTTGGGAAACCAATGACCATGATCTAATATTGAATCGATGACTAATATTAAAATAAAGTTTGATCCATGTGACTTAAGTCATTTCCATCACATGTTTAAATTAATTACCTTTAATCTTTTAATTTTCCTGAGTTAGACTTAAGGTCCTTAATTAAAAATATTAATTAATTATTTTTCTCTTAAACATGATGGAATTTCTCAAATCCATTTCTAGGTCTTGGAGATCTCATGTACTCTATTCCCTCCACAAATTTTGGGAGCTAGATCAAATCCGATGCTACCCCAACACTAAAAAATGTCAACAATCTTCTCAGTTCTAGACCACGAAGGAAAACAATTAATAGATCATAATGACCTTGAGAAGGATCTCACTAGTTTCTACAACAATCTCATGAGGGAGCCTTCCCAAAATAGTTTTTCAGCCATCAACATGATAATAAAACACATCCATAATATAGTCTCTGTTGAGAAAAATGATGCCCTCCAACTAAGGAAGAGACAAATATGTTGGATGTCGAGCTAGCACATAAGCAAGATGACCCTACAGAGATGGATATGAGCTAGTGCTATATACCATGGGAGACGAATGGAAGGGGAAATATCTTAGAATATTACCCGATGCACAAATGAAACAAATCCATCAAGCTTACCTCAAAGTGAAAAACTGGAAGCCCCCCTCATAAACATGAGAAAATCAGTCTAGTTCAACACTAAAGGCCCACATGAATTCCTTCAAGGATAATCCAAGAGAACGCAAGGAAGAGAAAAAGAGGGAGAAAAACCAAAAATAGCTAATCACGAAGGTGTTTTCCTCCTCTTGATCCATTTCTCATTGAAGATTATTTCATGGAAAATTTGGGGCCTTTATTGCAAAGGAAAACAAAGGCTCTTGAAGAATCATATTAAAAAAGAAATTCCCAATGTGATAATTCTCCAAGAAAAATAGTGCTTCAATGACATGTTGGAATAATTAGTGTAGAAACGTTGGACATGTTATAAATATATAATGCAAATGGCTACATTGGAGGCCTTGCAATCTAAAGGAATGCTTCAAAAATTGGGTTTACCGACTAGTTTGCAACCCATAAAATATTTTCCTATTTCTTTCAACCTTTAGGATCTAGTGAATAGGGTTTCTCATTCGGTCTAAATGGGCCACAACTTTCGACAAAAATGACAACTTTCTAAAATTTCTTCTCTCAAGTGAAAAAAACTAATGACCAACAATATTTGCATAATTGGAGGTGACATCAATATGATAAAATACTTGGAGGAAAATAAGGGAGGGGTCAAGCACTTGGACATAGACTCCCACATGCTCAAAGAGGGAATTCGATCCATGTCCACCACAAATGTTGACATAGTTAATGAAATATTCATGTAGAATAACCGCTGAGGAGGTAAGCATCAAATTTCTTATAGACTTGAAATATTTCTTATTTCAAAATCCTAATTAGAAAAATACATATTTATGGAGGAGTCTATCCTTTCTATGCCAAATCTAATCAATGGCTCATTTGTCTCGAGCTTGGCATAAAAGTTGGGCCTAGAAGTTGTGCCTTCAAATTTGAACCTTTTTTTCTCTAGGACGTCTCCTTGTGGAGAAATACAAATAGTGGTGGCAAGAAATGGATGTATCCAACCCCTCCCCCATGTAACATTCCAACAAAAGTTAAAGGCCATGAAGTCTCAAAATCGTGAATGGAACAATATGAAATTGGTAACATATTTGAAGTTAAGAAGTAGCTAGAAAGCCAAATGGAAGTCATTTAGCAACAAATAATCCTCGAGGGGCACACAAAGAAGATCACTCAACAAGAGGGAGACACTTTAACCAAACTAGAGGAGTGAAGGAAGAAGGAGGAGATCCTATGGAAACAAAAATCCGAAATCAACTAGTTTAAAGAGAGGGGAAAACACAAAATTTATTTACAAATCCTTGTTAAAACATAAGCACCACAATTAAATCTTCTCACTTCTAGACCATGCTGGTAGAAAATTAATAGTTCATAATGACCTTAAGAAGGAAATCACTAGTTTCGACAACAATCTCATGAGCGATCCTTCCCTAAATAGACTACCATCCATCAACATGATCTTAAACCACATTCATAGTGTAGTTTAGGATGAGAAAATTGATGTCCTCTTAAGGGAAATATCGTTTGTAGAAATTGAAGAGGATGTGATGGGAATGTTAAAGGATAAAGCCTTGAGATCAGGCAGGTTCATTAATGACTTCTTTCAAGCTTGTTGGTCCTTATTGGGGAAGAAATTCATGAACTAGTAAAGGAATGCAGGAAAACAAGAGCTTTCTTACTAGCCCTCAATGCCACCTTCTTAACCTTTATCCCCAAATCAAATAAGGAAAATGATCCCAGTTGCTATAGGGAAATTTCCCTTTGCAACGTTACGTACAAAATAATCTCCAAGATAGTTTCCAATCATTTAAAACCCCTTCTCCCCTCCTTAATTTCCAAAAGAGTAGTAAGGATATGTGGAGGGAAGGGAAATTTTGGATGACATAATAGTTGAACACGAGCTCATTCATTATTTAAATAAGCTCAGGAAATTGAGCGTCATGGTCAAATTAAATCTCTCCAAAGCCTTTGATAAGATAGACTAGTATTACCTCCATTACCTCCTTAGATCTTTTGGATTTTTAGAAGAATGGATAGACTGAATTGAGATGTTTTCTCCTTATCCCTCTTCTCCATACTCCTCAACAACTCTCCGACATGCAATTTCCACTCAAAAAGGGGTGTCATACAAGGGGATACTTTCTCCCCTTTTCTCTTTTACCTTTTTGAACAAATTTTCCAATTTAATGAGAACTGTAACCTCAAAACGAGAATTCTAGCCCAAAATACCCATATTTTTTAGGGAAAAAATGAAAAAGCACCATGAAAATGGAAAGTTTTGATGCTGCATCAATGTTTTTTCTAATTAATTATTTTCCAGGTTAAAATACCAAATTTTTTTGGCAACGACATTAAAAACCTATTTTTTTTGTGTGCAATAGACATGAAAAACATTCGGAAATGAAAAGTGTTGATGTTGCACCAAAACCATTTTATTTTTGCAATAAACATGAAAAAACACCCTAAAATTCAAAGGTGTTGATGCTACATCAACACTTTTTCTTGGTTAAAGTTTTAACATTTTTTTAGCAACGACATGAAAAAAAATATCATGACTTTGAAAAAATTTAAAATTCCAATAGTTTTTGAAGATAGCGTTAAATATAAAATATCACAACTCAAAAAAACTTAAAAATTCAAAAAATTTTCAACCATGGCGTTACAGATAAATATCACGACTCTCAAAAAATTTAAAATTTGACATTTTTTCAATCGTGACGTTAAAGATAAAATATCATCTATCATGACTTTGAAAAACCTTAAAATTTTGACCTTTTAAGCCATAGACTAAAAACAAAATATCATGCCTAAAAAAACCCTTAAAAATGAAAGACTAAATCAAAGAGTCATTATTCCAAGCGTAATTTATTTTTTAAATGCTAAAAGTATAGCTATTTTAAAATTTTAGCCTAAGACAACTTGACTCATTGCAACGAAAATTTAAAAATCAACCATCAAATTGACATGCAATAGGGGCAAACTCGCCCATTGCAATGGAAAATTAAGAATCAACCATGAAATTGACAGATTATGGGGGCAAACTTGATCCATTATAATGAAAACTTTAAAATTTATCATCAAATTGACAAATAGTGGGTTCAAGTTGCTAGTCAAGGATTGCTATAGGTCTAAAGAAATAATAATAATAACAATAAATAAATAAATAAAAATGAAAAATATAAAAGAACCAAAATTAAAATATTAAAAAAATAAAACTAAAAAAAAGGTTAAAAATAAATAAATAAATAAAATTATATATTAAAAAATTAAAAAAGAGTTTAAAAAATAAAAAGACAAAAAAATAAATAATAAAATATAAATAAATTATATAAAAACCAAAAAAAGATAATTCAAGCATAAAAAAATGTAAAAATAAATAAAAAATAGCCTAGAGAAACATTAAGAAAACCAAAAAATAAAAATAAAAATAAAAAATATATAAAAAATGAAAAAACCAAAAGTATTTCTTTAAAATCATAATTTATAAACAATTAAAAACATTTATATTTTTAAAATAATTATAAATAAAATTAAAATTAGAAAGAAAAAACATTAGTAAATAAATAAAAAATATTTTTTTTAAAAAAATTAAAAATAAATTGTGACAGTGGGGTCAGGGGATCCTCGAGCCACCGCAGCCCAGTGTGAAAGGGTTGTGGGTAGGGCGGAAGGGGTGTCACACCAAGCCTGTCTCCCTTCCCTGTGGCCTATAGATGCTAAAGTAGGGGGTCGTCGATGCCTGGAATCATTGAGCCCCTACACACAGTGTTTGGAGTTCGTTGAATCCATGAATCGATGACCGATTGCCCACCCACTGAGGCACTGTGGAAAAAGGTGGAAGGGGGTTGTGCCCTTGCCCGCAGCCCTTTGGCAGTGTGGTAAGGGGTTGTCGATTCTCGTAATTGACGAGCCCTTGATTTTAAGGGATCGCCGATTTTGGGAATTGACGACCCACCACCCCGCCACCAAGTGGCCGCAGGGTGGGGATCCTCGTTGAAACTTTGTTGTTGTTTTTTTGAATTTTTTTAATATATATATGTATTTAATTTTTTTTTAATACATATTTTTAAATTTAAATTTAATTTTAATTTTTTTTTCGTATTTTGTTTTTAGGGTTGTTTCACAAATTGTAAATTTATTTATTTATTATTATTATTATTATTATTTTTTAATTATAGTTTTATTTATTTAATTTTTACTAATATCTTTATTTTTGAAACCATTAGTTTTATTTTATTTTTTTGTGACCCATAGGAAACCAATAGCCTGCTTGACACATAATTACTAGCAAACCTTAGGGGGACTACGATATATCCACTTCCCCATAGCCCAGGTCACAACATGAGAGATTTGAACCTGGGTCTCTCGAGTTTCAATGATTTCACATATCTCAGATTACTAGTTGAATTGCCCACCTAGACTTTTTATTTTTAATTATTTTTATTTTTTATTTTTTAAAAATAAAATTTGATTTTAACATGCTTATAGTGTTTTATTTATTTATTTTTCCAATTTTTGTTTTAAATGTTTATTTATTTATTTTTAATTATTTTTTGTTTTCTTTTCAATAATTTTTTTCTTTTTTTTTACTTCGAATTTTATGTGAATCATTATTTTTGGAAAAAAAGCTTCAAATGTTATCATCTTTGGACATAAAATTGGTAAAAAATTCATAAAATTTGCTGTTTTCAACTTTTTTTTATTTAATTTTTTCATAAAAATCCTTTATTTAATATGTTAATTTTAGCAAAAAGGTCCTAAAATATGTATTTTTTCTAAATTATATTTATAGGAATTGTCTATATGTGAGAATTTTTGGACTTTTTTGGCATATTTCTAGCGAGAATACGACAAAAACATTTGTGGCGAAACCTTGATTTGTGTTGTTTATATTGGTTTTTTGACTGCATATATGGATTCAACACCCTCAAAAATCCCTAGGAAACTTTGATTGTGAAGAGTTCACCTGTCAAACTTGTGATTTCAATGAATCCGTCTCGGATTCTAGACAACTTAGATCAGAAAATAAACTATAAAACTTTTCAAAAAATCTCACATATAGACAATGCCATATCTATATGCAAAATGCGTATTTTTTGTCAAATGTTTAAAATTATTATTCTTTTAGTGACAATTATTTTATGTGTATTGAAGTATTAATTAACGATATATAAATATATAAAAAACCTTAACTTAAAAATATTAATTTTATTATTATTATAAACTTTGCAAAAAACTTGAAAATTTCATTATAAAAAAAACATTACAAAGAAAAAAAAAACACAAGTATGATTAAAAAAAAAAAAAAAAATCTGTGGAGGAAAAACAATACAAGGAATAAGACAACTTGAAAAATGGTTAAATAACCAACGTTTATAAAAAAATGTGTATACTTAGGACATAAGAAAATTTAAAGTGTCGAAAATATGCCTCTGAAAAAAATAGTTGATGATGCATCAATGCTTTTCAAAATCTGCATGAAAATCAGCAACATTTAAAAAAAGTTATTCGTACTTAATACATAAGAAAAATTAAAGTGTGAAAAATAAGCCCAAAAAAAGGGGTTGATGCTGCATCAACACTTTCAATATTGGCACGAAAATAACTAACATTTAAAAAAAAGTACAAACTTAATACATAAGAATATTTGAAGTGTAAAAAATATGCTAAAAAAAAAGATCGAAGGTGTATCAACAGTTTTCAAAATCATACGACTTTTTACAACCTCTAAAAAAATGAGAACTCAGTACAACTCCCTTTAAGTTGGAAACTTTGTCGTTGTGGAAGGCCTGGGGAGATACCTTCAATTTGTTGCTTGAAAAGGTACCATAAAAAGGAATATGACTCCATGGCATCCAACAACTTATAGCCCACCAATAGTTCGTGGTTGATAGGATTATGATGAGATTCCCTTCTGTTATCATCAATAATACTCAGTTTGGTTAGAAAAGTCATTTTGTATAGGTTTTAGCGTGTTGATGATTTAATTCATGAAAATTGATGAAATTTCATGATTTGGTTATAGTCCTAAGTCTGTAGAGTCCCCACATGTCATCTCATTTAGGTCATGTTAATAAAAATCTACCAAAAATCTGCATGCATTGGTTCAAATTAAGGTTTAAGCTACTTATCCACTTTTTCCAGAGTCTGCAGCGAATTCTATGGAAAACATGCTTTTTTCGCTATGGACTCACCTGACAAGTCCGTAGCGAATCTGCCAAACTCATAACAGAAAACGCTACAAACTCATTTTTCTTGCACTGGTAAGATAATGGATGAGGTGTCGATTTACAAATGGATAGAGGTCAGTCTGAGGTCATGTGATGAGTAGTTTGGAGTCATGGTGCATGTGTGATCATCATTATCATCTCATCATTCCATTTTTCTTTCCTTATTTGGCCTCCTTCCTCTTGCATTAAAACTTACCTTTTTCAAATCATCCTTGTGAGCTGCTTGTTGCCACCTTTTGTAATATTCCAAAATAGGAAAAACAAAAATATTGAACATAAAACTGAAAAATGCAGTAAATATCGATACATTAGAAACATGAGCATATCATTGAGCCATTTTATTATATATAATAGCATAAATGAAGTACAAGATCTTGAGGAAAATACACTCAAGCTAGGCAAAACAAGCCTGAAATGACCCTATACATCAAGACATAAGAGACTGATGCTACATAAACTGCTGGGAGGTTATGACTGCACAATCCTGCTAGAAATAAATGCTGCTGGAAACTAGGAATGTATAGATCTGCTGATAGGGTGCTCAGAAAATGTCGAGATCTGAGATCTGAGCTTTCTAGCACAATTCCAAGATAACCCAAAAAGGGTTTCCGCAAATGACCATGATGAAAAATGCAACCCTAGGGCTGAATTACAATCTGCAGTTGGGTAATTGTTGGGAGGTGGCTGATATGGTGAGAAAATAGCTGATACTCCTCCCCAGTGACTTCCCGTATGAAGGGCTACTCCCCTCACTAGAAAATAAGCTCAAAAACTTGGGTTATCAACCCTCCACTGAAACTGCCCTCCTGGATTGCGCAATTCCTGAAGGAGACTGCGCTGCTGAAGGTGGATGAAGATTTGCCTAATGTTGAATGATGTAATGTAGCTCAAAGAACCTCTCTTGAGTGGGCACTCAAAGTCCCCCGAGGATGAGGGTGGGATTTCCGCCCAAAAACACCCTTGTGCTAAACAGCACAACAGACTCCGCTAAATAGCTGAAGCATGTAGAAAGTCATAAAATACCATACATAAACATTATTAAAAATGCTTTCTATGGCTGCCATCCCATTCCTTATATGATTTGTGAGCCTCCTCCCCCTTGGCCCCACTCAATAATGATGCTACTCTCATGGAGACTTCCTCCCATTATGACTGTGCTTTCCTCCACTATCCCCACTACCTCCATGACTGCACTATTGATTTGGTAAACTTTGATCCCATCCACATGCATTAACCCCCATTCACACCGAGGAGTGGTTTATTCAATTAGATACACTGATCCAAACTCACATTAGAAGTGGTTTTATTCCTACTAAAGAGATTTATGGGTCCCTCTACCCACTTATTCATCTATTTTATTGACAAAAGAAAAATTTAATATTCTAACTAGCTAAAAGATAATTAGGAATATTATAGTCCTCCCCTCCCAAATGTTTCTTTTCCTCAAGCAACTACAAGGATGGACGCTGCAAAATCTTCTCTCCTTCCCAAGTAGCATCTTCATCTGGTAGATTCCTCCATTGAATCAGATTTTATTTAATCACCTTGGTCCTTAGCTACCTCTCCTGAGTATCCAAGATATATTTCGGTTGTAAAACCAGATTTCCCTCATCATCAATAGGTGGAATATCCATAGTAGCAACTACATGCTGTCCAATGGCCTTCTTGAGGCATGATACATGAAAAATGTTGTAGATCTTACTCCCAATGGGGAGCTCCAACTCATATGCTACTTCCCCAACATGACAGATCACCTTGTATGGCCCATAGAAATGGGGCTTAAGCTTCTTATCCCCCTTCTCCTTCAGCGTAGATTTCTTGTAAGGCTAAAGATGAAGATATAACAAATCATCCACCTCAAACTGTCTCTCCATCCGACCAAGATCTACATACAAATTCTGCTGAGTTTGGGCTATAGCAATGTTGTCCTTAAGAGCACAGAGTATATCCTAACTCTCTTGGATCCACTCTTTGGCTCTAGGAGCCTTGCTTGCTCCAAACATCACATCAAAAAATGATAAAGCATCATATCCATATAGAGCCCGAAATGGAGACATACCAATCGACATATGAAATTTCGTTTTGTAGCAATATCCTATCAAGTGGAGCCAACACAACCATGTTCTATGCTGCCATGAAACATAGTTTCACATGTAGTCTTATAGCCACTTGTTTACTATCTTTGTTTTCCCATTTGTCTCGAGGTGATAACTGGTACTCAGTGTCAACTTTGTACCCACCATACGGAAAAGCTCCTACCAAAAACCACCCATGAAGCGGCAATCTCTATCACTAAATATGGTCTTAGAAAGACCATGAAGTTTGAAAATCTCTAAAGAAGAGTTCAACCACTTGTGAAGCAGTGTACCATGAATAAATGGCAAAGAAATGTGAATAATTTGTTAGTCGATCAATTACCACAAATATATAATCCTTGCCTTGTACTGTGTTGAGGCCTCATAAATCTGTGGCAACAACAAGGGGGATAAGCACCTGGTCCAGACCTTAAAGCAGTTGCTTTTCCATTTGGGATAGTGGCTCCGACTGGGTGTAATGGGACCAGTTTCCCAGATTTGGGTTTTTGGATGATTGTTGGATTTCTCTCAAAAGATTTGCATAAACAATTACTAAAAACTAAAACAAATTTATTCTAGAATGAAAAACTTTGAATTAAGTCTAATCTAATCTAACCCTGGATAATACCAATTTGATGCGATCTAGAATGATATCTATTCAATCTGTGATGATTTAGACCATCATAGATTTAATAGAATGAATACTTTTGCAAGATGAGTCTCTTGAGAAATAGTTAATCAAAAGAAGATGTAAAATATATTGCATATATCTGATGATCATATATTAAATAAATCGATTTATATCCTTATATCGTACAATAGTGCAACTGATATTTCAGACAAAAAAATTGATTTCATATATAATTCATGAAAGCTAGATTCATCACTAATATTTAAAACAGAATTAGCATACATGATAATAGTCCTGTTCATTTGATTAGTGATAATAGGCCACATTCAACTCTTATACCAATAAGTCTTTCAAAGAATACAAAAGTGCATCAACAGTGATAAAAAAAATGATATATAACTGAAAAGGCCGTGTTCCATTATTTTATTAAGGCATCTACAAACTTACTTACAATAAAGCATTCTTTGTAAATGTTCTCAATAAAATTATGGACCCTCCTCTAAATGCATGAGAAGAGTTTAAATACTACTTTAACTACATACAAAAAAATAGATTATACAAAATATCTTATGAGGTGGTTTCAAACAACCTTCCCCATCCTTAGTATCTAATTGCTAAAAAATGAAATTATGTAAAAACAAACAAACTAATAATCATGCCTGATGATAAGTTACTGCCAGCTCTAATTTTCTGCTCACAAATGTCGGACATCGGTTGAACTTGTGGAGGTTTCCCGAACTGTGTCTTCATTTGTGCAGCAAATATAGCATCCAGTAAAAGTGGCTGTATTTTCTGTATAGAATTCATAGAACAATTTAGTGTCATGATCTGACTGTGAGGTTTAACTAGTAGCTGCTAGTACGCTTCCCAATTAGTCTTTTTCAGCTATGTAAGTGCTTCTTCTCGGAGTTGACCTGCATCTTTCCTTCTTTGCTTTAAATCTTTGATATCAGGAACATATTTGTGATTTCATTATTTAATCAGACTATAAGTATGCAATATATGGTTAATCATTTTGACCATATTCTTTGATATACTTGCTGCTCTGGCTATGTCCAATTCTGCCTGTTTCACTTGTGCATCCCAGTTAGTAAAGAGAATATCTTTGAAAGTCTCCTTGATATTTGGAAGACCTGACTTTCTTCCCTCCTCTGAATCTTGCCATTCAATATAATCGAAGATTTTGGTATTGAGTTCATTGAACTCAATTCTTTGATCAATGATTGCATTAGTCAACTGTTCACTTATTTCCAGGTGTGGAATTATGTCTGACATTTGTACAACAAACAATTTTTATTGTTTTGAGAGTAAGGCATTTAATGCCAATGCTTCTTTTAGGAATTCCTCTACAGTAGGAATACCTTCATATTTGGTAAGATCTTCTCTCAATTTTTTAATCAGTAAGTTTTTTCTAGATAAGTCATTTTCATGATTTATCTTAAGCATTTCCATCTCTTGCTATACTATGAGGAGTTGCTGTTCGACTTTCTAATTTAGAGTGTTTCTTTCTTCATCTAGTTGCTGTTGTAATTGCATGATTTTTTCATCCTTTTCCTAAACCAAAATATATACTTTTGCTGCCTTATCCATTGTTGCAGTGGTGTATGCACCAGTGAATTGAGATAGCCGAGTTAAATTTTCAATTGGATTTGATGGAGTATCTTTCCATACTACTTCCATAATTTCATTTCCTGGGGGTGTTTCAATCCTTCTCCTTTTTCTTTGTTTCCTTACTACAACTTTATGGAGAGGACTGTAGAATACATCTAGTGGAGGGATATCAGTTATATTCAGTATAAAAATTAGTATACACTAAGCATGCATACATCTAGATTCCCCTGATCTCACAATATTTAACTTCTTGCAAAATACAGAAACATTCCATTGTTAATCTTTTGCGAAATATTAATTGCAAACACATGTGAAGCATAAATAAAAACAAATGCACATAACAGAATTGTTTAACGGGAAAGCCTGAAGCTGAAAACCCAAACTATAGTATATTATGTATCATGGAGATCATGTAACAATCTCATACAAAGCTTAGTACATCAAGTTCTCAGTACAATCAATCGTCACACACTAATCAGGAAAAATCTGCAAATCCATGCACCGATCTTTGCCCTCCTGCTAGCTTGCCTCCATTGCGTAATCCCTATTGAAGAATAGCTCTGAATGAATTCAAATTACTCTTGCCTTGACTGCGCAATCCTCATTGGAAACTCCAATGTGTGTTTGATGCAATAAATGCATCACTATAGTCACAACAGATAGTCCATCTTTCCCTTTCACCTATCTCTCCACTAGGTCTCCATTGGAACTGACATGCACTGTAGTTAACTGATGTATTTTTCAGTTGATTAATGAGTTATTATTAGTGAATTAATTAACTAATTAATTCACTCCACTCTCACTAGTGTATCATTCAGTTAGACTAGATACAACTAGCTCAATTGAGTCTAACTGGGTTAAACTGAATACAACTCCATGAACTACTCTTCCAACTCTGTCATAAATTTTCCACTTGAGTTATAACTGAGTCCTCCATGCATGAACCACCAGTTTCCCCTGGGAATTGCATAATTCCCTCAGCCCACTGATTTGCCAAATCTGTGCACTGAAACTGAGTGCTCCAAGAGAATAAGTTGCTGCTTATCGTCAGATTATTATTAAGAGTTAATAATAATCGACACTTATATTTTTAGATCGAAGATCTATTAATAGACTTTGGCCAATATTATAAAAATAGAATTTCATCTATTTTTCCAACTTGATCAACCATCCACAAATAGCATCCTGCAACTTCTGAAATATGATCACCATGTCTAAAAATAGACATAGTCTAAAAATAGACTTGCGCCAAAAATAGCTCCGACGGCCCACTTAAGAAGGCGACTCTTTTCACTAAGCTCATCATCTTGTTGAATCTCGTTACCCTCTCAACAAGATAGGGATTATCCTTCACCCCGATCCTGCCTCTATGGTATTCAAATTTTCTCCTGGTGAGCGCCTTTGTCAGAATATCTGCATCCTGATCCTCCGTAGGAATGTACTGAAGCAACATGATCTTCTGCTGCACACAATATTTGATATGATGATACCGGATATCAATATGTTTATATCTATCATGAAACACATGATTAACCGAGAGTTTAATGCAACTCTGATTATCACAATGTATCATTGTAGGATCTAAATGTGAACCGAACAAACAGACCAGGATCTTCCTCATCCAGATAGCCTCACATGTAGCTTGACTTGCTGCCATGTATTCTACTTCCGCTGAAATGAGTGCAACAGATCTTTGTTTCCTATTGTACCAAGAAACTACCGTAGATCCGATACTGAAATCCCTCCCGATGTGCTCTTTCTATTTGTTGGGCTTCCTGCCTAATCTGCATCCGTGAAGCCATGAAACATCACCTTATTCGTATGTATGTACCATAAACCATACTCAGATGTGCCCCTAAGATACCTCAGGACATGCTTGCTTGCCTTCCAAAATAGCTTGGTAGGCTTAACCATCGCTTGTGAACGCTGGTTCACCGCATAGCATATGTCCGATCTTGTATTGAATAAATACATGAGCGAACCCACCAACTGTCGATAAACATTGGCATCCACTACCTCTGCCGATGTAACATCCTCTTTACTCCAACTTCCTGGAAGAGGAGTTTCGATAAGCTTGCAACCTTGCATGTGAAACTTCTCCAGTATCTCCCGAGCATTCTTTCCTTGAGATACAAACAATTCACCTTCCCGCTGCCATATTTCCAATCCAAGGAAATAATGAAGGAGGCCCAAATCCTTCAAATCAAAATCCTTTGCAAGATCTGCCTTGCATGAGTGTATCAACTGCTCATCACCTGTTAGTATTAAATCATCAACATAAAGAACAATGATTAAAATCTTACCCTCCACCACAATTTGGTACAAGTTTGCATCCATCTCACTCTTGGTGAAGCCAAGTCCAGTGAAATAGCTGTCGATCTGAGTGTACCAAGCACGTGGTGCTTGTTTCAGCCCATACAACGCTCTTTTGAGCCTGCACACATGTGACTCACTATTGAAGATCTCAAATCCTTCAGGCTGCTGAATGTACACCTCTTCCTCAATGATCCCATTAAGGAACACAGTCTTCACATCCATCTGATGAATGTGCCAACCCATCTGCTGAGAGAGCGAGGGTGGTCCGTATGGAAGAATACCATGCAACAGGTGCAAAGGTTTCTTCATAGTCAATCCCCTCGATCTGTGAGAAGCCCCGGGCAACAAATCTGGCCTCTCCCATTATCAGCTTGCTTTACCTTGTAGTTCCATCTTGATCCTACAACTAATTTTCCCACTGGCCTTGGAACAATCTCCAAAGCATTATTCTCGACAATGGAGTCCTACTCCTCCACCATGGCATCTACCCATGTGGGCTGCTGCACTGCTTCTTCAAAAGAAGATGGATTTGTCATGATATACTTGCTCATAAGAGCCATGTATCCAGTAAATCGGTCAGGTGACTGTCTTTATCTGTGCTGTGATGTAGGGACTCCTACATTCTGTGTCGCATCAAGCTTCAGTCTCTCAGCTTATGTGGTATGCTTTCTGCCCTGTCTGATGTTTAGTTCTGCATGAGTGGACTCCTCCACTTCATGAATCTCCTCCTGTGGCTGATCCACATCTAGAGGCTCATCTTTGGGAACAAGAAGTTCCTCCTCTGCATGTAAGTGTAGCTCCCTCTCAAGCGACAACTTCATGGCTTTCACCTCATTGAATTTTATATCCCATCGCACCATAGTCATCCGACTATCTGGAAAATACACACGATAATTATGGGGTGTTTCTATGTACCCCACAAATATCCCAACTTCTTCAGTCAGCTCCAGCTTCTTCTTGGCGTCCTTTGTCACATGAATGTAAAAGATGAGCCAAAAATCTTCAAATGAGAAATATCAAGCTTCTTACCAGTAAAATCTTCTTTAGGTGTACTCATGCCAAGTACTCTATGAGGACAACGATTTTGCACATAAACCGCAGTGTTGCATGCTTCCGCCCACAAGTGCATCGGTCGGCCCTGGTCATGCAAAATCGCTCGTGCAGCACCCACAATCATTTTGTTTTTCCTCTCAGTGACTCCATTCTGCTGTGGGTTATGAGGCACTATGAGTTCTCTTCGAATTCCTTCTTTTCTACAGAAGTCTTTGAATTCGCCCGAGATGTATTCACCACCATTATCGCTCTGTAGAGCTTTCACTTGCTTCCTCGACTCCTTCTCCACCAATGCTTTGAACTCACAGAACTTTGAGAACATTTCACTCTTCTTATGCATGAAGAAGATCCAACATATACGAGAATAGTCATCAACAAATATAACATAATACCTATGTTTTTCTGTTGAAGCAGCCGAGAAAGGTCCACACACGTTTGTGTGAATTCTCTCCAGGATCACCAAATCACGGTTCTCCTTCTCATGAAAGGTGGTCTTCAAAAACTTACCCATAGTACATCCCTTGCACTGATCTAAATGCACAAGAGTACCCTTGGGAAGTCCAGTAGAAATCTGCTGCAAAATATTCAAAGCGCCATGGTGAAGATGGCCTAATCTCATGTGCCATAATTTGTCCTCATCTCGGCACACCACATCTTCTGCTTTGCCCACCATTGTAGCACAACCATATAACTCTAGTTTTTAGAGATTCTTAATTCGAACCCCTATCTTCTTGGTTTGACCCATTGTTTTATGTCGAAGGAAGGCTTTTCCCTCATTGAAAAAAACATCATAACCTTTGCCTTCCAGCATTGCAACCGAGACCAAGTTCTTCTTTAGACCTGGAACATGCATAAAATCCTTCAACAAGAATGGATTACCGAAATCCCTCTCAAAGGTAATGGTCCCAATGCCAATTGCACTATACCGACCATTGTCGCCCATCTCTATATGCATATGGAGGTCCTTCTCCTCCAAGTCACTAAACAACTCTTTGTCTCCAGTCATATGGAAAGACGCACCACTATCAAGATACCACACCGATCCCATTGCACTTGAAACCAAGCATGCGATCAAAGAAAAATCAAGTTCAAATTACGAGTCTAAGGCCTCTCCATCTACATCTCCAACAACCTTCTTTTTCTTCTTCTTCTGTGGGCAGTTAGTGGCGAAATGCCCATGTTCGTGATAGTGAAAACACTTCACTTTGGAAAAATCTTGCTTCTTGCCTTTAGCATCGGATTTTGAAGGAAATTTCTTCCCCTTCCCCTTCCTTGCTTTGGCAGCCAAAGCACAATTCTCTTAATCTTCATTCTTTGATGTAGAGCCATCCCTGGTACCCTGCCTTATCTCCTCCTACACAAGATCCGACCAAAGTCACTCCCATCCCGATAGTTTCTCCCGTCCATTGATAGAGTCTTCGTAGTTATGCCAACTCTTCGAAAGCCTAAGGAGAGCTAAGCTCACCAAGTCTTCATCATCAACAATAATCCCCACACTTCCCAGTTCATCCTTGCAGTGGACAAACTTTGTGAGGTATTTTGGAATACTGTCGCCCTTCTCCATTTTTATTTTTCTGAGTTTATCTTTAAGTGCCAACTTCCTTTGGTCACTTTTGCTTTGGAAAAAATCTGTCAAATCCTTCCACATTAAGAATGGAGTGGCTTTCCCATGAAGGTTGGACACAACATGTTCCTTCACACCTTCCAAAAGAATTCTTCTTGTCTTTGCTGTCTTCTTTTTCCATGTGTCAAGTAATGTAGCATCGCTAGATCCCGGCTTAGGAACATCGCTATCAATGAAATCCTTCAATCCATTATCCTCCAGAACCGCCTCCATCCTATCCTTCCAGGCTATGTAATTCAAGCTCCCATCAAGGGCATACTCCAATCACAACCCATTGAAAGACATTTCAATGTATACTCAACTTCCGCACTAAGAATCTTCTGTAGCAAATTCAAATAGTCCACCAGCACAAACTCAACAATTCTTCACAATTGCAATCTTCAAGAATTAACAATGCTTTGATACCATGTATAAATTAGTATACACTAAGCATGCATACATCTAGATTCCCTTTATCTCACAATATTTTACTTCTTGCAAAATACAAAATCATTCCACTGTTAATATTTTGCGGAAAATTAATTGCAAACACATGTGAAGCATAAATAAAAACAATCGCACATAACATAATTGTTTAACAGGAAAGCCTGAAGCTAAAAACCCCAACTATCATATATTATGTATCATGGAGATCATGTAAAAATCTCATACAAAGCTTAGTACATCAAGCTCTCAGTACAATCAATCGTCACACGCTAATCAGGAAAAATATGCAAATCCATGCACCGATCTTTGCCCTCCTGCTAGCTTGCCTCCATTGTGCTATCCTTGCTGAAGAATAGCTTTGAATGAATTCAAATTACTCTTGCCTTGACTGCGCAATCCTCATTGGCAACTCCAATGTGTGTGTGATGCAATCAATGCATCACTATAGTCACAACGGATAGTCCATCTTGCCCTTTCACATATCTCTCCACTGGGTCTCCACTGGAACTGCCATGCACTGTAGTTAACTGCTGTATTGTTTAGTGGATTAATGAGTTATTATTTGTGAATTAATTAACTAATTATTTCACTCCACTCTCACTAGTGTATCATTCAGTTAGACTAGATACAACTAGCTCAATTGAGTCTAACTAAGTTAAACTGAATACAACTCCATGAACTACTCTTCCAACTCTGTCATAACTTTTCCACTTGAGTTCTAACTGAGTCCTCCATGCATGAACCACCAGTTTCCCTTGGGAATTGCATAATTCCCTCAACCCACTGATTTTCCAAATCTGTGCACTAAAACTAAGTGCTCTAAGAGAATAAGTTGCTGTTTATTGTCAGATTATTATTAAGAGCTAATAATAATCAACACTTCTATTTTTAGATCGATGATCTATAAATAGTCTTCACCCAATATTCTAAAAATAGAATTTCATATATTTTTCCAAATTGATCAACCATCCACAAATAGCATCCTGCAACTTCTGAAATATGAGCACCATGTCTAAAAATAGACTTGCGCCAAAAATAGCCTCCGGGCCCACTTAGTGAAGGCGACTCTTTTCACTAAGCTCATCATCTGGTTGAATCTCAACATTCAGAACAATTTTCTCAGTTGGAAACACAGGAATGACTTCTGTGTCTTGGGAGGTTATCCCAGGACTTTCAATGATTTCTTTTGTTGAAACTATTTGTCCCTGTGGAGTCTAAAATTCTGTATTTTTCTGTGAAGATGATGCCTTTGGAGTATTTGTTAATGTGTTGCTAACTGGAGTCCATATTTTATCTAGTTCATTCTGACTTTGTGATTTTGTTTTTTCTGTCCTCACTTCTTTGCTCGCTTCAGTCGTATAACTGGTAAATAAGACATTTTGAGGGATACGTCTGAGTCTTTGTTCTCTGAACTCATTGAATCTCTGTAACTCTTCTGGACTTAGGTTCAATTTGACAAAATTCTGGACTTCTTCAAAAGTCCCAAAAAATTGCAAAATATCTTCAAATATATCATCAATGTGTATGATAGGTTTGAGTTTGACTGAAAAAGTAAATTTGTTAGCAATCTTTCTGGGTCAAACTGCCTTGAGGGTAAAACAAGGAGCTTCAAAAGTTCAATATTTTGACATTCTTTCAATGCATGATTGAAATTGCTGAGCATGAATGTACCACATGAAATTGGGAAACTTGGCCATAAATAATTATTACTATCTTTCAAAGATTTAGTGAGTCCATTACCAATAGTTTGGAAAGTGATTTCTCTTGCCATCAATTTATCTAAAACATATAAAGGAAGAACATGCGGGGGAGCGGAGCTTCCAAAAATTCTGATGTATGAAAATGACTCTTCAAAAAAACATCTGCCTATCATTTGAAGGTCTGCAAGGGCTTCCTTAGTGAAGAACCTAGGGCTCACTCTGTCAAACATTAGCTGATGCAATGGTAGTACAAATCGATAACATAGCCTGTGGAAATGTGGTACATAATTGTGTACCCATATCTTTTTATGATTCAAATGAATTGGGGTAGGATCTCCAGGATTCCATTTCCATCCCATAAATGGAAAGTTGGTAGAAATACAAATGGAGTAAAAAACAGACGCACTCATAAAAAATTGGGGAACAGATTTGGAGGAGTAAGTTCTTGTTTGGCGATATTCATTAATTGCCTTAACTAGATTCTCAGAAAGGATAGTTTCCCAATTCCTTATGTGGAAATTAACACAAGAGTCAATCAGGGGAAGCCAATTTATGGAGAACTTGGTATTATCAGGTAGACCATATAATTTGCATAGCATTGCTGCTACGAAATTGTAGGGATTTGCAAGTGATGCGATAGGATACATATCTATTTTCTCATATTTGAACTTGTTATCTAGTTTCCTCCAACCTTGAATTTCCTTGAACAAGTATTCGTTCTTCTTAGCAAACTTTGCAACAAACTGACTATTGTATATGTCTTGCGGGTTGGGCAGCTTATACATAATTTTCAGATCTTCAGCTTTGAAAGAACCTAGAATCCCATTCTTAAAGGTTCCTAATTGTCTGTCTTTGATTGTTGAATTGTCGAGAACCCACCTAATCATGTCGGTATATGGAAGAAGAGTAGCCCTTACTACTATCCTATGGAGGAAAGAGCATGCAATATATTTGAACTGTAAATTTGAAGGTGTCACATCATCGACAGTCGCCGTAACTTCCACTACTTCTGGATTTTCGTCTTCGAGCATAGTGTAGATAGCTTTCCATTTCGTAGTACCTCCATCTACAATACAGATCATATTTGAGACTATAGGCAAAATTTCCATTTGTTCCAGTTCTGCAACAATCTGTTTGTCGTGTTTCTGAATCACTTTGCGGATGGTCAAATCTTGAAGGAAAATCCCTATTAAAGACATAGTAAATGATCAAATGATGGAAGATCTATTGAAATGATCTATTTTGAAAGAAAACATACGGGAAATAGCTATATCATTAATTAAATCATAACGAATCAATAACTGTTTGCATTGGGATGATAAAACACAATTAATATTTCCTGACATGATTTATTTCATGTAAAACCTCTATTTAAAACCTGTCAAATCCATCGTATTGCACCCTTTGAATCTATCTTTATGAAGCAGATTACATTTTGTTTATGCGATATGCGATTTCGCGATATCACGAAATCGCAAAATCGCAGAAGTCGTAGTATCGCAAAATCGCAATATTGGAACTTTGGTAAGAATTGCTTAAAGTTTTACAACGTAAATCTGCGATATGCAATTTGTAATGTCGCTTGCGAAACTTCAAATCGGTGATCACAAAATCGAGATTTCACTGTTTTATTATTTTAACTTTTAATAAGAAAATATTTATGCAGAATGCGATTACGATAATGTATTTTCAAGGATGTTTTTTAATAATTTCTTTTTGTTTTCATGTTTTTATTAAACAAAAGCAACACTGTTTTTGGGAGTTTTAAATTTTTGTCTAAAATGAAAAAAATATTTTTAATAAGGGTCCCTATTTCTATTTATCAAAGGTCTAGATTATTTTGAAAAATAAAAATGTGGCGGGGGGGGGGGGGGGGGAGTTGTTGCATAACACAACAATTGGTGATTCACTTGGGAGAACCAGATATCTCTAATTGGTTTATTTTGATATTTCTAAAATTTCAAAACAAGAAAAAATTATAAGAATAAAAATAGTATGATTCAAGAATTAAAATGTGTTTTTCAGAATATAATCTATTTACCTATCTCATTTCTTCTTAATTAACTCCTTTTAGTGATAATACATAGGTATCTGTATCATTCAATACTCAGATTTAAAAAGATAAAGTAGGTATTATCTAAAATTGGTTTCATAGATTTTTACCCATTTATCATAGATAGAGCCACTGTTGCCAGCAGTCGTTTATAGCCACGACATGGTTATATTTTAACTAATAATGATTCATGGTCCCATATGAATTTGATTTCTTATTTCAAAATATAATTTAACATGTAATTGATTTTTTTTTTTCTTGACATATTTTCAAAATCATTATCCAAGTTTGGTAGCGTGATAATGACAATGTCATTCACTGATAGTAATTTTAGATTGAACACGCTGGCTCGTGATGAGATCCTTTGTCTATTGGTTTTTTATAATCATTTAGATATTATCCTGTTGTGGTATGCAGTATTGGTAATATTAGTCTAAATTATTTCTCTATGATCATGATAAACAAGCTCGTGATGAGACTTATTTCTTTTGAATTTATACATCATATATATTTCTTTTTCTTTTTTGAATTATACTTTAAAGAAGAAATTTTATCAGATGGGATGAATCATTAGCTTGTTTAAGAGTTATGGATTATAATTATAGAGTTGGTAGATACCTTTTCGTAGAGAATCCTTGCTAAGTTAAAAATTTCCTTTTTTGACTGATACATAACAACTATATTTTATGATATCAAGAGTCTTTTCAGAAAGTAAATGCCTTTAGTAAATTTCAAATTATTAAAAAAAAAAAAAAAAAAAGTTTATTCAATTCTCATAGTTATAATCATCTTTTTTACTTTACTTATTTATAGAAGTGAAAAATCAAAACAATTTGTCAGAAATTTTGAAAATTTGAATCAACCAAAAATGATGCTATTTTCAACCTTTTATTTTCCTAAAGAAAAAATTAAAATTTTAAAGCTTGACTTATGAGAAATATTTTTTAATAATTTGACCATTCATAGGCAAGGAATCTTTCTTACGTGATAAGTCTTGCAGCAAAATGGTGGATATGCTTATTTTCTCAATGATTTGAAATGGACCAAGCCATAATCTTTGGAATTTGGTATGCTTACCCTTTTCTTCATGTGCCTTATCCCATTTTAAAACAAGGTCTCCAATTTCAAAAGCTTTTGAACTGGTGGATGCTGTGTCAAACGAGAATTTCACTATTTGTTGATGATGAACGTATAGCTTTGGATTTTTCTCTCTGTTCTTCCATTTTAAAAATTTGATCTTGTCTAAGCTAAAGGGAAGATGAAGGATTTTCATCAATAAACTGCACTAAATCAAATGAAGGTATCATTATATTTGTGGGTAGAACTGCTTCTTTCCCATAAACTAACATGAATGGAGAAGTACCTATTGAGGCTTTCTGGGTGATTCTATCTGCCCAAAGAGCAAATAATAGTGCTTTGTGCCAATTTTTATGATTTTGTTCTATAGTTCGTTTGATGATTCTGATAAGGTTTTTATTTGTAGATTCAACTAATCCATTACCTTGTGGATAATAGTTAGCTGAGTATTTTAATTTAAAACCTCTTTTCAAAGAAAATTCTATCATGGAATTTCCAGAAAAATAAGATGCATTATCAAATATCAAAGCTGATGGGAGGCCAAACTTGGTGATTATGAACTGATTAATAAAATATGTAATACTTTGTGTATTAACGACCTTTAATGGGATATCTTCTACCCATTTTGTGAAATAATCTGTTGCAGTTAGAATATACTTATGTTGTTTAGAAGAGTTTGGAGTTATTTCACCTATGATATCTAACCCCCATTGTTCAAATGGTTGTTGGATATTTACTGGTTATAGTGGAAATGTTGCTTTCCTTTCTCTTCCCACTGCAATTTGACATACTTTACATTTCCTCGCATATTCATGTGCATCTTTAAATAGAGTTGGCCAATAGTAGCTAGCATGCAGTATTTTATGAGCTGTGGTGTTTCCTAAGAAATGACCTCCAGCTGGTCCATCATGTAATTCTTACATTACTTTTTCAGCTTCAGTTTTCTCTAAACATCTCAATAATATAGAATCATAATTATTTCTAAATAGCACATTATCTATGAGTTGATATTGATTTTATTTAAGTCTCAGGGCACACTTTGTTGTATAATTGAGATATAATGGAGCATGTCCATTTTTAAGAAAAATTTCAGATCAACATATTGTGACTGAGAATCGTTTAGGCTTACCTCAGATTGTTGTATTTCATTTGGTTGGGCTTCTTCTGTTGGTAAATGAGAAGCTCCAGTTAACATCCTGCAAAGACCTTAACCTTTAACAATTCTAGCGGGATGTATCTCTACATCATATTCTTGAAGTGCAGTGACCCAATTTGCTCTCTTTTCTCCTACTTCTCGTTGGAATAATAATTTCCTTACTGCTGAGTAAGGTACTATTATTTTAGTATGTGTTTTTAGGAGAAAAGGTATAAAATGTTTCAAAGCTTTAAATACAGCATAAGATTGTTTTTCCACGACTGAATAATTTAACTCAGCACCATGAATATTAGAACTAAAAAACGAAATTGGTGCTTCAATGTTCTGATCATTTAGCTGTGTCAAAACTGCTGCATATGATGTATCAGAAGAAAATGTATATAATACAAATGGCTTAAGAAAATCAAGAGTTGTTAAATAAGGAGCTTAAATGATGGATTTCTTAATCAGCTCGAAAGAATTTCTCTCATCTTTTCCCCATTTAAAAATTTCATTTTTCTTGATCATCGATTGTAGGGGTAAGATGATTGGGAAGAAATCAGGAACAAATATTTAAAAAAAATTAATTTGTCCTAAAAATGATTGCATCATTTTTTTATTGTGTGGTAAAGGGATGTTTTCAATTTCTTGAATCCTATTAGGGTCAATATAGATTCATTTTTTAGAGACAATGAACTCTAATAATTTACCTTCTGATAAGGCGAAATAATAATTTTTTGGATTCAAGGAAATACCGAATTTTCTACATCTTTCAAAAATATGTTTTAGGTGATTAACATGATTGTTTCTATGTTTAGAGTAAACAATAATGTCATCTAAGTATATAACAACTGAGTTATTGATTAATCCTCTGAATGCTATATCCATAGCACGTTGAAATGTAGCACTGACATTAATCAGCCCAAATCGCATTTTTTAGTATGCATATGTTCCCCACTTTGGTCTGAATGTTGTCTTTAATCTATCATCCAGATGTACCATAATCTAATTATATCTTGGGAATCCGTCAAGAAAATACATCAATTCAGATCCTGCAACTGACTGTAATATCTGTTCCATGGTAGGCAAAGGAAAATTATCTTTTTGGCTAGCTTTATTCAAATTTATAAAGTCTATGCAAATCCTAATGTCTCCATTCTTTTTTCTAACTGGGACCATGTTTGACACCCATTTAGAATGTCTAACAGGAAAAATAACTTTGGCTTTGAGAATTTTATTTAATTCAGATTTAATTTGACTTTCTAAATTTGGGTGGATATTTCTAAGTTTTTGTTGAACATGCTTATCATCTGAGGTCATAGGTATGGTATGTTAAATTATTGAAGTATCATATGTCTTAATATCTGAATAATCCCATGCAAATATATCTTTATATGTTTTCAACAACTTAATGAATGACATCCTTTCTATAGGTTTTAAACCAAGACCTAAGTTGATGTTTTGAGGTTTTTCTGGTGTACCAAGATTAATCAATTCAAATTTTAGAGTAGAACTCTGGGTTTTTGAATTGATGATATTTTTAAACCTATCTTTGAAATCATAGAGATATTCCATTTTGACTACAGATTTGGGAATTGGATTAGTATTTTGTTTATCTTCAATCTGTAAGTCATGTGTAGTTTTTAACCGTGTACAAAAATTATCTGCAAACGAATCTTAAAAATAGAAAATAAATAGTAGTGAGAGCATAAAACATAAAAGAGATAAACACAGAGATTTTCCCCTAGATCCCAAATCAGGATGACCAGCTTGATTTTTCATTATATTCCTTTTAGTGTTACAACACATATATATACATGCCAAAGCATACATAAATCCCAATCCATTAACCTTGGATTAGAACATAACCGTAGTTCCCTTGACCGGATCTACAAAACACCAGGGGCCGAAAACCATCGTACTCCAAAACCATGTGCAAACCCATGCACAAAACCATGGGCGGATCCGCCCACCGGAAAATAAGGACCAAATTTTTTTTTTCCGGGGCACTGCCCCGGACCCCGACAGGGGGGGATACTACCCCCCCCGCCCCCCGACGTTGCGCCCAGCGCAACGTACAGGGGGGGCTATTGCCCCTCGTGTGACCCCCCCTGCGCGTGATTAGTCATGGAAAGAATATACCACATACCCAACATTTGCCCACTTGTTGTTTTCTTTCCGTAGGGGGCCATAAGAGAGCTTAGTCATTAGCCCAGTTCTGCAACACCCATTGTTTCTCTAAACCAAGAGAACTTATGAGTGCTTACAGAGTTCATCAATGCATTTGCAACATTCTTCAAAGTGTCCACCTTTACCAGCAACACCCTTTTAGCCTCAACCATATCTCTCACAAAGTGATATTGAACATCAATGTGCTTTGTATTTGAATGATAAGCAGGGTTCTTAGCCAAGAAAATTGCACTTTGGCTATCAAAATCTATCCTTATAACTTGCTGCACCAACCCCATACTTGAACACAATCTCTGCAACCAAAATTCTTCCTTGCTTGCATGAGTGGCTGCTATGTATTCAACCTCTGTAGTTCAAAGAGCCACTACAGACTGTCTTTTACTCATCCAACTGACTGCACCTCCAAATAGGCTAAATAAATACCCACTTGTAGATCTTCTTTGGTCTAGATCTCCAGCCCAGGTTGCATCAACAAAACCACAAATTTCCAACACTCTTTCCAATCTTGGTCTTTCCTGGTAGCACAAGCCATAATCACTAGTGCCACATAAATATCTGAAAACCCGCTTCACTGCTGTCCAATGCACCTTCCCTGGGTTTGACATAAACTTGCTCAATACTCCCACTGCATGTGCAATGTCTGGTCTAGTACAGACCATTGCATACATCAGGCTATCCACTGCACTTGCATATGGAACATGGGACATATCCTCCTCTTCTTCTTGTGTCTCGGGACACTGTTCAGCAGACAGCTTTGTACCTATAGGAATCAGAACATTCACTGGTTTACTGTCCTGCATATTGAACCTCTGCAATATAGTCTCAACATACTTCCTCTGGTTTAACCATAGCTTCCTCTTTTCCCGATCTCTTTTAATTTCCATGCCCAAAATATAGTTTGCAGCACCAAGATCCTTCATGTCAAATTTGGAGAACAATTGGGTCTTCAAATATTGGATAATTTATTTGTCATTTCCAATCAACAACATATCATCCACATACAAGACCACATAAATAACACGATCACCAATTAATTTAAAATAAACACAATGATCCTCCTTTGTTCTGGTGAAGACAAGTCCCCGTATGTATGTATCAAATTTTTGATACCACATCCCTGGTGACTGTTTTAACCCATACAGAGACTTCTTTAACCTGCATACTAGTTCTTTCTTCCCCTTCACCATAAAGCCTTCAGGTTGTTTCATGTAGATCTCCTCTTCCAGATCCCCATGAAGAAATGCTGTCTTCACATCCATCTATTTTACCTCAAAATCAAATGCAGCAGCAACAGATAAAAGTAATCTAATAGAAGTAACTTTGGAAACAGGAGAAAAAAATATCACCGAAATCAATTCCTGGCACCTGGGAATAACCTTTTGCTATCAACTGAGCTTCGTATTTCTACACCTTGCCTTCTACACTCGTCTTCTTCTTAAACACCCATTTTTTCCCGATGGGCTTCCTTCCAGCCGGCAACTCCACTAGATCCCATGCCTTATTTTTATGCAAGGATGCCATTTCATCAACCATGGCCTCCTTCCAGAGTTTTCCATTATATGAATCTACTGCCTCCCTGACAGTTCTGGGATCATCATCAGTTATAGTTAAAGGAAAATTTTAACAGAATGCAGATGGTCTATACCTTTCTGGTTGTCTTCTTTCCCGAGTTGATCTTCTCATAGCTGGAGTTTGTGGCTCTTCCTCTTCTAAGTATTCTTCTGTTGTAGAGTCTGATTCATCCTCCTTTAGCTCAAACTTTATCTTCTCAGGTTCCTTTGGTAGGACTTCATGTTTAACAACATATTTCACCTCTCTAAACACCACATCTCGGCTATACACAACCTTCCTTGTTTATGGGTTCCAAAGCTTGTAACCCTTTAAACCATCCTTATACCCAATAAAGATGCACCTTTCAGATTTATTATCCAACTTGGTCCTTTTCTCCTCTGGAACATGTACATATGCATCAAATCCAAATACCCTCAGATGTGAAAGAGAGGGTTTCTTACCAGTCCATACCTCATGTGGAGTCTTATCCTCCAACGCTGATGAAGGTGATCTGTTAACCAAGTAACATGCAATCTCCATTGCCTCTGCCCAGAATTCTTGTCCTAACCCGGTACCACTAAGCATTATTCTTGCCTTTTCCATCATCGTTCTGTTCATTCTTTTTGCAACTCCAATTTGCTGAGGTGTGTATGGAGTAGTCTTCTACTGCGCTATACCACACTTCTTACAGAACTCTTCAAATTCCTTCTTGCAGAACTCCCCACCATTATCTGTCCTCAACACCTTTATCTTCTTCTCTGTCTGGTTTTCCACCAAAGCCTTAAATTCTTTAAATCTATCAAAGAATTCAGATTTATTCCTCAAGAAATATATCCATGTATTCCTTGAGTAGTCCTCTATGAATGAAACATCATACACAGACTTACCCAGTGATGGAAATGACACAGGTCCAAACACATCACTGTGCACAAGCTCTAATATCTTGTTAGCCCTCTTAGCACCAGAAGGAAAACTCACCCGATTCTGCTTCCCATATACACAATGTTCACAAAAATCGAAATCGAGAGAGCTATTAGACATACCTTCTACCATACCATTTCCATGCAGTATCCGAGGGCCCTTCTCTCCAATATGTCCAAGCCTTTGATGCCATAGCATGGTATTTTCTCTAGAGACCGCTAGGTTTTCCGCTCCACTTTCGAGAACCATAGAACTATTGCACCCAACAATAATAGTGCTACCCTGAAGCTTGTACATAGTTCCAATCCGAACTCACTGCATTAATACCAGTGCTCCTTGAACCATCTTACAGGTATCTTTCTAGAACACTATTTTTACACCTGCATCATCCATCTTGCTTACATAAATCAGATTTCTGGCCAATGCAGGAATGTGCAGAACGCCAGGAAGTGTTCTAATCCTTCCACCTTGCAGCTTCAGCTTGAATTTTCCACATTCGACGATTCTGGCCTTCCTATCATCACCTAAGAAGACATCACCACCATCATATTTCTCATACTCACAGAACCACTCCCTATGGGGAGTGAAGTGAAAGGATGCACCCGAGTCAATAAACCATGACTCATGTTCTACATGTGTATTTGAAGAAGAATCCAAATACACATCCCCACCTTCATTCGAGGTGGTTTTACCTGCAAAAGAACGTAATTCTGAATCCCACTTTTCTTTGGAGAACACTAGATACAGGTCCCTTTTTGTAGTGCCCTTCCTTTCCGCATTTCTGACACCTTCTAAACTTTCCAAAAGAGATTTAGATGCTCCCTCTGAATTTAGATCTCCCACTCATTCTTATTTTGTTTACAGTGCCGGACCTTCCTCATTACAGATAAAGGCATCTCCCATTGGGCTCCACATATTTCTATGTTCCTCAGTGACAAAGAGAGGGAAAATCAGCAAAATTCAAAGGAAGTTATATTTAACTGCTTTACATGCTCAGGCCTACAATTACAAGTGAAATTCTAAAAACGATGCACTTATCTTCATCTGAGATTTTCATATCAACAGATGACAGCTGACTTACCACAGTATTGAAGGCGTTCCAAATTCTTGCCATCAGATCTCCAACCTTAAATATCAAGTTGCTGTGACTTTTTGGCAGGTCAATTGTTCAAGCTGCTGAGTTGGTACAAGTCCTACAGAATCAAGGTCTTTGCCATAGCTTCCCCAGATACATTCAACAATACTGAATATAAGACACACAATCATATTGTGTTCTTTGCCTTCTGATACAACTTCTTCCAGTCTTCATCTAACATTTCCGTTGGTTTAGTACTTGGATCTACCGCGATCCAATGATCTTTATCCACTAGAAGATCCTCCATCTTGAGCTTCCACAACTCAAAACTCTGACCATTAAATTTCTCGATCTCTATCTTCCCGCCGCTCTCCATCTTCTTTCACCGCAAGAATCGATCCCACATATCTCCCACTGAATAGGGTCTACCTCAGGCCCGAGCTAGAAACCCCTCGGCAACAAAGGCGTCCCCTTGAAGCCGAAACTACTTTGATGCAAAATGTAGGTTTTAACTCTGTATAGAAATTATTTGCAAATTAATCTTAAAAATAGAAAATAAATAGTAGCGAGAGTATAAAACATAAAATAGATAAACACAGAGATTTTCCCGTAGATCCCAAATAAGGACGACCAGCTTGATTTTTCATTATATTCCTTTTAGTGTTACAACACATATATATAAATTCCGAAGCATACATAAAACCCAATCCATTAACCCTAGATTAGAACATAACTGTAGTTCCCTTGACTGGATCTACAAAATACCGGGGGCCGAAAACCATCGTACCCCAAAACCATCTACAAACCCATGCACAAAACCATGGGTGGATCCTCCCACCGAAAAATAAGGACCAAAATTTTTTTCCGAGGCGCTGCCTCGGACCCCGACAGGGAGGGCTACCACCCCCCTGTGACCCCCCCCGATGTTGTGCCCAACTCAACGTACATGGGGGATATTCCCCCCCCTATGTCCCCCCCGCGCGTGATTAGTCGTGGAAAGAATATAACACATACCCAACATCATGTTCATGTTCATCTACGATTTAACCTTCATAAGCTCTATCTGATGTAAGAAAGTCTATTATATTTGCATCATTGTTAAATACTCTCCAATTTGTTATGTTGTCAGGAATGAAAGGCCTAAAAATTAATTCAATTAAAAATTTGTCTGGGCTAAATTCTTCGGATGGTATAAGTTTAGAATCTACATTAGCAAGTAAATCAACGCTTGCATTTTTTAATCTAGGAACTATGGAGATATTAAATGCAGAAAAATGGGATGTAAGGTTCTGGGCTAAAGTTTGATAGTGTTTCAAATGTCCAGAAATACAATGAATTATATTTCTGACTTATCTAACAATTATTTCAGAATCTCCATATACCTGCAAATATTCAACATTTAAACTAATAGCATTGTATAAACCTTGTATCAATGCTTCATATTCATCAGTATTATTCATGCATTGAAATTCGAGTCTGCAATCTAGAATTGTTTCCTCTCCTTGTGGATTGATTAAAACACAACCTGCTCCTGCACCATCTTCATATTTTGAACCATCAAAGTATAAAGTCCAAAATAAAGAATTTTTCGAAATTTTATTGCTAAGATTAACACGTCTAGAAGCGTCTGTTTGAGAAAAGTTTTCAATTTGACAAATAGCAGTGTTTGTTGAAAAAGGTGAAATCTGGGCATTGAATGATCCAAGAAACAATTCAACTGAATAATTTCTAATAATATTATTAGTGAAAGTTATAGGTTCATTTGTTTCTTCTAGTTCGGTGACTGTATGTTTCATAAATTTTTCACGATCAACTCAGATTTGATTTGGTTTACCATTGTATGGTAACCACATATGTGACCAATCGGTAGCAAAATATCCATGTAACTTTTCAGACCAATCCCTGCTTAAAATAAGACCATAAAATTCAGGGATTTTTGCAACCAAAATATCGATTACTTGTAGTACCTTTGGATTGGATGATAATCTAATGGATACTGACAGCATTTCTCCAATGAATTCTAATTTTGTTCTATCTAATTGAACTATATGTACAACAGATTTTTGAGGAGTGATATTCCATTTTGTACACACTGTTCTTGGCATGATGTTTGAAGAAGCTCCTGAATCAATAATACAATTATGAACATTTTTGTTGAAAATATCATAAGTCAAAAGTAAAGGAGGAGTGTGAGAAATAGATCTATCACCAATTAAGACCAGATCATTGGGATTTACTTTGTTTGGAGATGATGGAGGTTTTCCCATATCTTTAGAAGCTTGAGCTATAACCGATGGTTTTATAGGATCTACAAGGATTGCCTTGAGTTCTCTAAGTAAATTTTTCTGTTGTTGTTTGAGTTTGGTCATTTCATGTAGTGAGATATTTGATTTGGTCTTTTTCATATCTTCAATTATATTGTATTCCACTGTATCTGAAACTATCAAAGTTTTGGAAGTTGTAATAGGATCAGATGAAATAGGATCAGTTTGGATAGTTTTAGATTTTTTGACTGCTGTTTTCTCCTTTGTGGGGAGAGATTTATGTTTCTAATTTGATATAGTTGATTAGGAGAAGATTTTCTTCTAGTAGACACAGGCATAGCTTATCTTTCTTCTTCTGAGGGGAGAGTGAAATCCCATAACCCATTCAGTTCAAATTCATCCTCAGACTCTGGTTCTTGTTCAGATGGTGAGGGATCTTCAGTATCTTGATCAGATTCGGCATTTGAAATAACATTTGGAGGCTGAGAAGTTGAAGAAGGATTTTTCTTAAATGGGCGATATGATTTCTTAGGTACTGATAATTCAACAACTTGTTTCTTTATGTCAATCATGTCATTTGACATAGTCTTTAACATTTTTTGAAGACCTTCAAGATTAAATGGATCTTTCGTGACTTTCTTTTTGGAATTTTGACTAAATGTCACTTTCTTTGATTTCCTGTCTTCTATCTCTGATCTTTTTTCTAATGCTAGGATTCTTTTCTCTACAACAAGAGCTTCTTTCATGTTTTCTGAAAGGGTAGCTTTACCAACTCTATCTACAAAAATAACTATATTAGAAGGTAAGGAAGAAATATACCATTCTATTTGTACATCAACAACATGCTTGGAAGCGGTTGGAATTTTGTTTAATAACTTGTTAACTCTAGAGTTGAAATCTTTGATCCTTTCACCTGAATTTGTTTTTATATTGGAAAGGGCATTGATTAAAGATGCAACAGTTCTTTCATCTCCAAATTTTGCAAGAAAAACTTGTTCAAAAGTTTCCCAATCGGCAATTGATCCTGCTGGAAGTGAAAAGTACCAGGATCCTGCAGATCCTTGTAAAGTATAAGGAAACAATATTACTACAATATCTTCATGAGCAACTCCGTTCAGATTCATGGCTAACATAAAATTATTGATATGTTCTTCTGCAGGAAGACCATCATCTGGATTATATTTAGGTAACCATTTTTCTGGCTGATTTGGATTTTCTATCAATACAACACCAACATTCATCCAAGGCCAGTTAGCCATAATTAGATTTGAAGTTTGTGAAGATACATAAGTAGATCCAGAAGTATGGGGAATGAATGAAGAACTTACAAATGGAACAATACTACTTGTGATAGTACTGATTGTTTGAGTAAAGGAAATGGAAGAATAAGAAGATGCAGATTGAGTAAGAGGATATGAAGAAGTAACTGAAGGGAAATTTGATGTGACTTCACTCGTATCTGACTTAGTTCTGGATATAATTTTTTTTTTGCGATGTGATTCTATTGGAAATTCAAAAGGAGGAATTCCAAGTTTTTCACTTTTGGATCTGGTTAATATACCGGTTTCTTTAAATAAGGAAGTAATTCTTTCTTGAGAAGCTTTTGGATTAACAGGCTTTTCTGTAGAAATTGATATTCCTTCTAATTTCTGAATTAAATACTGAACTTCGGGAGACTCAGGAGTGAATTTTGAAGCAAATGACTATAGAAATATTTCAGGAGATGAGGGGAAAGTTTCTACAATTTCCGATTTCTGAGTTGGTGATTTAGAATTTGATTGGGAAGTTGTAGGATGCTTTTGGGGAGATCGACTCTTATGAGGGCTTCTAGTTTGAGGTTTAGATTTATATGCCATTCATAGTCAGGCCCTCCTTCTAGCGCCAAAAATGTTGAGGCCTCAAAAATCTGTGGCAACAACAAGGGGGATAACCACCTGGTACGGACCTTAAAGCAATTCCTTTTCCATTTGGGATAGTGGCTCCGACTGGGTGTAATGGGACCAGTTTCCCAAATTTGGGTTTTTGTATGATTGTTGGATTTCTCTCAAAATATTTTCAAAAAGAATTACTAAAAACTAAAACAAATTTATTCTAGAATGCAAAACTTTGAATTAAGTCTGATCTAATATAACCCGAGATAATACCAATTTGATGTGATTTAGAATGATATCTATTCAATCTGTGATGATTTAGATCATCACAGATTTAATAGATTGAATACTTTTGTAAGATGATTCTCTTGAGAAATAATTAATCAAAAGAAGATGTAAAATATCAATAGGGGAATTTGAGGTCTAAAATGGGCCTCCTAAGGAAATAATAAAATAATAGCTAAATCAATAAAATAATATTTATGAATTTACAATTCACTTTTTTCACCACAATCCATGTAACCATAGTTAAATCCAATTCAAAAATTGTACCAAAATAAAATTAATAAAAAAATTGTATTGATGTGACTATAAATAAGAATGAGCTTTTCAAGAAAAAGTCATTATCATTGAACAACTGATGCATTTGTCCTTTGTACTTATATAACTTAAAAAAAATATAAATATAAATTTATAAATTCTTAATTATATTATATGCTATTAATTAAAATTTATATTATCTAAATTGTATAATAACATGCAATTAATATACTATATAAAAAAATATAGTATAATATAATATAATATAATAAATGTATAGGGATATGCATTGTTTCTTTCAAGAAATATGAAATGACAATAATACAATTTTATTCAAAAAATGTGAAATGACATTTATTATGAGTACTTTACTTTGACTTTAAAAGTACTTAGAGCACTACTATGGTTAACCATTAGTTTTTATCCACCATTGAGAATGTGACAAGTAAGTACCTTTAACTCAAGAAATGCCACCTCAACCATTAGAGATGATGTCATCCCCTAAAATGTGATTGGTTCTCATAAAGTGAATTTTGATTGTACATTTTCCTTAGGAGGCCCATTTTAGACCTCAAAATTCCCCTAATTATTGCATATATATGATGATAATATATTAAATAGATCAATTTCTATCCTTATATCGTACAATAGTGCAACTGATATTTCAGACAAAAATAATTGATTTCATAAATAATTCATGAAAGCTAGATTCATCACCAATATTTAAAACAAAATTAGCATACATGATAATAGTACCAGATGTGAATTGTTCTGTTCATATGATCAGTGATAATAGGCCACATTCAACTCTTCTATCAATCAGTCTTTCAAAGAATACAAAAGTGCATCAACAGTGATAAAAAAAATGGTATATAACTAAAAAGGTCGTGTTCCATTATTTTATCAAGGCATATACCAACTTACTTACAATAAAGCATTCTTTGTAAATTTTCTCAATAAAATTCTAGACCCTTCTCTAAATGCATGAGAAGGGTTTAAATACTACTTTAACTACTTACAAAAAAATAGATTATACAAAATATCTTATGAGGTGGTTTCAAAAAACCTTCCTCATCCTTAGTATCTAATTGCTAAAAAATGAAATTATATAAAAACAAACAAACTAATAATCATGCTCGATGATAAGTTAGTGCCATCTCTACTTTTCTGCTCACAAATGTCGGACATCGGTTGAACTTGTGGAGGTTTCCTGAACTGTGTCTTCATTTGTGCAGCAAATATAACATCCAGTAAAAGTGGTTGTAATTTTTGTATTAAAATCCGAGAAAAATTCAGTGTCATGATCTGACTGTGAGGTTTAACCAGTAGCTACTTGTATGCTTCCCAATCAGTCTTTTTCAGTTGTGTAAGTGCTTCTTCTCGAAGTTGACTTGCGTCTTTCCAACTTTGCTCTAAATCTCTGATATCAGGAAAAGATTTGTGATTTCCTTCTTTAATCATACCAGAATTATGCAATATGTGGTTAATCATTTTGACCATATTCTTTGATATACCTGTTCCTCTGGCTATGGCCAATTCTGTCTGTTTCACCTGTGCATCCCAGTCAGTAAAGAGAATATCTTTGAAAGTCTCCTTGATCTTTGGAAGATCTGACTTTCTTCCTTCCTCTGAATCTTGCCATTCAATATAATCAGAGATTTTGGTATTGAGTTCATTGAACTCAATTCTTTGATCATTAACTGCATTAGTCAACTGTGTACTGATTTTCAGGTGTGGAATTATGTCTGACATTTGTACAAAAAACAGTTTTTGTTGTTTTGAGAGTAAGGCATTTAATGCCAATGCTTCTTTGATGAATTCCTTTGCAGTAGGAATACCATCATATTTGGTAAGATCTTTTCTCAATTTTTCAATCAGTGAGTTTTTGCTAGATAAGTAATTTTCATGACTTATCTTAAGCATTTCCATCTCTTGCTGTACTCTGAGGAGTTGCTATTCGACCTTCTAATTTAGAGTGTTTCTTTCTTCATCTAGTTGCTACTATAATTGCATGATTTTGTCATCCTTTTCCTGAACCAAAATATATACTTCTTCTACCTTATCCATTGTTGCAGTGGTGTATGCACCAACGAATTGAGATAGCCGAGTTAAATTTTCAATTGGATTTGATGGAGTACCTTTCCATACTACTTCCATAATTTCATTTCCTGGGGGTGTTTCAATCCTTCTCCTTTTTATTTATTTCCTTACTACAACTTTATGGAGAAGACTGTATAATAATCTAGTGGAGGGATATCAGTTACCTTCAGAACAATTTCATCAGTTGGAAACACATGAATGACTTATGTGTCTTGGGAGGTTATCCCAAGACTTTCAATGATTTCTTTTGTTGAGACTATTTGTCCCTGTGGAGTCTAAAATTCTGTATTTTTCTGTGAAGATGATGCCTCTAGAGTATTTGTTAATGTGTTGCTAACGAGAGTCCAAATTTTATCTAGTTCATTCTGAATTTCTGAATTTGTTTGTTCTGTCCTGAATTCTTTGCTTGCTTTAGTTGTATAACTAGTAACTAAGAAATTTTGAGGGATAGGTCTGAGTCTTTGTTCTCTGAACTCATTGAATCTCTGTAACTCTTATAGATTTAGGTTCAATTTGACAAAATTTTGGACTTCTTCAAAAGTCCCAACAGATTGCAAAATATCTTCAAATCTATCATCAATGTGTATGATAGGTTTGAGTTTGACTGACAAAGTAAATTTGTTAGCAATATTTTCTGGGCTGAACTTCCTTGAGGGTAAAACGAGGAGCTTCAAAAGCTCAATCTTTTGACATTATTTCAATGCATGATTGAAATTGCTGAGCATGAATGTACCACATGAAATTGGGAAACTTGGCCGTAAATACTTCTTACTTTCTTTCAAAGATTTAGTGAGTCCATTACCAACAGTTTGGTAAGCGACTTCTCTTGCGATCAATTTATCTGAAATGTATAAAGGAAGAACATGCGGGGGAGCGGAGCTTCCAAAAATTTTGATGTATGAAAATGACTCTTCAACAAAAGATCTGCCTATCATTTGAAGGTCTGCAAGGGCTTCCTTAGTGAACCTAGGGCTCACTCTGTCAAATATTAGCTAATGCAATAGTAGTACAAATCCATAACATAGCCTGTGGAAATGTGGTACATAATTATGTTCCCATTTCTCTTTATGATTCAAATGAATCGGGGTAGGATCTTCAGGAGTCCATTTCCATCCCATAACTGGAAATTTGGTAGAAAAACAGATGGAGTAAAAAACATACGCACTCATAAAAAATTAGGGAATAGATTTGGAGGAGGAAGTTCTTGTTTGGCGATATTCATTAATTGCCTTAACTAGATTCTCTAAAAGGATAGTTGGCCAATTCATTATTTGGGAATTAACACAAGAGTCAATCAGGAGAAGCAAATTTATGGAGAACTTGGTATTATCAGGTAGACCATATAACCTGCATAGCATTGCTGCTACGAAATTGTAGAGATTTGAAAGTGACGCGATAGGATACATACCTTTTTTCTCATATTTGAACTTGTTATCTAGTTTCCTCCAACCTTGAATTGCCTTGAATGGGTCTTCGTTCTTCTTAGCAAACTTTGCAACAAACTGACTGTTGTAGATGTCTTGCGGGTTGGGCAGCTTATACATAATTTTCAGATCTTCAGGTCTAAAAGAACCTAGGATCTCATTCTTGAAGGTTCTTAATTGTCTGTCTTTGATTGTTGAATTGTCAAGCACCCACCTGATTAGGTGATCATGTCAAAGTTTAAAAATTGCTCAAAAACGAAAGTGTTCAAAAATGGTTGTAGTCTGAACAATCAGAAAGGTGTCATTGTTGCAATTCTGGTGCCGTGAACGGTTCTCAAAACCAATGTCATATGTGAAAGTTATGAAGGTTTGAAGTTTCCAGTAAACTCCATTTTTTAGTTGACCAAAGTTGACTTTTCTGAATTTGAAAAAAATTAAAAAAGAATATTCTAAGGAATATTTCACAGGGGCAAATTGGATTTGGACAAGTGGCAAGTTTTGGTTGGAGGATTGTTTGACTGTGTTAATACAGACCAATAGCAGGCCGCCACATGGCAGGCCCGAAGGCTGCCATGTGGCCCAGGAACTGTAATACAAATTTTTTTGGAGGCTCGGGGTTTCGAACAACCGACCTCCCATTATCAAAGCCAATGTCGGACCAATTCACCTACACGTTACATCTTAACCTCTAAGCATCACAACTTTTATTTTAAGTTTGATTTAGAATTGGGCGAAGGAAAATTGGGGCCAGCCCCCACACATCATATGACCAGAAGGCGAGGAACGGGGGCTTCACACTGGCAGTTATGGAGACAGTTTTGGAGCCATTACATGTGGCCATGTTTAGAATTGTTAATGCGGCATTAAATTTAACCATAACCCATACAAACCGGCGGTTAATGCGGACAGCACATGTGAACGCTTCCAACCACAAAAATGTTATATTTAATGCTACCACTAAATTAGGGCGTGGTTCTGCCATTTATGGAAAATTTCCAATTTTGGAGCGCTAACTGGAGTTCCTCTAGTTTGGAGGAGGATTTTGGGGGACACTGGGAAAAAAATTGTTTTTGCCATAACTTTCTCAATTTTCGAACAAATTGGATGAAATTTTAGTCAATTTTGGGTCGCTTGAGCATTTTGAAGAGTTTGGAACAGGTTTCAGAGCAAACAGAGGTGATATACATCAATTTTTCTTCAGTGAAGAGGAAGGAGCCATTAGGGCCATCATGGAGGAGGCACTGTTTTGGGTTATATTTCACTGTTTATGGTGAAACAAAAACCATTTCTAGCTATTTTCTATCTTTTGAAGTCAAATTTATAGTTGGTTTTTCCTGTTTAGGCATATTTTTCACTATGTAACAATTTTGAGAAAATTAATAGAGCAAGGACATGCCATTGGGGAGCCTTGGACCGACAGATGTAGCTCAGGAGGGGTGAATTGCCTCAACATTTTGTTGTGTTATGTTATGGTGAATTTTACTTGCTGTGTATTTTTGCATAGATATGTTAAATAATAAATTTAAATAACAAATCCTCACACATAAAACTCAGAAACAAACCAAAACTACTTTGTTTAACCTACAAGTCATGGAGAACACTTTGCACACTAAATTCTATGGAAATGCATACTTTGCATAATGTTACAAATAGTTCCATTTTCAGATCAGTTGGTATCAGAGCTAGAGTTTTACTTTTCATTTGTTCTTGTGCAAAGATATAGTTGACTGTTTGCAAGTTTTGATGCTTACTAGGCTTAAGCTCAAGAGAGGGGAAGGACAATTGGTTAGAGCTCAAAATAATCCTCAACCAAGGAGGGCCAGAGGGCCATTAACTCCACCTTCTAATTCACCTCCAGGAGCCACAGAAGAAGTCTTAAGCATGTCCTCAAGAGAAGGAGAAATTCCTGAAGACATTGATCCAAAAGAAGAAGAACGGTTGTTCCGAAAGGCATTCTTAGACATGACTAAGATGGCGAGGATACTCTACCAAGAAATGAATGAAAGGCTTGAAGGAGAGGGATCTTCAAGATGAAAGAAAAGTGATGAAAAGTCAAAGAAATGACACGAAGGAAATGGTGGTCCACCATCCCCATCTTCATCCTATTCCTCTACATCATCATCCTCAACTTTGGTGAATCAATCTCACAAGTCCAAACCGCTGGTAAAAGTTCATTTTTAAAGCTTGATGTTAAATTTGAGTTGGCTATATTTAATGGTGAAGTGAATGCAGAGAAACTTGACAATTGGATAAGACAGTTGGAAGTTTACTTGAGGATACAAAACCTTCATGATGATGATACCAAGATTCAGTTAGCCTCTTTGAGAATGGAGGGAGCAACATTAGTATGGTGGGAAGCCAAGACCAAGGATGAAATTAAAAAACATGGTAAGATCTCTTTATCATGGGCTGAATTTATTTATGCAATTAAGCAAAAATTTTATCCATTGGCTCATTTACAAAAGGTGATCATGAATTAGAAAATTTTTAAACAACTTAAAGGACAAAATTTACAAGATTACACCCAAGAGTTTAGATGAAGGGCTATTTTACTAGGAATTGATTTTCATAGCCAAGAAACTTTGTTGAAATATATAGGTATTTTACATAGCTATCTTATACATACTATCCTTATGTTCAATCCTACTAGTCTAGACGAGGTTTGTGTCCAAGCCACACATTTAGAGGCTAGAGGTAAATAATCTTTTGATGGGCATGAGGATAGTGAATTTAAAGGCAAAGGGAGAAAGAGAAATGCAAACTATAGGAAAGAAAAGGGAAAATTCTTTTGTAAAAATTGTTCCAAAACAAGCCATGATGAAGACCATTGCTGGAAACTTCATTCGGAGTTGAAACCAGAAAAATTCAAAACCAAAGATAAGGCTAAAAAAAAAGGCAAGATGGTTGTAATAACTGAATAAGACTTAGGGTCTGAATCAGGAGATGAAAATTAAAGCATAGCTATGACACTAAAGAAAATAAAGGGGAAGGAGATTGTAAAAGAAACAAATCCCAGTTATAGCACTTTAAACTGTCACATAGAAGCTCCAAATGAAGAGAGGAGGATTGAGCTGTTTCATGTGAGAATAATTTCCAAACACACAAAGATAGACACACTATTTGACAGTGGGTCACAAGCGAACCTCATATCAGAAGACTTAGTCAAGAAGCTGAATCTTGAAACCATTCCACATCCTAAGCAATATCCACTTGGATGGATTCACAAGGATGCTATTTTACAAGTTTCAAGGAAGTGCATGTTGCTCTTTTCCATAGCAACTCATTATATTGACATGGTTGAATTAGATGTGGTATCGCTTGACATTACAGGTGTGGCATTGGGCAGTCCTTACTTATATGACAGGAAAGCAATCTTCCATCGCCATGAGAACAAGTATCATATATTCAAGGATGACAAGGAGTTTATTGTGAGAGCACATTGGAAGAAGCTAGAATCTTCTTTAGTGAATGCATGGAAATTGAAAAGGCTTGTCAATGCAAGTCAAAATTTGACTTTGTTGATGATTAAGAAAAAAGATTTTGTACATAATCCTTTTCATGTTATTGCTGATAAAAATGATGATATGTTTCAGTTTGAAAGCAAGTCGTATTTGGAAGAATATGACAAGATGTTGCGCAAGGTGTCTTTGGTGTTGATAGGTGCAGAGAAAAAGCATGCAAGCAAAGAGGGCACAAAGTTCAGTAATGATCATTGCTGGTTTCAGAATAATAGGGTACTATGGCGAGAAAAATTGGTTGGGAATCGACACAAGTACATGGCTCATTCGGAAAAAATTTGCCATAAGGACAGTTGGCAAGGTGAATTTTATTTTCAGTTTCCTTTGAGGAGCGGTATGTTTTCTGCAAATTTTAGTTGCTGTTTTGCAAGTTTCAAAAATTTGCATCATGACACAGTAAGGTTAGCAACAGTTGGTCAACAGATCCAAGGAAGAATTTATCTTTTTATGAGAAGCTCAATTTGATGAAATCAGGGAGATTTCAGTGGTTCAAGGTTGGAAGAGTGGAGAATTAGTCTCCTCATCTTCATTTTCTATAATTCAGAGAGCTTTTGGGGTCCAAAAGCTTCCCATTGGGGAGGTGTGATAAGGTGATCATGTCCAAGCTTAAAAATTGCTCAAAAATGAAAGTGTTCAAAAATGGTTGCAGTCTAAATGATCGAAAAGGTCTCGTTGCTGCAATTCTGGCACCATGAACGTTCTCAAAACTGACGTCGTATGTGAAAGTTATGAAGGTTTAAAGTCACCAATAAACTCCATTTTTTAGTTGACCAAAGTTGACTTTTCTGAATTTGAAAAAAATAAAAAAAGAATATTCCAAGAATATTCCACAAGGGTGAATTGGATTTGGACAAGTGGCAAGTTTTGGTTGGAGGTTTGTTTGACTGTGTTACAATAGACCAATAGCAGGCTGCCACGTGGCAGGCCCAGAGGCCGCCACGTGGTAGGACCGGAGGCCGCCACGTGGCTCAAGAACTGTAATATAATTTTTTTCGGAGGCCTGGGGTTTCAAACACCTGACCTCCCATTATCAAAGCCAACGTCGGACCGATTCACCTACACGTTACGTCTTAACCTCTAAGCATCATAAATTTTATTTGAAGTTTGATTTAGAATTGGGCAGAGGAAAATGGGGGCCAACCCCTAAGGTCCAACCCCTAAGGGCTAGCCCCCACACATCATATGACTAGAAGGCGGGGACTAGGGGCTTCACACCAGATGTTATGGCGACAGTTTTGGAGCCATTACATGTGGCCATGTTCAGAATTATTAATGCTGCATTAAATTTAACCATAACCCATACAAACCGGCGGTTAATGCAGACAACACATGTGAATGTGCCCAACCAAAAAATCGTTATATTTAATGCTGCCACTAAATTAGTGTGCGGTTCCGCAATTTATGGAAAATAGCCAATTTTGGAGCGCTAATTGGAGTTTTGGAAAATTGCCAATTTTGGAGCGCTAACTGGAGTTCCTTTAGTTTGGGAGGAGGATTTTGGGGGACACTAGGCAAAAATTTGTTTTTGCCATAAATTTCTCAATTTTCGACCAAATTGGATGAAATTTTAGTCAATTTTGGGTCTCTTGAGCATTCTGAAGAGTTTGGAATAGGTTTCAGAGCAAACAGAGGTGATCTAAAACAACGTTTTCTTCAGGGAAGAGGAAGGAGCCAACAGGGCCATCATGGAGGAGGCACTGTTTTGGGTTATATTTCACTGTTTAAGGTGAAAAAAAGCCATTGATAGCTATTTTCTATCTTTTGAAGTCAAATTTACAGTTGGTTTTTCCTGTTTAGGCATATTTTTCACCGTGTAACCATTTTGAGCAAATTAATAGAGCAAGGACATGCCAGTGGGGAGCCTTGGACTGGCAGATGTAGCCCAGGAGGGGTGAACTGCCTCAAAAATTTACTGTGTTATGTTATGGTGAATTTTACTTGATATGTATTTCTGCTGTGATATTTTAAACAATAAATTTAAATAACAAATCCTCACACATAAAATTCAGAAACAAACCAAAACTACTTTGTTTAACCTACAAGTCATGGAGAACACTTTGCACACTAAATTCTATGGCAATGGATACTTTGCATAGCGTTACAAATAATTCCATTTTTAGATCACCACCTAATCATGTCAGTATATGGAAGAAGAGTAGCCCTTTCTGGTATCCTATGGAGGAAATAACATGCAATATATTTGAATTGTAAATTTGAGGGTGTCGCATCATCAACAGTCACCGTGACTTCCACTACTTCTAGCTTTTCATCTTAGAGCATAGTGTAGATAGATTTCCATTTCGTAGTACCTCCGTCTATAGTACAGACCGTATCTGAGACTATGAGCAACATTTTCATTTGTTCCAGTTCTGCAACAATCTGTTTGTCGTGTTTCTGAATCACTTTGCGGATGGACATATCTTGAAGGAAAATTCCTATTAAAGACAGAGTAAATGATCAAGTGATGGAAGATATATTGAAATGATCTATTTTGAAAGAAAACATCTGGGAAGCAACTATATCATTAATTAAATCATAACGAATCAATAACTGTTTGCATTGGGATGATACAACACAATTAATATTTCCTGACATGATTTATTTCACGTAAAACCTTTATTTAAAACCTGTCAAATCCATCGTAACACGCCCTTTGAATCTATCTTTATGAAGCAGATTACATTTTGTTTATGCAATATGCGATTTCGCGAAATCGTAAAATCGCAAAATCACAGAAGTCACAGTATCGCAAAACCACAATATTAGAACTTTGGTAAGAATTGCTTAAAGTTTTACAACATAAATATGTGATATGCGATTTGTAATTTCTCTTGCGAAACTTCAAATCGGCGATCGCAAAATCGGGATTTCGCTATTTTATTGTTTTAACTTTTAATAAGAAAATATTTATGCGGAATGCGATTGCGATAAGGTATTTTCAGTGATGTTTTTTAATAATTTATTTTTGTTTTCATGTTTTTATTAAACAAAAGCAATAATGTTTTTGGGAGTTTTTAATTTTTGTCTAAAATGAAAAATATATTTTTAATAAGGGTCCCTATTTCTATTTATCAAAGGTCTAGATTATTTTGAAAAAAAAATGGGGGGGGGGGGGGGGGGGATTTGTTGCATAGCACAACATACTGCTTGCAAACCGGTAATGAAATCCATAGAAATTCTCTCCCATTTCCCCTCCGAGATAGGAAGTGGATGTAACAATCCTGCATGATGGTTTTTCTATCCTTTATTCTACTGGAAAACTACGCACTCCCTGATGTGTTGGAGCACATTCTCCTTGATACCCTTCCATGAGAATCTCTCCCTAATGGCCCGATATGTATTTGTGAAACCTTGGTGGCTTGAGAGTGGTGATTCATGTGCTGCATGAAAAATATTCTCCTTGAGCTTAAAATCTCTAGTCAAGAAGATCCAGGCCTGGTAATAGATGATCTCATCCATCACTTATACCTCTCATCGGTTACCTGCCCATCTAGTATCTCACATGTGAAGCGGTCTTTGGAATACTCCACCATCAGTTGGGCCTTCCAGTTTGTGTCCACACTCATCAATGACAGCGCTACTAATCTCCATGATAAGGCATTCACTACCACTTTTCTCTTCCCTTTGACATATTCAATGTCAAAGTCATATGCCTGGATTTTGCTAACCCATTTTTTTTTCCTCTCTTGCAGCTGCTTATGCTCAAGAAAACACCAAAGACTATTGTGATCAGTCTTCACTCGAAATATGTTGCCCACAAAATACTCCCTAAATTTGGCCAATGCATGCATAATGGCCAACATTTCCTTATCATATATGGGATACAACCTCTCATGAGGCAACAACTTCCGGCTCTCAAAATATTTGGGGTGGCCCCCTTGCATCAAGACTGCTCAATGCCATCCCCTGAATCATCACATTCTAGCATAAAGGGTTGGGTAAAATACGAAAATACCAATACCAGGTTACTGATCATCACCTCCTTGAGCCTATCAAAGGCCCTCTGCATAGTATCTGTCCAAACAAAGGCTCCCTTCTTGTTTAGATCCGTGAATGGTGCTGCTAGTTGGGAGAACCCTTTGAAAAACTTTTGGTAGTAGGTGCAGATGCCTACAAACCTCCAAAATTCTGTTACATTCTTTGGCTTTGGCCAATCCCGAATAGCATGAATCTTCTCCTCATAGACCCTTAATCCATCCACTCCAATGATGTGGCCCAAATAAAGCATCTCTGTGAGCCCAAGCTCACATTTGGAGAGCTTAGCATAGATTTGTTTCTCTTGCAGAATGAGTAATACTCTCTCAATATGCTGCAAATGTTCCTCCCATGTGTAGCTGTAGATTATAATGTCATCAAATAAAACCAACAAAAATTTCCTCAATTGACCACAAAAGATGTGGTTCATACAAGACTGAAAAGTAGCCAGAGCATTGGTCAACCCAAAGGGCATCACCAAGAACTTAAAGTGGCCATAATGACATCTAAATGCAGTGTTGGGGATATCCTGATCCCTTACCTTGATCTGATGGTATCCAGACCTCAAATAAATCTTTGAAAATAACTTTTATCCCCTTATCTCATCCATCAGCTCATCGATCCTGGGAATCAGGTACCTATTTTTCATTGTCTTCTTATTCAAGGCTCTATAGTGAATGCACATCCTTAATGTACCATGCTTCTTCTTCACCAAGACCACATAAGAAGCAAAAGGACTGGTGCCGGGTTGGATACGGACTAAAGCCAAGAGCTCCTGAATAGCTCTTTCAATCTCATCCTTGTAGGATTTGGGGTACCTATAGGGTGTGGTGATTACTACTTGGATCCCCTGCTCCAACTCAATAGTGTGCTCAAATCCCTGGTCTAGTGGCCTTCCTGGTGGTATGTCCCCAAATAATGTAGAATAACGGTCTAGAATAGGCTACACATCTGGGTGGACTGGTGCGCCCTTGCCTCCTGCCTCTTACTTATGCAGTTCTAATACCCATTCTGTGTCTCCTTTGTGCAAATCAGCCTCCATATTATGAGCTGAGACTATCTGAGGTGGATAGGTGTGCATGCCTCTGATCATTTTGCACTTACCGCTCTTCTTATCTGTCCATTCCATCTCCAAGGTTTCCCAGTCCGTGGTGAATATCAACCACAAATAAGTGATCTGTCAATGTGTAAGTCCCCAAAGTGATAGTCCATGCCAGAACATACTTCACACACTACATGGTTTTAGCTCTTGGAACCAAGACTGAGAATCCTTCAAAATCACCTGTGGGAATGCCTCTCCTCTGCGCTAATTGGGTATCAATAAAATTGTGGGTAGCCCTATTGTCTATCAATACCGACACCCATTTCCCCTAAAAAGTGCCTCAGACTCTCCATGTAAGATACTTGGTAACTCCCCAGAAAGATTCAAGGGCTCCTCCAGTTGGAGAAAATGCTCCATTTCCACCTCTTGGTGGTGGTGGATCTCCTCCTGGTGCTACAAAGCTGGTATCTTCTTCCAACTCTTCATCTTCCTCCTCTTCACTATCGAAGAATACCTCAATATAATGTGCCTTTCCGACAACACACCGATGGCCTGGTGCCCATGGTTCTTGGCAAGTGAAGCAAAGCTTCCTCCTCCACAAATATCTCCGGACATCATCACTAAGAGATCCTTTGTATCGGCTCCCCTTTGAGAGAGGAAACTTCATATCTTTTCCCTTTGACGGAAAGGAGGGATTTTGCTGGAATGGAACTCTTGCCCTTGGCAAAGCATCTTGTAAGTCTCTAGCCATCTCAATGGAATCTTGGAGCATAGTTGGTCTAGTGGATTTCACCAACCCATGCAAAGGTTCTACTAGCCCATCAATAAACATATATACTCTTCTAGATGTAGACAGATCTGGCACCATGATTGAAAGTTTCAAAAATTTAGAGATATAAGTCTTCAGATTTCCTGACTGCTTGAGATTAGCTAGCTCAACTAGGTGTGCCTCTGGGTCTCTTCTATTAGATATTTCTACCAACCTCCGAGTGAATTCTGCATATGCAGTCATACCTGCATGCCCCAATGTAGATAGACCATGAAACCATCATTCATGTGCTTCACCTTCAAGGTGCAGTGCTGCTATCTTAATAGCTTGAATATCTGAAACTTGGTTCAACTTGAAATAGATGTATAATTTCTCTACCCAAGCCTTGGATGTGCACTTGGGTGACCCATCAAAAGCAGGTAGAAAAAATCTACCCATAGTATGCTGCAGATAATTGTTCAGCATGTACCCTCCACTTCTATTGTTATTACAGGGTCTTCCATTATCCTTTATCTAATAGAACTCTTGGAAGTTCAGATGCTCTTTGAACCTTTGAGATTGAGATTTTTTTTCCACGAAGTAATTACCAAGAGCCTCCTGCTCTTGGGGTCCTCCAACCCCATTTCCCACTGCTAAGAATGTAGGAATGGTGGAGCTTTGTGAAACTTGCTGCAATGCCAGCTCACACCAATGATGTGAGGTGTTATTTCTCCATGTTGAAACCCTCTTGGGGTTTCCTTCTGTCGTTCCACCATCTCCTTGATTTCTTTGGAAATATCTTGCACAATTTGGAGAAGAAGTTTTGGAAACTCTTTTTCATCCATTACTCCAGATGCCATAGATGTAGTGCCCCACAGGCTGAGCCAAGATTATGCTCTGATACCACTGTAATATTCCAAATAGAAAAAACATAAATATTCATTAGGGGAATTTTGAGGTCTAAAATGGGCCTCCTAAGAAAAATTTACAACAAAAATAAAATTTATAAGAACCAATAGGATTCAATATTATGATGTCAACCATGAGGGATGATTCATCATTTTTGGAGTAAAAAAGTACAAATATTAAAAAACAACAAAATAATAAAACTATTTTTTTCAAATCGTATTTTCAACTTATCTCCTTAATTTTTTACTCAAATTTCAAGCAGGCGTACTCATTGGATGCAAAATTTAATTCCTCATCCAAGGAGTACCCATGTTGCATACTTTCGATGGACCATGCTACTCGAAAAATGAGAAATACATGAAAAAACGTGTTTGCAATCACATTTTTCATGTATTTCTCATTTTTTGAGTAGCAGGGTCCATCGAAAGTATGCAACATGGGTACTCCTTGGATGAGAAATTGAATTAAGCATCCAATGAGTCTTTTCACTCAAAATTTGAGTAAATCCATAGGGAGATAAGTTGAAAATACGAGTTGAAAAAACAATTTTTCCTTTTTTCCCTCTAAAATTTGATGACGTAATCAAATATTATTTTATTATTTCCACTATTATTTTATAATTTCCTTAGGAGGCCCATTTTAGACCTCAAAATTCCTCTAATTCAGAACATACAACTGGAAAATGTAGTAAATATCAATACATAAAAAACATGAGCAAGTCATTAAGCCACTGTATTATATATGATAATAGAAATGAAGTACAAGATCTTGAGGAAAATACACTCAAGCTAGGAAAAACAAGCCTGAAATGACCCTATACATCAAGACATAAGAGACTGCTGCTACATAAATTGCTGGGAGGCTATGAATGTGCAATCCTGCTAGAAATAACTACTACTGAAAACTAGGAATGCATAGATATACTGATAGGGCGCTCAGAAAATGCTAGGATCAGATATCTGGGATTTCTAGCACAATTCCAAGATAACCCAGAAAGGGTTTCCAGAAATGACCATGATGAAAAATTCAACCGTAGGGCTGAATTATGCTTTGCAGCTAGGTAACTGTTTGGAGGTGGTTGATCTGATGAGAAAATAGCTGATACTCCTCCCCACTGACTTCCCAGATGAAGGGCTTCTCCCCTCACTAGAAAGTAAGCTCAAAAACTTGGGTTATCAACCCTCCACTAAAACTGCCCTCCTGGATTGCGCAATTCCTAAAGGAGACTGCGCTGCTGAAGGTGCCTTAAGATTGGCCTGATGCTAGATGATGGAATGTAGCTCAAAGAACCTCTCCTGAGTGGGAAAAAAAAGTCCCTTGAGGATGAGGGTGGGATTTCAGCTCGGAAACACCCTCGTGTTAAACAACACAACAAACTCTGTTAAACAACTGAAGCGTGCAGAAATTCATAAAAGACCATACATAAACAATATTCAAAATGCTTTCTATGGACCATCCCCTTGGAATCTGATTTTTGGTTAGTCAAGGTGTCATTAGAGTTATTCGAAGGTCTGGTCTTGCTGGCATACTCATTGTAAAGGTACCTAAAGTTATAAATAGGAAGAATACAGATGGAGAGAGGGTTTATGGATGTTATATTGCAGACTATTATTGTAAATTTTTTTTATTAGTAACACACAGTGGTAGTAGACTTATTTTTACCTGAGATTCATTGGTATTCTTATGAGTGTTTTTATTTTATGTTCTGTTATTATATCTTCAGTATCCTAGTTGTTTGATTACTTAGAATTCATGGTCAACATACTCTAACCTCCTTCAAACATCTAGTCTGCTGTAAATGTTATGTTTCATCAGAATACACATGCCTCAGCTTCCATGAGAGAAGTTTCATATGTCATTGAGTTTTTATACTGACTCCATATGCCCAATGGTAGTTATTTTTTTACATCTTTCACCTACACAAAAATAAATTTAAAGCCAATTTCAGAGTTAGCCATATGTTGATCTTCATTTAGCTAATATCATCTTTATCTTTAAGAGAGCCCTCTTAGGCTAGAAAGGCTAAGTTCCAGCTAAAAGTAGGTTTGAAATAGTTACTCTGAGTTGACGGTTGAAGCAACCCATCAGTATCAATTTACTGATAACATTGGCTCCACTGGGGATGATGTGCCCCTGTGGTACAACAAAGAACCTATAGCATCTAGTGCCTTTCTTGTAAAAACTGAAATTTGTTGAAATTGTTGAAATCTTCGCCAAGCTCTTATGGCCTTCTCCTTAGGCTCAAGCTTGATGATGAACTTAGTTTTATTTGAAAAACATCATAACAGAGAATGGAATATGTACAATGGAATGTGATTCAACAAAATAAATTAGGAAGAGTAGTGTTTTAGAAACCTGCCATTGACAGGTCCTCCTCCACACAACTGCCCATCAATATCTTGAAGTAAAAATGTGTTGTTGCCATGATATGCAGCTATCACAAATGGACACTTCCAAATGTTCTCAAACTTTCCATGTTTCCCCTTTTCTTCAATTCTGGCTTCCCATTTCAGAACTACATCTTGAATCTTGAAGTTTTCTTATTTAGTCTTTCTGTCAAAGGTCTTCTTTACTCTGTTTTGTGATTGTTGATGATTATTATACAATTCTTCTCTTTTATCCTGTAGAGCTATGCGCTGGTTTATCCTCCTTTGGATGGCATTAGGTTCTTCTTCAAGCTCTTGTATAAATTTCATTATCGGAACCCCCAAAGAAGTTGGGAAAATTGCTTCAGCTCCGTATACTAGTTCATAAGGAGATGCACCTATAGATCTCTTAGTACAAACTCTATCAGCCCACAAATCAAAATTTAACTTCAAATTCCATGATCTTTTATTTTCTTGCAAAACTTTCTTGATGATCCCGACTATGCTTTTATTGGATGAATCAACTAAGCCATTACCTTGAGGGTAATATGCTGTGGAATGACCAAGAGTGATATGATATTGATGGCAAAAACTAATCAGTTTTTTGGATTTGAAAGCTTGATAATTATCAATAATAATATTCATGGGACAACCAAACCTTGACAAAAATTTTTTCTCCATAAATTGAATGATGACCGAGTTAGTAGGTTGCCTTGTAGGGACCGCTTCAACGAATTAATTAGTGGATGTCAAAATCCAACGATGATGTCCTGAGGATGCAGGGTGTATTTAGTCAATGAAATTTAATCCCCATCACTGGAAAGGAGCTTCAACATATATTGGTTTCAGTGGGTAAAGGATTCAACTTCTTCTTTTCATAAAAATTTTGGCATTCATGGCATGCAACAATCTTCTTGTATATGTATCTGAACATAGAAGGCCAATAATATCTCGCTATGAGTATCTTGTTTGTTATGGCCTTCCAATAATGGTGTTACGCACAATCTCCCTTATGAAATTCATCAATAAAATTTTCAACCTCTTCTTCCAACAAGCAATTGAAAAGAATACCATCGGTGTCCCTCCAATACAAGTTTTTGTTCAAAATGCAGTACCTTAAAGAATTCATCTTCACAAACCTGGACTTGGACTTATTCAATTGAAGAGGATATTTATGATGATGTAAAACAAAAATTACACCTCTGTACCATTCAGGCATAGTGAATTTTGCGTCAATAGAAACCAATTCTTCTTCTTCAACTACCTCTAAAATTTATACAATGAAATCCATGTCTAGGCATTCAAAATTTGATTGTGCCATCAGTTTTTCTAGCCCTTGACCCTTTACCAACTTGGTAGGCTTAATTTCTATATCATATTCCAACAAAGTGGAAATCCACTTACCTCCTTTTCCATCAGGATATGCTTGATTCAATATGTCTTTCATGATAGTATTAGGCACAAATGCTATAATATGAGAATGCAGAATGTAAATTATGAAATCTTTAAGCGCTTTTACTAAAGCATATGCCTATTTCTCCATGGTATTATAATTAAATTCAGATTTCGTAAGAGTTTTACTGAAGAAATAAATGGGCCGCTCACTGCCTTGTTGTATTTTCTATAATAATACTCGAACAATTTTATGTTCAGAGGCGAAGGTAAAAACCAAAAATCACTTGAAAAGTCAGGACGTATGAGCACTGGGGTTTGAGTGAAGGCCTTCTTTATGTCTTCAAAATTTTTCTTTGCTTCTACTGTCCATTTAACATCATATTCTTTCTTAAGCATATTAGTAATGTGTTTGAAAATCTTAGAAAAATTAGGAATGAATCTTCTAACAAACTTTACCTTTCCAAGAAAGGATTGAATCTCTTTCCTATTCCTTGGAAAGTATATTTTTTGAATGGCAGTGACCCTACTTGGATTAATCCTTATTCCTTCCTTTGATATAATGTTTCCTAACAATTTTCTAGTGGCCAAATCAAAGACACTTTTAGTAGGATTGAGAGATATACCAAATTTTCAGCATTTCTGCAGAATTTTCTCCAAGTGCTTAAGGTGTTCTTCCTATTTATTTGAAAACACAGGGATTTCATCCAAGTAAACCACCACTGATTTATCCTTTTCTTCAAAAAATGTAATATCCATCACCCTTTGGAAAGTCACCCCTGCATTCATGAGACCAAAAGGCATTTTGGCATACATAAATGTCCCCCATGGTGTAGTAAAAGAAGATTTCTCTTGGTCCTCCAGATGTACTAATATTTGATTGTAGCCTGAGAAACCATCAAGCATAGACATTCTGTGAGATCCAACAATATTTTGCAGAATTTGATCCATCTTGGGAAGAGGGTAATTTTATTTGATAGATTATTTATTTAAAATTTTGAAATCAATACAAATCATAATCTCACCATTCTTCTTCCTTACATGTACCAAATTAGCAAGCCACTTCAAAAAATTCAAAGGGAAAATAATTTTGGCATCAAACAACTTCTTAATTTATTTCTCAACAAGTGGCATGAGCAAAGGATTAATTCTTCTCAACTTTTGTTTAAAAGGATTTTCATTCTCTTTGATGGGGATAGTATGTTGAATAATACAAGGATCATACCTTTTCAAGTTTGCATAGCTCCATGAAAAGACATAAATATATTTTTTCATCATATCCACATACCTTTGTATCATCTCTGAAGAAATAAATCTAGACAACTTGACCATCTTAGGAATTTATGTAGTACCGAGGTTCCAACTTTCCACCTCTTCATCATCAGCCTTCATCTTTGCGGACTTGAAAACATCATTCTGATAAAAAAAATTCTCAAGGGTTATCAAGCCTTTGGGAATAAAATTATTTTTCAATTGAAGGACCTCCAGATTGACTTTAGTTTCAACAATCATATTTTTCTGATCTCTACTTTAATGTTTTCAAACTCTTCTTTCAGCTTAATAAAATTTCAGACCTGCTAATCACTATCAAACACTTGCCAATGGATAATATTATCAGGGATAACTAGTCTATGCCTGGCCTAAACCTCATAGCTCTTACTATAATGAGTAGGAATTACAAACAAAATAGCAGAGACATCCAAAGAATCAACCACCAAATTCCGGTCTCTAGTTTTGACAGTGAAACTATATTCTTTAAAATTCTCAAGGATTTCGAGGATTAAATTTCTATAATCCCTCATCTTGAAATATTTGGTCTGATAGGATCCTTCTAATTGCTTGATTACTAATTCAGAATCACCACAAAATGGTATTTTCTTGGCGCCTAAACTCTTCAAAGTTTCTAGACCCAAAAAAAACAACTCATATTTGACCATATTGTTTGTACAATCAAAGTTCAACTTGTAAGAGAAAGACATACTTTCATCATTAGGAGTGGTAATCCATATTCCTACACCAACTCCTTCTCTTCCAGCAGTGCCATAAAAATGTAAATGCCACAGAATTTCTTCATTTTCCTCCAATATTCTCTAATTTTCTATTTTTTTCTCATTTTTTGCCTCATGAGTGAGTTCATTGAACAAAATTGAATATCTTAGTTTAGTCTCTAGTGCATAAATAGGAAAATTTTGTGGTTTATCCTTGCTACTTACCATGTAAGCCATCCTAATTTATCTATACAACCTCCTCTGCTAACCAAAGACTGGAATGGTGGCATAAGTCATATCCATCTGCATAGTTCCTTTAATTTTGGCTGCCCAAGATCTAGATAAAAACATACCAAATTTTGGAGGAATGTCAGCTACGACTATATCCATTACCACTATCTTAGCAGGCACTTGATTTAGGCCAACAACCACATCTTTAATAAGACCAATGCACTAAAATCTCTTAGAATCAAAAGAAAACAAGTCTTTATAAGGTCTAGTAATGTCTAAACCCATTCTTTCCATGATCACCTTAGGCATTAAGTTGTGGGAAGAACTTGAGTCTAACATGGCATTATGCAAAGTCATGTCATGAATGTTCAGACTCACATAAAAAGGCGGAAATTCTTCATTATGTTCATCTTCTGCCCTTGGTCCTAGGAAAATGGTAGGATGGTCTTCTTGTAGATTTAAGATGTTTGAATGTCCGAGATGAGTGTTAAGCATCTTGAAAATTTGGCTCCTATACTCAATGACCTTAATGATCTCACCAAAGGGGACTGGAATTTTGATTTTGGAAATCTCATTTTCTAAATTGAAAGTAGATGAATTTTTTTCAATTTCTTTTCCATGAGGTGGTTGTGGTGTGTCTTTCTTTGGTTCAACTGCCTTAGGAGCATCTTTATTTCGCTAAGATTTATTGGGTGTAATGGGAAAATTTCTATTCCTCAAATTATATTGTTTTTGCATCTAAAATATAGCATGTTGATAACATTTCAAGTAATCAGATTGTCCCTCATTTCCTCGTATATCATGATTAGATTCATCATGTTCTTCTTTAGTTAGAAACATTCCTAACACATCTTCATATAAACAATGAATAATATCTTCTAGGAATTCAGGTTGTGTTTCCTCATCATCTAATAAATTTTGCTGAAAAGGAGGTCTAACTCATGGATGAGGTTGATTTCTATTGTCTCTAAGTCTTTGTTGATTTTGAGGCCTCCTAAATTGAGGATTTCTGATATGTGTCTCTTTTTGTGCAGGAGGTAAAGTATTTGCACCAAGAGCAAGCCTATCCATAAGCTTCTCCATGGTCTTCATCATGGTATCAAAATTCACATTTGAAGATGAAGAAGGCTTCTCTTCTTATTTTAATTTACTTTTTTCCATCTTAAACCTCTTGGCTGTAGCCATATTCACCTCAAATTTTACAGCATCATTCTGCATGTCATCCAAAGAAGCAGATTCTAGTTCTCTTAATAAGATGAAAAACTCATAGTTAAAAGCTTCAACATAGTGTAATTGAGTAACTCCTAGGGGAGGTTTGATATGAGCAGGTATGGAATTGTAAACCTTGTTAAACCTCTTAGAGAAATATTGAACTGATTCATCTATGGCTCTTTTCAAATTCTTATACTCAGTTAAGGCTTAAAGAGGGTTGACTTTACTGCCCCACTTTGTCAAAAAACTATCTTCCAATTGATCCCAATTTTGTAAACTAGTTGGGGCCATAGCTTTAAACCATTTTCTTACCTCATCTGTGAAAATTTGAGCAAACAACCTCATTTTCACATCTTCATCATCTACCTCCTCTCGGTCAATAAATTCATTAAATTAGTCAACATGTTGTTCAATTGTTATTTATTCTTCACTCCCAAAGGTTTTAATCCTAGTAGAATATCCATCTGGAAGGTCATGAAGTATAGTAGGAAGGACAAGAGGAGAATATCATTTAGGCCCTATAGGAGGAGGAAATCCAACCATAATGACAGGGACTGTGCTACTTGGAAAAGTAGTGGATGAAATCAAATCTGACTTTGGGAAAAAAACAGTGAATGAGGGTGAAATGTTAGGAGATGCTGTAATGGGAATTTGGAGTCTAGAGACAAACAAACTCCATTCAGGCAAGGGAACACCATAATTTCTATTTAACAAAAAATAAAAAGGGTCTAACTCTTTTAACTTCTCAAAAGACTCTTTTTCAAATAAAAACTCTGATGTGACAGTCTTCCAAAAATCTTCTTTTTCTTCTTTTGACACTAAGGAATATGTATCAATTCTGAGTCTTTGTAGGTATAATATTATATCCATCAATTCATTCTCAGTTTTAAACCTAAAAAATACTTAATTTTATCTTTTCATCAAATATATTATCTTCAGGACATTGAACACCCTCAGAGGAGAAAGATAAAACTCCTGAATGAGATGGAATACCTAATTTTGATAAGCTTCCAATACCTCTAAGAATTCTTTCTAGATTATCCACACTTGCAGGTGGTTTAGGATCTGGATTTCTCTTGTATGTATATTTTTCGAAGCCACATTTTAGCATGAATATTTTTGTGGAGTCATCAAGGTAGAATGCAACCTCAAATGATTTTGAGCTCCTGCTACCCTCAAGAGTTCAGTATTTCTGTTTGAGCACAAAATTTTGGGAAAATATGTCTTCAGACTCCAGAAAAGCACACAAAAATATTATCACTAAATTGATATTTATGGGCTGCTTCAACAATCAACTCACAGTAACTATTTAAAGCCTACTTTTAGTTGGAACTTAGCCTTTCTAGCCTGAGAGGGCTCTCTCAAAGATAAAGATGATATTAGCTAAATGAAGATCAACATGTGGCTAACTATGAAACTGGCTTTAAATGTATTTTGTGTAGGTGAAAGATGTCAAAAAATAACTACCGTTGGGCATGACATATGAAAATTCTCTCATGGAAGCTGAGGCATGTGTATTCTGATGAAACATAACATTTACAACAGACCAGATGTTTGAAGGAAGTTAGAGCATGTTGACCATGAAATCTAAGTAATCAAACAACTAGGATACTGAAGATATAATAATATAACATAAAAGACAAACACTCATAATAATACCAATGAATCTCAGGTAGAAAGAAGTCTACTTCCACTGTATATTACTGATAAAAATATTAAAAATAATAGTCTCCAATATAACATCCATGAACCCTCTGATCTCCATCTATATTCTACCTATTTATAACTTTAGGTACCTTTACAATGAGTATGCCAGTAAGGCCAGAACTTTGAATACCTCTAATGACACCTTGACTAACCAAAAAGCAGATTACAAGGAGAAAAAGTAGAGATTTTCTATTTTTAGGAATTTGAAATCTAATAGGACTCTAATACACTTTATTACGTTTAACAAACTTTAAAATCCCCATGCTTGCTGATATACATCGAAAATATCATGTGCTTGAGGTGGAAATGACCATGATTGAACAATAAATACCCCCATCAAGATAGGAGGTATGTCTTCCGAGCTTTAAGGAGGTGATGTCATATTTGCTGATGTGGTTTCCATGATGACTTGGCAGCTTGAACAACTTTGTCGAGGAGTGTGTCTTCATCCAAAAATTCAACTAATTACTTTTGACCTTTCCAGGTGGCTGAAATGTTCCAAAAATACAATTAAGACTTTAAAAATCTCAAAATTCCTCTTCACTGCAAAAACATAGGAGTTCTAGGCAAGTCTGTAGCGAGAGTTCGTAGCGTTTTTTACTTTGGCCATCTTTGTAAATTGTTTGCCCCTTTTGTTGATTGGAGGATGTCTGGTGGGTCGAAACACCTAAATACATGCCTCCACCTTCCCTCTTTGTAACAAAATCCGTCATATATTCCCAAAAAACATCTTCAACAAGTTCGTAGTGTTTTCTCGGCTTTAAGCCCAAGACACGCTACAAACTTGCCTAATAGACAACATGCTTGAAAATTATTCTTCTTCAAAATTGATTATGGATATGTAAGTGATGAACTATAATGAGGCAAAAAATATTTTAAAATGTGTTTTACCCTCTTTCAAGTAGGAGTGGCTTCACCCTTGGCAGCAGTGGTTTCAACTTCAACAAGTTCATTTATCACTGTCATATTTAAGCCCTTTTTCTTGAGTTATGTTTGTACCATTTCCATCTGCACCTCCAACTCCTTCACTTGAACTTTGAGCTTCTTTCTTTCTGCCTACATCCGAATGTTCCTTTTCCTTGTGTGCTTCATCACTCTACATAAAGGGGGGGTTCTCTTTAGCAATTTCTTAGCATTCGTTAGGGCTTCATCATAATAGGTAATCTTCGCACTCACTTTCTCCTTGAATTATTCTACCATATTCCTTTCTTGCTTAGCCTCTTCCAACTCTAGCTTTGGTTCAATGACCTCTTCCCTAGATTCCCTCAATAACTCCCTTAGAAGCTCCAATTCAGATTTTTCAGTGACTTTCTCCTTACCTTTCATCTGCTTAATAATTTCTTCTTTTTTTGGAGATAGGTCAAAAATTTCTTCTTTTATAGGTTGTTTTCCATTTTCTGTCTCTTTAGGCTTCTTATCAACCTTGATACCTTTGGCAAGTTGAAATCTAGTGAGAGGATTTCTTGGATTAAAAACAAACCCTGCATCTTCACTGGAAAAGTCAATTTTCTTGACAGTGAGGCCTTTCTTCTTCTTCTTACCTCCTTTGACCTCCAAAGCTTTAACCACAGGGGTTTCTTCTATATTTATGTCTTGTAAAATATCATCAAGATTAACTTTTCCCATTTTCTGGCTCCTAGTTATTCTTCCATGACTCTTTTTCCTAGGTTTAGGCTTCTTGGTTGAAGGTGTGGGCCGATGAATCTTTGTCTTATGCAAGTGTTCCATTTTGACCTCCATGGGCTCTATAATTGGCTGCATTTCTCCTTCTTGTACACCTTCTACTTCAACTATAGGCTCATCATTCTTACTTGAAGGGTTGGTATTTGATATAGGTTTTTTCTTAGGAGTCAACACATACAATTCATAACCACTTAAAAACAGAAATGTGGCCCAGTCCCTATATATTATTTTCAACTCTTCCATATCCAACAACTTAATTAATCCACGATGGAAGATAGAGGTTTCAATACTCTCAGGCCTAACTTGTACTTTATCTGACATTTTTCCTAGGCTTCTGAATAGGAAAAATGGAAGGTCCAAAAGCTGCTTACCAGTGAAATGGAGAAAAAGTCTGAAGAGATACTGATATATCATGTGAAAATTCCCTTCACATGTGAAATACTTCTGAATCATAAACAATATTTTGGAGTAATTTTAGTTGAGGCATCTTCTTGGTATCCCTGAGGTCATTTCCACTCATATGTGCTCAGGCTTTAGGAACTCATCACAGTTTTGCAATTTGAATTTGGCGGCTTTAAACCACTATTCCCCTGTCCTTGGAATTTCTGTAGCTTGGGCAATAGTTTCAGGAGAAACCATGAAATCTAGTACACCCACCTTTGATGCAGTGCCAACAAAATTAACTGCAAAATCCTTAGAAACTTGGGCATGATACCCTTGCAAATTTTGACAAAACATCATGTAGCCAACACTGGTGAAGGCTGCTGCACAACTTGGATCTTCATTGAACAATTTTAAATCCATTGGCTCATACCTGAACACTCAGCCCCCTTTGTTGGTCTTTTTATGCATGTTCATTCCTTTCAAAACAACGCTGGCCTCCTTGGCAATATGACACCTGCAAAAGACAATTACGCACAACAAGTAGCTTGCAGAAAAAGACTAGACCTTCATTAAGACAAAAAAACAGCTATACTAAGACAAAAGAGGGAAAAGGTGGCAGCAAGCAGCTCACAAGGATGATTTGAAACAGGTAAGTTTGAATGCGAGAGGAAGGAGGCCAAATAAGGAAATAAAAATGGAATGATGATATGATAATGATGATCACACATGCATCATGACTCCAAACCACTCATCACATGACCTCATACTGACCTCTATCCATTTGCAAATTTACACTTCATCCATTATCTTACCGGCGCAGAAAAACACAAGTTCATAGCGTTTTCTATTATGAGTTTTCCAGATTCACTACAGACTTGTTAGGTGAGTCCGTAGCGAAAACAACCAGTTTTCCATAGAATTCATTGTGGACTCAGGAAAAAGTAGACAAGTGGCTTAAACCTTAATTTTCACCAATGCATGCATATTTTTTGTATATTTTTATTGACATGACCTTAATGATATGACATGTGGGGATTCTAAAGAGTTGGGACTATAACCAAATCATGAAATTTCATCAATTTTCATGAATTGAATCATCAACACACTAAAACCTATACAAAATGACTTTCCTAACCATACTAAATGTTATTGATGATAATAGAAGGGAAGCCCATCATAATCCTATCAACCACGAATTGTTGGTGGGTTATTGGTTCCTGGATGCCATTGAGTCATATTCCTTTTTATGGTACCTTTTCAAGCAACAAATTGAAGGTATCTCCCCAGGCCTGCCGCCTTCCACAACGACAAAGTTTCCAACTTAAGGGGAGTTGTACCAAGTTCTCATTTTTTTAGAGGTTGCAAAAAGTCATATGATTTTGAAAATTGTTGATACAACTTCGATCTTTTTTTTTGGAGCATATTTTTGACACTTCAAATTTTCTTATGTATTAAGTTTGTAATTTTAAAAAAATGTTAGTTACTTTCATGCCAATATTGAAAGTGTTGATGTAGCATCATCCCCTTTTTTTGGGCTTATTTTTCACACTTTAATTTTTATTATGTATTAAGTACGGATAACTTTTTTTAAATGTTGATGATTTTCATGCAGATTTTGAAAAGCGTTGATGCATCATCAACCTTTTTTTTTTTTTTTTTTCGAGGGCACATTTCGACACTTTAAATTTTCTTATGGCCGAAGTATGCACACTTTTTTATAAATGTTGTTTATTTAACCATTTTTCAAGTTGTCTTATTCCTCGTATTGTTTTTCGTCCACAAAGGTTTGTTTTGAAAAAAATTTAGACTTGTGTTTTTTTTCTTTGTAATGTTTTCTTATAATGAAAATTTCAAGTTTTTTGCGAAGTTAAAAATAATAATAGAATTAATATTTTGAAGTTAATGTTTTTTATATATTTATATGTCGTTAATTAATACTTCAATACAGATAAAATAATTGTCACTAAAAGAATAATAATTTTAAACATTTGACAAAAAATACACATTTTTCATATAGATATGGCATTGTCTATATGTGAATCTTTTTGAAAAGTTTTATAGTTTATTTTCTAATCTAAGTTATCTAGAAATTGACAGGGATTCATTGAAATCACAAGTTTGATGGGTGAATTCTTCACAATCAAAGTGTCCTAGGGGTTTTTGAGGGTGTTGAATCCATATATGCAGTCAAAAAACCAATTTAAACAACACAAATCAAGATTTCACCACAAATGTTTTTGTCGGATTCTAGCTAGAAATATGCCAAAAACTCCAAAAAGTATCACATATAGACAATTCCTATAAATATAGTTTATAAAAAGTACGTATTTCTGGACTGTTTTGCTAAAAATAACATATTAAATAAAGGATTTTTATGAAAAAATTAAATAAAAAAGGTTGAAAATAACAAATTCTATGATTTTTTTACCAATTTCATGTCCAAAGATGATAACATTTGAAGTTTTTTTTTTTCCAAAAATAATGATTCACTCCCTTGACTCACACTACCCTTTGTGTCGTGACCCACTCCTATGTATCTTCATTGTTATTGTCCTTCCCCTTCGCCTGTGCTACTAACTCTCCCCATCTCTGTTGCTACTTAGTGTCACCTGCTCTTTATTTCCCCCCATGAAGCTATGCCCAGTGCACTCAACAACCTCCATGAATCCTTGTTCCTCCCTCTCTGTAGCAACATGCATTGATAATAGGCTTAGAGTTTCTGAGGCTCCTCTAGTAGGCTAGAAGGGAGATCTAGAGCTTGCCTTGAAATCCATAATGTAGCCAAGCGATATCACACACAAAATAATACTAAAATTATACATGAAATTGAGAATGTAGTTACGGAAGTCCGTGCAGATAAAGAAGAATTATCATATGCGAAGGTACTAGCTTTAGTGACATACTCGATTTGAGATTCGAAGGACACCTAGGGACACAAAAATCAATGCCTTTACAATATTGAACTATTTATAAGCATTAAGTCCCTACTCAACCAAGTGATATTATAGTGCAATGAAGACATGATAGATATTTTAATGCAGTTGGACAAGCTACAACTGGAGCATTGGCACTTGGGCCCCAGGCATCAAGATATGGCCTCGAGACTTGCTCATACAATGGCTATTTCGAAGCATGGTAAGGGTATTTCTTCTCGAGGCCCCCCTATGGATCCCATTGAATTGTCTACGTCATTTTAAGTTTCCTTTATGGCTTGTAGTATCACTAGTTTGATCTCCCATTCTCAAGATAATATGTTATCAATGTTTAGTTTTTTTTTTAATCTTCAATTTACTATTTATATATAGCTATCCAATTTTTATGTCATTAGTGTTATAGATGCTAGCACACTCAAACATAGATAGTACAACCAATGTGGTTTTCTTGTCAATTTTTTGTTCAAATATTTACTATTTCGCCACTAGTTTGGTTTTCCAAGTGACAAATCGCAGCGGTAAGAAAAACATCTATGTAAATATATTTTATATCTAATAGAAGTTATAAAAAACTACACATAAATCAAGTTGAATGAAAATTATTATTATTATTATTATTTTTCCATAAAATTGTTATTAAACTTCAATCTATTATGTGAAACACTACAACAGGAACACAATTTCATAGAAATCTTGATCATAGTGTTTTACAATAGTTCTATACAATAAATTAGACCAAATAATAAAAAAATTAACTACAAAATATTAACCAACACAGATACATCTTAACTCCATATCTACCAAGCGCTGATAAGGATCAAATAATTTTTCACTCTAAAAGAGTTTTGCATCTCAAGAGTTTTGATCCCTCTTAGGACTTGGTAGATTTGGAATTAAGATGGATCTAGGTTTGTTTAGTTTTTTTTTTTTAAAGGAAATGGTTATGTATTGCATTGAAACAGTCTTGTTTGAAGGCCATAACCTTGTACATCATAAGCCAAAATATCTTCTTAAGATATCCAAAAACTCAAAGTAGGATTGACATTGTTTGCATATAAACTACAAATAGCTATTTAAATCTATTTTTATCCATACAATATCCAAAACACACCTAAAAACACAACATATTTGCAAACACATATAAAAAAAAATACTAACAAATGACTAAATCACTACATATCCTCCATAACAGAAGCAAACTGGGCTTCATTTTCTTTTGGCTCGTGTTGAGAAGATGGGGGAGCCTTGGCCATCGATAGAGAAAAATACGATTTTCTCAAGTTGCACTGAAATCCCATGCTACTCTAGGATAGCCTCATATTATCCATCACATTCCTAATCAATGTTGATGTCCTTTGCCAGAGCCAAATTATCCAGGAGAAAATTCAACATATCATTTTCCAATTACACAAGATCCAACTTAACCTCAAGAATTCCCATTTTATGATATAATACCTTGAAATGGGCCCACAATTCCAATAGAATCGTCTCAACATGCTTTGAGACCATAACGATAAGAAATTCTAGAGAACCCACCATTTTAGCTAAAGAAATGCCAAACTCTTCCTCTCTAATTATAGAATCATGATCCATAAACTTGAACTTGTACCAGTCCTACTAAAAAACTTGGAAAATTATGATTCTAATCCATAACTCTATGCTTCCAAAATCTCTCCAACATTCTATGTATACCATCAGGCTCACTTTCCATAATTTTAAGCTTTTGAATTCACCATTAATGTTGCCTCGAGGCACAAAGATTGAACGATCAAGGAAATCAAAAGCCATAATGGAAATATTGTAGGATGGAGCAAATTATAATATGGGAAAAGTTATCACACATGAAAAATTCATCTCAAATGCATGAAAAATAGCCTCACATATTCAAAGGAATTCATTAATCACTACTTCTCTTAATTTGTCCTTTATCCAACATATCGTGATGAAAACTACCTAGGTGGCCTCACAAAATCTCCCCTCCATGTCATATATTGGCCACTACAGTTTTGTGGGAATTAATATTGTTTGGAAGTGATGTCTACCTGAAATATTTAATGAGACCCAACTCCTTATTCCAAATTTTATACCAAGGAATCTATGGGGTATAAAAATTCCTAGTATATTCTTCATGGAATTGCTTTGATATGAAAATCCCTTCATCGATATTTATCACACATTTTTCTAATAAATCTCCTTGATTGGAAAAATAATCTGTCACCATGTTAAGGATTCTGTATACATGGAAGAGTTCAATCATTTCAATTTTATCCATTAATAAATTGATTCATTGCAGAATAAAAGATGATATTTTATCTTCATTATCTTTAAATTTATTCACTCGATAGATCAAAATCATTGATCGCGAATACCAACAGTTTGCGAATTCCCTTATAGTAAGCCAGTTCTGAGCCCTACCACAAAGATAGATATTTGACCTAGTTATCTTTTGAGATCCCTAATCCCTAGGAAAATTGAATCTCCCTTTCTTCATCAGAGTGAAAGATAACCCATCCTTTCCTTCCTCCATGAGGTTACCTTTCGATGCACAATAAAAGAATAATACATAATGTCCCATATTGTTCCTCCAATTGTGGAATTACTTTGGATCTAGTCTGATGGGATGTGTTTTAAGAGCCAAGCGTTTTAAACTGAAGCTTCCAACATGATAGAAGGGATGATATAATTTTAGCCAGTATGTTTTCAGCAGAGAAATGTCTTCAAGCTCTTTCATGTCATAGTCCCTAGCCGAGATAGTCTCAAAGAGCATTGAAAATTTTTTATAGGTAGAGGAGATTAATTTTGTACTTTATTCCTTGAAAATTGCATGATTATGAGCTATCCATATTTTCTAATAGAGGTACTTCAGAAGGGCTATCCAACTTCTTATAATGACTGAATTCATCTTCCTTTGCGATGGGATTCTATGCTCAAAATTATCAAACATTTCTTCCCAACTCTTTGGGTTTTTGTGGAGATATGGAACCTTCACCAAAGCCAATATCTGTACCCCCAAATCAAAGGGAAACCAACGAAAGGGATGAGGAATATATTCTTCTGAATTTTGGAAAAGTACACAACAAGAGGGACCATGGATGTTTTTTTTTTTTTTTTGTTTTATAATTTTTTGCAGTGAGTGCTTTCTCATGCACCAATTCCCAACAGAAGAGATTTATTTTTGGCATCCCATCAAAATTCTATATTCGCCCCCATATCTGAGTAATAGGAGAATGAGGCAGTTTTCGAACTAGCAAGTTGTATCCTTCTATAAATAAATAGATACTAGATTTACTTCTCTTCCAAATTTGACGTTCCAACCTTGTGGTTGATACTAGAGCATAACTCTTTAGAGTTTTGATAAAAAAATCCCAAGTTTTTTGCAGGTTAGGAGGAATATTTGAACAATGCCATTTATTCCAATGACCATGGGGATCCTATTGAGAGATATTGACAAGCTTCTGAAGACCTGCATCCTCCATCCATTTTTCAAAATCATTTATCTCTTATTTGTCTCTTAATAATTATGCAATTGGAATACAATACTTCCATAGGTGGATACATGCTCCATTACCTGATTGCAATCCTAAATTATCAATAATAAGAGGATCAACTTCTCTACACGACTTCCATATCCTCGAGCCCTGCTCCTTCCAGATCTCTTGCTATGGCTTTATTAATCTGTTGTTGTGGAAATATTTCCGGATAAAGGCATGTTTCCACCATTCATTGGTTTTTGAGAAAAGTTTACATACTATTCTCCCCCCCATGCAAAATTCATTAGCTTAGTCTCCTTAATTTCTAATCCTCTAAATGCCTTGGGAAATCGAACATAATCGATTTTCATTGTGCTTCCCACCATGCCTGAAAAACTTCCTCAAGATACCACTAATTTGGTGAATGATACTCTTCACAACAATCCCGATCCCATATAAATTTCAAGGGAGGACATAATGACCTTATTAATACCACTCTCCCTTCTCCATTTAATCATTATTTACCTAGGAGTGGATTTTCTTTCTCAAATTTTGCATCAATTCCTCCCACTCTTCTGCACTAGAAGCACTTAGAGAGATATGTATGCCTAAATATTTAAATTCCCTCTAGTCTGGAATTGTTAGGAATTAAAATATTATCGAATATCAATGATTTTTGATTCTGCACAATTCCAACCATAAACTTGACATTTATTTCTATTGACCATTCCTCCAGACAAACAAAATTAAGAGTGCAAAATTTTCTTAAATCTTACTACAACTATCTTTGATGTTCCCCCAAAAAAGAGTATCATTTGAAAACTAAGAATGATTCACACATTTTACGATCCACACTATGTTTAATCCTACCAACTTACCATAATTTCTAGGTTGCTCCAATTTTCGACTTAAATTTTATGTCATAATAATTTAGCGAAGAGGGGATAAAGAACATCCCTGCCTTAACCTTCTGGAAGATATGAAAAAATATGTGGGCTGACCATTTACCCATGGTGCTATCCAGGGAGAATCGATGTAAGCTTTTATCCATCTAATAAAATAACTACTAAATCCTAATTTCTCAAGCAATAAATAGAGGAAAGAGTGCCTTACCCAATCAAAGTAATTTTCCATGTCTAGTTTGACCACCATTCTCGACTCACCTGCTTCCTAACTTGAATGTATCACCTCTTTAAATAATATAATATTATCCAAAATTTGTCTCTATTGCATGGAACCCCATTGATGTTTAGAAATAAATTATGTAAGTAACTTCTTTAGTACAGATGCCATGATTTGATGAGGATTTTATATGCATAGTTACAAAGGGATATGGGATGAAATCTGGAAAAATGCATACCGTTTTATTCGTTGGGGATCAATAACAAGAAAGATGAATTTGTGGAGCCACCCAATTTTTCCTTTGCTTGTGTGTTGTGAAACATCCTCAATAGATCCTTTTTTATTGAGATCTAGAACTCTCTAAATAAACAGATAGAAAAATCCATCCAGGCCAGGGGCCTTGTCAGGATCCAAACTCCATATTTCCTCCAAGACCTCTACTTCATTTATCTCTTTGATGAGGGACACATTCGTAGAGGCTGAAACTATAGTAGGGATGCAATGGAGTAAATTTTGAGCCAAATCTAAGTCAAACTATTGATATTCTTGATATAGAGGTTGAAAGTGACGATAAGCTCCCTATTTTATCTAATTGAAGGAGGTAATTTTTGGCCTTCCTTTAGGAACAATTTCCTTGACCTTATTCCCTAGGTCTCTTGCTTTGGACCGCTTGTGGAAGAAGGAGGTATTTTGATTACCAGCTTGAAGCGATAGACTTCGTGATTTTAGATTCAATATTTCTTCCTCTTGTTGGTTGTCTGCAAAGGTTTTTTTTGTTAATTCCATTTATATGTCAAAGTTCCATGATTCTAATGTAGTTTCTTCAATCAGACTTTGGTGTTGTTATATTTGTTGGACCAATTCCTTTCACTTATGTTCTGGAGGCACATACTTATTATTCAAAGCTTTCTTAACAAATTTTAGTTTGGAATATAATACAAAGGACAACGACCCAGTCATTGGATTTAACCATCCTTGCCTAATAATATCTGTTACTCCATCTTCATTTAGCCACATAGGATTATATCTAAAAGGAATGGGACCCAAATTTTCCATTTGGACAAGAGATAAAGAAATCAAATGATGATGATCTTACTCCCCTTGGGCTAAGATTGAGGAGGAAAATTCTAACCCTTTTAACAACTAGCTACTATGGATGAGGAATCTATCAAGGTAGGCTACAATATGGTTATCCCTAGACCTTTGATTTGACGAAGTAAACTTTCTGAATTTTGGTGGGATATCCACCAGGTCCCAATCACTAATGAGATATTCCATCCTCTCACAAAAAGTTTCTAGAACATTGAGATCCCTCTTTCTTCTCCTCCGATCTTATAATTGTGTTAAATTCACCTCCTAGAATGTAATTGGAATGTCAATATTTGGCTTTTATAGAGTTTAAAGAGTCCCAAAATTCATATTTTTCACCATACAATACATGCCTATAAACGTTTATTACGGGAATGCATTCCCTTGTGTCCTTCCTTTCTAGGATGATAACTAGCCAATATTGGGACTTCATACTATCAAGTAAATGAAAGTTCAAATCAAACATATACATACCAAGTCCTCCTGATTCTCCTCAAGAATCTTGAACTAATATGACACAACCTTTCCAGAACAATTGAATTGACTTATTTACATATTTTTCTTCAAACGTTGTCTCATGTAATAAGAGTACCTAAGGCTTTTCTTATTAAAATAAATCTTGAATCTCCTGGGTTTTAATGGGGAGACCCTGATCTCTTATATTTCATGATAAAACTATCATTCATTAGGAGGGTTTTTAGAGAAACCTCCTACTTTTTATGGAATTTTTGATTCGTTAGGGCCTTTCAATTTGAGAATGTCCGAAATTATTATATGATTTTCCATTTTCTTATTTTTTTTTCTTTTCTCTCCCAGATCACCTTTTTTTGAGGTCATCCCTAGTTCTTTTTAATGATTTCCATCTCGTGACTACTACCACCATATGCCTATATTATGGTTTGCACCATATTTCTAGTGATGACTCCTGAAGGGTGAAGACCTCCTTCTCCATTCCCAAATCTAGGGGTAAGGTTATATTTTGTCAATAGAGTTTCATGGGATACTTCATGTATTTGTTCCGATTGAGGGGAATCTACATGATCCTCATTGATAGGATCTTCCTCATCATCGTTTAATTCCATTTCCTAGTTTGGATTCCCATGATAATTTTTCGAAAGATCCTGTAGATTATTGAACATGTTTGATGATGTCAAGGCCGTATTTTTATTTTGTACATGTCATTTACTATTCCCATTAGATATACCTTTATCTCCTCCTACTTTTTTCACTTTCCATTGTTCTCACTGTTCCACTAACATATTTGGCCCTTTTTTAGTAGGTGACTTTTTGCAATCTCTTGCAAAGTGACTATACTCGTGACAATAATGAAGCTTAAATGGAATTTTCTCATAATCTAAAGTTTGACAGTGAGTCCATCCTCCAAGGGTAAGATTCATTTTTAAAGGCAACCCCCTTTTAAGATCTAATTCCTCAAAAAATGCACTAGAAAACTGAGAGACCTTTGGCTTGGCTCTGTCTAGATATCACCCTACCCCATTTCCTATAGCTCTTATACAATCATCACTCCAATAGGAAAGAGAGAGTTGAGGAAGTCTTACCCAAAAATTAATAGCTATTGGGATATCTTCATCAAGGTTAAAGTCCAATAACCATTGATTCAGATACATACCCCTTGATCCAAATAAATACAAGCCATTTCTGAATATTACATCCCTATCTTCCTTTAGTTCGAATAGAAAAGAAAAGAAACCATTAACATATGCGTAGAATTTGATATTTCCTTTCATCTTCAATTTCCAACTTTTCTCGATCCAAGTTTCCATTGAGTAGGGAGATGCTCACATCCTCGTAAATTTTCCAACAAGGGCACACTTTGAAATAACCAATTTTGTTCTAATCACCTCAGTAGGGAGGGCCATCGAGGGAATTGATTCAAACCTTTTTTATAATTTTAGACTTTGATTCCTTGCTTCTAGAGCGATTCAAAAGGGCTGCCACTAATGCTTGGAAAGATGTGGATTTGTCAGTAGGAGGAGGAGGAAAAGGAGAAATCCCCTTTGGGGAAACCATCACATGAAGAGATCATAAGGAGGGAGATAGGGTTTCTGTAGAAGGATCGTGCTCCTAGGATCAGTTAATTATTAATTATAAATATAATTATTAATTTTATGGGTTTATTTTATTTTATTTTATATTTTTTTTTCTTTATTTTGTCCGAGTCAAAATGTTAAATTGGACATTATGACATATCTACCACAATGGGTTGGAGAGTGTCTCTCCATTCAATACTTCTTGTCAATTTTTATGTAAGAAAAGTAAAACAAATATGTTTATTTATTTTATATATATTGGTTCACTGTACTAGCTACGTCCATGGAAAACCACCCATGTTTAGGTGAACTAATTAACTTTCATGTGGAAATGGCTCCCAAGGAGCGAGCATATTAATATCGGGGGGAATGGACCCTGGGTGGGGAGGATAATAATGGCTACTCTCTACCATGTGAGATACACTTACTTGAGAAGTTTTTTTCTTGTTGACTTGACCAGTGAGGGACTTGAATCTTGAATCTCATTATTTAGATAAAATTTCATAACATACCAATCACCAAATAAGCTTCCCATGAATTTTTTGTGAAAAATTGATTAAAATACTATATATATGTATATAATATTTATTAATTTATTATTATTCTTTTTCCCAATTTCCATATAAACTGTACAAAACCAATAGTATGAATAAGTTGTATAAAATTATTACTAGAAATTGCACCAAATGTTTCAAAGGAAACGTCGTAAGTTGATAGTATATGGAGAAATAGAATAGATGAAGACATATGTTATATGTCACAATTTGAGTGAGATGAATCTTAATATTATTCAATAAGGTATTCAAATATGATGTTAAAAAGCATAGATTTACTACAATGTAAGTGCTATGATACCTTAACATGTTAGAATATGGATTTGTTGAGATGGATTATCTGTCAACTGCCATGGTCAACCGTGCCAAGCTTATTTGGCATCAAAGAGAAACTTATTTGATAAGTAATACAAGTTTTCAAATGTAAAATAGACGGGACTGAAAATTATTCCACTATCAAATTGAACTTCATATATGAAATTCATGTATGTGTATGAAATTAAGCACCAAGAATTTGAAATTCCGTAGGGAATAATGAGGTAGTTTTTTTGTAACATTTTAAGTTATTTTGGGATTTTTTTTGTTATTTTATCAAAATTTTCTAGAAATTTATTTGATAGATATTTGTTAGAAGCACAAGTTTGAGTTGTAAAAGCTCCACAATCCAAATGTATCTATTGTTTTTTAAAGTGATAAATCCATATATATAATAAAAAACACATTTTAAATAACAAAAACTCACGATTTAACAATTTAGTTTGTTTAGAGGGACTCTATCCAAAAACTCCAAAAATGTAATAAGTAAACAATGTCCATAACAACCACATTAACATGGGTCCCGTTAAAGAAATATGTAACATGTCAGAAGGACAATGAAAATATTTAAGGAACACCACTTGAAATGGCATAAAATACTAAAACACATAAAGCATACCCTTAGTCTAACTAACATAGACGAAATGCCATTTTTCTTCTTCTTCTTTTTTTGTAGTTAATTTTACTCAATATTGGGTAGAGATTTTTAAGAACCATAAGTTTAAGGTATTTAATTTCTAGAGTTAAAGTGCTTCATTTGTTTTTCTAAGTGTTGAATGCATTTATGCATTCAAAATTGCATTTTAAATAACAATAAATGACAATCTCCTAACAAATTGTATTGCCCAATTCTGACTACAAAAATCATTTCATCTATTCATTATAATGCACTAGTACGTGTGTTAATAATGCTTAATCGATTGTAAAATAAGTGTGACATGGAAACTTAGTTCTTTCCACTCAAGTTTGAATAAAGGTAATAATAATAATTCAAAGATAATCTTTGTAAATGCAATATTTGATATTTTGTTTTTAAAATATTATGATAGTTAAATATTAGTGGGAAAATTTTGGAGCATTTATTTCCATAAAAGTCACGGCACAAACTTCGTTGGCTATATAAAGTCGTTTTTCTCATCATTTTTCATTCCTTGTCAACTAAGAGTCAATTCCCCATATTAAATGAAACATAGTAATTATACTTCCGACCATGTCCACTACATATGCTAATTGTGGTGCCATGTCATCTCCACCTCAAAAGGTAAGGGATTTTACCCTTTGCATAGTTGTGTTATTTATTTTATATGCTCTAATTGATTATCTAGAACATTTTGGACCCCAACTTGTTCATTCATAGGCTTTGATCCGTACAAAATACCCTTATTATGCCCTAGATATTGAATGAGTATATTTATATTGTTATATATGATAGAACCCCACTTGGTCCCTTTTTATTTAATTGTACCTTTTATCTTCAATATAATACCATCAAATATTTTCTTGTTCGTTTTATTTATTGTATAAGGATCCCCCCCAGCGCCCCCCCCCCCTTGAAAAATACTATAATGATTGGTTTCTTACTATTTTAAAGGCATGAGGATAATAACACATATTTTCACCTCCTTTGGAATTTTTTCATTGAGCACCTATGATAGTGGTTACCTCCTATTTTCATATATAGATTGAAAATTATGCTCATATAGGATAACAATACATTGTACTATTTATTTTGGAATAAATTCTTGATGTTGATGCGCATCATATTTCTCATCCTTGAAGGTAACATCTAATCGATAGGTATGTTAATGCTTAGACAAAAGTTACAACATGTACCCCATGAATCCTTATGAATAACTAATGAATATGAATGTTACCGAGTTAATATCAAGATTCCTAACATTCACCTCAAGCAGGTGCATATAGCCTTCATACCTAGAAACTTTGTGATGTGAAATCAATAGAATCTTGACACTTTATTCCTCATTTTTAATCTTTTCACCAAAATTGAACTTTATTTGATAGAGATTTGTTAGAATCACAAGTTTGAGTTGTAAAATCTCCACAATCCAAATGTATCTATTTTTTTTTTAAAGTGCTAAATCCATATATTTAATAAAGAACGCATTTTAAATAACAAAAAATCACGATTTAGCAATTTAGATTGTTTAGAGGAACTCTATCCAAAACTCCAAAAATGTAATATTTAAACAATGTCCATAACAACCACATTAACATGGGTCCTGTTAAATAAATATATAACATGTCATAAAGACACAATGAAAACATTTAAGGCACACCAGTTGAAATGGCATAAAATACTAAAACACATAAAGCATACCCTTAGTCTAACTAACATAGACAAAATGCCATCTTTTTTGCGATTTTTTTTTTTTTGTTTCTAGTTAATTTTACTCAACATTGGGTAGAGATTTTTAAGAACCATAAGGTTAAGGTGTTTAATTTATAGAGTTCAAGTGCTTCATTTGTTTTTCTAAGTGTTGAATGCATTTATGCATTCAAAATTGAATTTTAAATAACAATAGATGACAATCTCCAGACGAATTGTGTTGCCCAATTCTGACTACAAATCATTTCATATATTCATTATAATGCACCAGTATGTGTATTAATAATGCTTAATCCATTGTAAAATAAGTGTGACATGGAAACTTAATTCTTTCCACTCAAGTTTGAATAAAGGTAATAATAATAATTCAAAGATAATCTTTGTAAATGTAATATTTGATATTTTGTTTTTAAAATATTATGATAGGGTTAAAGATTAGTGGGGAAAATTTGGAGCATTTATTTCCCTAAAAGTCAAGACAACAACTTCATTGGCTATATAAATTTGTTTTTTTCATCATTTGGCTTGTTAGCTAAGAGTCAATTCCCCATATTAAATCAAACATAGTAGTTATACCTCCTACCATGTACACTACACATACTAATTGTGGTGACATGTCATCTCCACCTCAAAAGGTAAGGGAATTTACCCTTTCCGTAATTGTGTTATTTATTTGATACACTCTAATTTATTATCTAGAACATTTTGGACCCCAACTTGTTCATTCATGGGATTTGATTTGTAAATTAGCATGGATATTCCACACAATAATTTTGTAAAGCGCTAATCAATTATGAAATTGAGCAGTTACTAAGTACATCATCAATGAAAGAACGTACTAGTGGAAGAAGCAATAAGGGAAGTTGAGTTGTTCATGCATAAACACCCATATATAGAAGTGTTGAGAACAACAATTATTTCAATGGGAGGGGCATGCTAAGCCCAATATAAGCCCCATATGAACCCAAAATACCCTTATTATGCCTTAGATATTGAGTGATTATATTTCTATTGTTATATTAGTATATAGGATAAAACCCTACTTGGTCCCATTTTATTTAATTATACCTTTTATCTTCGATATAGGATCATCAAATATTTTCTTGTTCATTTTATTTATTGTATAAGGACCCCCCTCCTTGAAAAAGACTCCAATGATTGGTTTCTTACCATTTTAAAGGCACGGGGATAATAACACATATTTTCACCTGCTTTGGAATTTTTTCATTGAGCACCTATTATAGTGGTTACCTCCTATCTTCATATATAGGTTGAAAATTATGCTCATATAGGGTAACAATACATTGTACTATTTATTTTGAAATGAATTCTTGATGTTGATGTGCACCATATTTCTCATCCTTGAAGGTAACATCTAATCCATAGGTATGTAATTGCTTAGATGAAAGTCGCAACATGTACCCCATGACTCCTTTTGAATAACCAATGCATATGGACCTTACTGATTTAATATCAATATTCCTAACATTCACCTCAAGCTGGTGTATGTAGCCTTCATACCTAGAAACTTTGTGACGTTAAATTAATAGACTCTTGACACTTTATTCCTCCTTTTTATTCTTTTCATCAAAATTGAATTTTATTTGATAGAGATTTGTTAGAATCACAAATTTGAGTTGTAAAAGCTCCACGATCCAAATGTATCTATTGTTTTTTAAAGTGCTAAATCCACACACACACACATACACACACACACACACACATATAATAATAAAAAACACAGTTTGAATAATAAAAAATCATGATTTAACTATTTATATTGTTTAGAGGGACTCTATCCAAAAACTTCAAAAATGTAATAATTAAACAATGTCCATAACAACCACATTAACATAGGTCTCGTTAAAGAAATATATGACATGTCATAAAGACACAATGAAAACATTTAAGGTGCACCACTTGAAATGGCATAAAATACTAAAACTCATAAAGCATACCCTTAGTCTAACTAACATAGACGGAATGGCATTTTTTTTTCGACTTCTTTTTTCTAGTTAATTTTACTCAATGTTGGGTAGAGATTTTTAAGAATCATAGGCTTAAGGTGTTTAATTTCTAGAGTTCAAGTGCTTCATTTGTTTTTGTAAGTGTTGAATGCATTTATGCATTCAAAATTGCATTTTAAATAACAATAAATGACAATCTCCTGACAAATTGTATTGCCCAATTTTGACTACAAAAATCATTTCATCTATTCATTAGAATGCACCAGTACGTGTGTTAATAATGCTTAATCCATTGTAAAACAAGTGTGCCATGGGAACTTAGTTATTTCCACTGAAGTTTGAATAAAGGTAATAATAATAATTCAAAGGTCATTTTTCTAAATGTAATATTTGATATTTTGTTTTTATAATATTATGATAGGGTTAAAGATTAGTGGGAAAAATTTGGAGCATTTATTTCCCTAAAAATCACGGCACCAACTTCGTTGGCTATATAAATTCGTTTTGCTCATAATTTGGAATTCCTTGTCAGCCAAGAGCCAATTCCCCATATTACAAATGTAGTAGTTATACCTCCTACCATGTCCACTACACATACTAATTGTGGTGCCATGTTATCTCCACCTCAAAAGGTAAGGGAATTTAGCCTTTGCATAGTTGTGTTATTTATTTTATACACTCTAATTGATTATCTAGAACATTTTGGACCCCAACTTGTTCATTCATGGGCTTTGATCCATAAAGTAGCATGGATATTCCACACAATAATTTCGTAAAGGGCTAATCAATTATGAAATTGAGCAGTTACTAAGCATGCCATCAATGAAAGAACCTACTAGTGGAAGAAGCAATAAGGGAAGTTGAGTTGCTCATGCATAAACACCCATATATAGAATTTTTGAGAACAACACTTCTTTCAATGGGAGTGGCATGCTAAGCCCTACATAACCCCATATGAACCCAAAATGCCCTTATTATGGCCTAGATATTGTGTGATTATATTTCTCTTGTTATATTATTATATCGGATAGAACCCCACTTGGTCCCATTTTATTTAATTATACCTTTTATCTTCGATATAGGATCATCCAATATTTTCTTGTTCATTTTATTTATTGTATAAGGAGGCCCCCCTTGAAAAATACTACAATGATTGGTTTCTTACGATTTTAAAGGCACAGGAATAATAACACATATTTTCACCTCCTTTGGAATTTTTTAATTGAGCACCTATGATAGTGGTTACCTCCTATCTTCATATATAGGTTGAAAATTATGCTCATATAGGATAACAATACATTGTACTATTTATTTTGGAATAAATTCTTGATGTTGATGTGCACCATATTTCTCATCCTTGAAGGTAACCTTTAATCCATAGGTATGTAAATGCTTAGATGAAAGTTGTAACATGTACCCCATGACTCCTTTTTAATAACAATGAATATGAACCTTACTAATTTAATATCAAGATTCCTAACATTCACCTCACGCAGGTGCATGTAGCCTTCATACCTAGAAACTTTGTGATGTGAAATTAATAGAATCTTGACACTTTATTCCTCCTTTTTATTCTTTTCACCAAATAATTTTTGATATGATGATAGAGATCATAGATAATAGATCACAAGCTTGAGTTTAAATATCACAACTAGATGTATCTATTGTTTTTTGTTAAGCAATCCATATATATATATATATATATATATATATATATATATATATATAATAAAAAATACATTTTAAATAACAAAAAGTTATGATTTAAAAATTTAGATTGTTTAGAGGGAACTCTATCCAAAAACTCAAAAAATGTAATAATTAAACAATGTCCATACCAACCACATTAACATGGGACACAACTTGTTCACTCATGGCCTTTGATCCGTAAAGTACCATGGATATTCCACACGGTAATTCCATAAAGGACTAATAAACTATGAAATTGATCAATTACTAAGTACATCATCAATGAAAGAACCTACTAGTGGAAGAAGGACCATGGGAAGATGAGTTGTTCATGCATAAACACCCATCCTCCTCAAAGATAACATCTAATCTATAAGTGTGTAAATGGTTAGATGAATGCCACAACCAAGTACCCCATGACTCCTTTTGAATAACCAATGAATATGAACCTTACACTTTTTGCATCCTTTTTATTATTTTCACCAAAATTGAAATTTGTGACATATTAATAAAATAGTTGGTTGTAGCAACCATGTTATGCTCAAGCTAATGCTCTTGGGCTACATGATTTCTCCATAAAGATTTGAACCATCCTCTTAGTAATGTTAGGAGTTAAATTAACTTAGTCTATCTATAACTTCTCATACTTAATTGCGTTAAGACAAATATCACTTAAAACAACTATTATTGTTCTCCTCCCCACTTGAGGTCATGTGGCAACTATGAGTTGTTGGTCACATGTTAACACCCCTTGCATGACTAATTTTTTTAATAATTAAAGTGTAATTTTTTTAACAAAACTTTCTAATTCTTTAAAATATTTAACAATATTTTTACAAAAATACTCAAATTTATAATAATTTTAATTTTTTTTAAGTAATAAAATATATTTATCCTATAAAATTTAGCTAAAACATTTTAAAAATAGATAAAATAATTAAAATAAAATTAAAAAAAATCTAAACTATGAATTGTTGGTCACATGTTAGTGCCCCTTACATGACTAATTTTTTAAGAGTGTAATTTTTTTTAACAAAACTTTCTAATTTTTTAAAATCTTTAACAATATTTAAAAAAAAAATTCAAATTTATGACAATTTAAAAAAAAATTGATTAATAAAATAACTAAAACATTAAAAAAATAAAAAAAATAATTAAAATAAAATTTTAAAAAATATAATCAAAATAGTAATCAACGCCCACTAATGAAATTTTGCAAAATTGAAAAATAATTTGAAAACGAAAAATATTTATTTATAAAATTACCATCATTCTTGAATTACATCATTACTCGTATTCATAAAATTATCATTCCTACATTACATCACAACTACTCTCGCAATATAGCATTCACACTCAAAGAGTGAATTAATATAGTGGCATGATAATCTTCCCCAAAGGGCCTCGTTAGTGTCTTGGAGGCTTTAGAAAACTTAAGTTTGCAAAACTTTATAAAAAATATCATAAGTACAATTGTGTGAGATATCTATATAAATTAAAAAAAAAAAAAAAAAAACATAAGTACAATTTTTTTTTTATATTTCTGGTGGACAACAAAAAAAATAAAAATAAAAAATAACAAATCAGCTTCCTTTTAATAATAAAAATTAAGGTAAAATTAATATAATCCAATCTGAGGAAAAGGGGCAAAAACAGATTTCATATCTTCTAAACATCTCTATATCATTTTCGTAATTCGCTTCCACTGTTTGTGTATTATATATTAATTATTAATCTGACTGTATACACATTTTCAATAGTCTAACATTAGATTTGATGGTGTAGATAGACACATCATGGTTGGAGAATTGTTTTCAAATAAAAACGCCTTACATCATAATTAAATTTCTAATAAAAATATTTAAATTCATATCATACAAATAATAAATTGTAAAAAATATAATAACCATTTATAAAAATCATATAACTTATAATTAATAAATGGTATTTTTATATTTCTAATAAAAATATTTAAACTCAAACCATAAAAATAATGAGATGTAAAAAATATAATAACCATTTATATCAATCATATAACTTGAACTTAATTGATAAATGGTATTTTGAGATAAAAAGTTTAAAAATAGATTAACTTTTAATTTTTTAATTTTTTATAAATTTATAATAAAATATTAATTGGGTTTGTTCTTGATGGTTTTTTTTTTAATCTAAGTTTAAACTTTTGTTAGTGACATGATCAACTATAATATCTTGATAGTTATTATTGCGATGACTATGTGTTTATGAATATTGTTGTATTTACTTCCAATGTTATGAAATCTTAAGTGGGTATATCTATGGGCTAGCCTGATATCAACAACCTCATTCTAACCCTAAGGTTTAGAGAAACACTCATTTATTTACTTAGAACAAAATTTATAATAAATAAAATATCATATTTTGATATTTACTAAATAATTTTAAAATAAGAAAATGATATATAATAACATATATTACAAAATAATTTATTTAAATGTGTATTTAATTAATAAATAATAATTTAAAACAAAGTGTTTTTCATCAGCAGAGCTTAACCCCAAGAGTTAAGGAAAATTGACCTCATAACTTCTCATTAGAAATTATATATAATAAAAAATAATAAAAAATAATTTATTTAAATATGTACTTAATTAATAAATTATAATTTAAAATAAAAAGTTTCTAATTACCAAAATCTAACATCAAGATTATCTAGGAAAATTTACCCAGACCTCCTATTAGCAAAATTCTTTTGCAACAAAAACTTAATCAATTGAAGTAACCCTTTGAGCTAACTTAAAAATTGAATTTATTATTTTTTTACTTTCATATAAATCTACATCAAATATATAATATATTTTTATATTTATTAAAATTATATATATATATATATATATATATATATATATATATATATATATATTAATTTCCATTTAAATTATATATATAATAAATATATTTTTCAAATAAAAATTAAAGCCATTATGATACTTAAGTTTATATAATAGAAACCATTTCTGTTAATTCATTAAGCTTGCATTTTATGGACAGTTGACAATCTAATTTAAAAATACTTATGTAAATTTATTTAATTAGAAAAATTACTTTACTAAATTAATTTAACTAAATGATTAATAATGATTAAAACATGAAATAAATAAAGTAAAACAAGTTACAATTTCAAAGTTTCATAGATGTCCTTGCACTTCCTTTCCATTGTTTGATTAAACCATAACGGTAGGGGCTTTTATGCATTTAGACATTGTTTTCTGTCCAGAAAAGGACACTCAAGCATGCCCTTTCCCTCTTTGGACATATGGGTTATTTAGCTTGTAAAGGTAATACTCCCAGGTTATATACCTTAGGCATGGGAATGTTCGAATATCTGTATTAATGATGAAGTGTTTTATTATTATTTATGATGAAGTTGTTGTTTTTTTATTGATTTAATATAAATGTGAGGTTTTTTGGAGTTTTTTTTGTCAGAAATTATTTTTGAGTAAAATATTTATTTTTGTTGTTTAACTTGGGGTTTTTATTAGTATACATAAATTCAGTATGATGAAAAATTCTTGGAGCATTTGAATTGTGGAGAGTTCACAACACAAACTTGCAATTTCAACGAAGTCTTGCAAAAATCAGAAAAAACACCAAAAAACTCTCAAAAAAGTATACTAAATAACTTACAACATTAAAAAAATATCCACCTCTTAATTTTCATGAAATAGTAAAAGCATAAAAAAATTAAACCAATCCATATATTTCCTACCCAACTTCACTATAATTTGTTCCCAAATGCATGTAATTTTCCACTTCTAGTTAACAACAATATGTTGTAAGATGCATGTAATAATTTTCAAACATCCACAAACTTCTCTAAAAAAACATGTCATAACTAAATATGCAAGATATCACCTTGGCGATCACGCCATAATTGGATAGGTGCTCAACCTGAAAGCCGATTCGACTTACCATTTAAATTGGAATTCCATTGGAAGATAAAACCAACTATATTCCTTAATTTTTAGATGAGTTATCGACTTTCCTATGCACTTAGAATTTGAATCAAATGGCATTTGATCTTGTACATGGTGGAATTCACATGTTCACACAAAAGTTTATAGAAATGGATGTTTTTTTCTTCTCTTTCTTTTTTAATGTTAGATAGATTATGTTTTGTTTTTTTTATAGAAAAAGCTGTAATTTTTATTAAAAGATAATAAAAGCTATATTTTGTAGACACATCAGTGTGCATGTATAATATTCAGTCCATTATATGTAAATATCATTATAAACATTTTAGTCTGAGGTCATTAAACACTACTTCCGTCAATATATATAAAAAATCTCATCCACCATGAGCGCAAATATAGTCTAGAAGTTTTACATAAACCATATCAAAATATTGATTGGTCTAAGATTGTGATATCTGAATAGAAAGAAAAAAGAAAAACAAACCAAAAACGTTAACTGGATCCATGTAATGAAATCAAGGAGGTTTCCTGGTGGACTGTGTAGGTGATCGAATGAGTGTGCACAAAGTAGATATGCCACTGTGATATTCAGATATTCGCCAAGTATCCTCATCCAAATTTAAGGCCGCTTTGGATAGTCTGTCAATTGATTGATTTAATTCCGGCATGAGAAATGAGTGAGCATGTTTTTTAATCTCATGAATTCATCCAATATGGGACATATAAGAATTTTTTTGAAATTTTGTTGTGCCATTTAACCAGTTGGTCACAAGCTTGGAATCCCCAAACAACTGTAAACGAGAAGCACCCTATTCAATGGTAAATGCTAGTAGGTTATGGAAAAAAAGAATCTCAACATGTTTATTCGATCTAGCACCAGGACCAACAGGAGATGAAAGGAGATGTCAAGGGAAAGATGAAGTACAAAACCACCCCCACAGTTCCCACCCGAGTCAACCAAGGCACCATCAACGTAAGCCCATGGAGAAGATCAATCATGTTGCTTAACCACTAACTCTCAGACCCTGCGAGCTTATTTATCCTAAGGATAGAGACTAAGAATCGTCATAGTGATGATGTATTTATATACTTTTTATTTCAATTGAAATTTGAGATACACTCTGCACTTAATTTTTTAAAACTAAGGTCAATAAGCCTTTGAAGCACTTTGTGCAGTATACATAAGAAAGAGGATCCTCAGCACATTTCTAAATGAACTATGTTGCAAAAAGGAAATCCTAGTAGTACAACACACTTGCATGAAATCAAAAGTAAATTAATCTAGGAAAAAAATGAAACTATGATGCTTTTGATGCAACACTAAGTGAGAAGCTACGAAAGATTTAGGGTCTTTTCCAATAGGAGAGACAATGGATGGCACTCCTGGTCCTTTACTTAGCTTATCAATCAACTTGTCTTCAAAAGAAACAACTATTGTATGCTAATTTGTTCATGAACAACAAGCGAATAAAAAAATAAGATTACATAAAATGAAACGAAAATATATAATGGAATAAAATGCTACCATGATCCATTTGGAGTGAGCTCATTTCTCCTAAGAACAAAGTAACAGGCTATCTCATAATACTAAATTAAAGCACTCTACATCTAAAATAGAGAATGGAAATATGAGAAAAGAAACTTGATTCTATTCCATCATAAGTTGGAAAATTGATCAAAGAGTCCTCCCCTTTAGAGTGGAGGTGGCACTCTTATTTATACAAAATCTTGCTTGAAACCAAAATAGCAATTGAGGATAAGATATTCCCGAGTGGTTACAACAATTTTCTAAATATAGCTCCACTAGGGAATATCCTCAAATGGTTACCACAAATATCTAAATATAGATCCACTTGAGGATAAGAGATTCTCAAGTAGTTACAACAATTTTCTAAATATAGATCCTCTAGAGAATATCCTCAAATGGTTACAACAAAGATCTAAATATAGATCCACTTGAGGATAAAATATTCTCAAATAGTTACAACAACTAGAATAGTTCCAATTTTCTTGGTAACTTCTCACATATTTTGGGATGCCCCTACTTGTCAATTTCGAAATTAGTCATGTGGGCTAGAATAACATGCTCAAAATATGTTAAAAAATGATTATTAATGGTATTAAACTCCCTAGGTGTATATATATATATATATATATATATATATATATATATATATATATATATATATGAGCTTTAAATCCATAATAAACGTGCATATGCACACTCGAGGACATATAAATATGCCTTTCAATAATTAAATTTATGAAATATATATTTCATTGCCTTCCCAAGTAGTTGTACGGTTGGTGATCCATCTCATTGTAACACTTTGTTTATGATGCATTTTAACCTCCTCCAATATGCCTTCAAATGTTGCAATTATTATCCATATGCAAATGTGAAAACTAGAATATGCACAACCTATTACAACTTTGATTTCATTGTATGCTGCTACATGTCTGATTTCATAGTAGGCTATTACAAGTTTGATTTCGTAGCAAGTTATTGCAGGTCCGATTTCACAGTAGGCTTCTACAGGTTTGATTTCACAACATGATACTACAATTTTGATTTCGCAACATTTGTTTTAAACACATGAGAACCCTGTAATTGTAGTAGCCAACAAAATAACTTAAATCTATGGCAAGAGATGTGCATCAATCGTGATTTATGATGAACATTATTTTGAAGCATGTGAAGCAAAACCTTATAAACAACTTGTCCACACAAGAGTTGTAGCTTCAAAAGTAAATAAATAATATACTAAATATATTTCTAATGTTAATTAGAAATCAAATGAAATACTAGGAAATGTAATGAAAAACATCTTGAGCCTAAATCCTGCATGTGAGCATAAAATGGGGTAATACATAGTTAAAGGTAAATGAAGAATGGATAAAAGGAAGGAAATTAAGGTGTCAAATCATGGTTATTTTATGACTCATCACATAGCTTCAAAAACTAGCACCCTAGGCGATGAGGAATTATACTGAAAAATATCTCGATTATGAGCAATCTAGATGCCCCAATAGATAATTAGAGGAAGAGACTTGAAAATACAGGGTGATGAGAGGGAAAGCCAATGTTTCCAGGAAGGTTCAATAAAAGGACACATCCACAAACCAATTTGTGATTCAGAAAATCTACAATGGTCCCATATGAAATGACCAAAAGGGAAATTCAGGAAAAGGTAGTTAATTGGTTCCCCCTCATTTTGGCATAGGGAACACCATCCTAGGCCTATAGAAAAAATCTTTGTAACACCTCCTAGGTGGGAATATTTTCATTTAATATGCACCACATAAGTATTTTAGCCTTCAAAGGGAATTTGGACTTCCATAAAGTCAACCATCACCATTATGGAGCATTAGGATGTCGTTCAAATACAATGAAATTATAAAATGCTTTTTGTGAATAAATCCCACACTTGATTCCTGTCCAAATTTAATTCATCATCTCAATCTAATAAGCAGACATGGCCCATTCAAAGAAAATTTATGTAATTTTCCCAATGGATAGTGAATAAAGCTAGGATTCCTAGATCAACTGCAGATTTCCAACCTTGGTTCCATAGAAGAATATGCAAGGTTAGAAATATAAACAAGTTTTGATATCGCATGATCCTAGAGAAAATATATTAGTGGTGAGGGGAGAAGATGATCTTGATTGGAGCCTAGCCAGGGATCCATTCCCAAACGTAATCGAACACCCAAGCCAACCCTCCATGACATGCCTTTATGAATAATTGCAAAGTTGTTTAATACAACACACCAGATAACATAAATGTTGTGGCATGGCTTATCTGCATGAAAAACGCAATCTTGCATCGATAATGGAGATATATATTTGTCAGTAACACTAGGGTAAAATGCAAAGGTGGGTTACACTTTCATGAGAAACACGTTCATAAATTTCATTTTCCCCACAGTTTGGCCGAAATTTTAGGAAGTTCGGCCGAAGTTTTGAAATTAATTCGGCCGAATTGTTTCTGCCGTTAACATTGACGACGTATTGACGACGTGGGTAATCATATTTTTGGTCGGAGATGGGAAAACCGGAAACAACAGTTTGGCCGAACTTTTTAAAATAATTTGACTGAAATTTTTAAAATAATTCGGCCGAACTTTTTGTTATAAATATATCGGTCGCCAAACCACATCAAGTTTTTGTTACCGTTGCGCTGATCTATTTGTCCTGCTGCTCTATTCTATTGCAGTCTCGCCATTGCGTTGCTGTGTTTCTGTCTCGCTAATTTTTTCTGTTGTTGTCTTGCTCTGTTGCTGTCTCCCTGTTGCAGGGGTGAGGAGGGGAGCAAGCGAAGGTGAGAAGGTGTTATTTTTATGCTCTATTTTTTTTTTAATGTTTTTTTTTTCAAATTTAATTTTATGTGTTTTTAGGTGTGTTTGCAGGTTTTCTCTAATCTGCGTCTTTGGCGATTTGCGGCCTCGTCATCTCGCTGTCTCCTCGTCGTCTCACTGTCTCGCTGTCTGCTCGTCGTGCTCGCTGTTGCTGTCTTCTCGCCATGCGCGCTCTCACTATCTTTGAATTTCCAGGTATTTCTCCAAATTGAAATTTCATGATCTGTTAGAAAATAAATATTTATTAAATTCAATTTCCTTTAAATAAAATGAACCTTCACTCCATAGTCATTGAATCCAATTTTCTTGAATAATCATCCTTTATTAGCTCTGCAACTTTGACTATTATAGACTCGAGTATGAAAATCTTATAATGTTCCATTCTTGTGTATTCAAATGATATAAACATTGTCCAAAATGTAGTGCATAGAGCCCTTCTTTAACTGCTTTTCTCAGGATCAACGTCGTTTGAAGCATAAGCCATCCTTACTGTTTGGTATTCTACCCGACCTTGTTAGCATAAGGCTTATCTTAGGAATCACAATGTCTTATTGTCACCATTATTTGTAGTCATCATTTAGGATAATAGTTTATTATTTTTAATAATAAACCTTCCAGTTCCACATTTCAATGCAGAGATATTTGTGCTTTATTCATTGTTATGCATTTTAACTTCGCTATTTGTGGCTTTGTGGTTACCTGAAACTAGGGGCAAACTCTAGAGGAAATTAAGGAATTATTCAGATGAAGTTGGCACAATAAAGTGCCTTGCATTTGATTCATATCAAGATTAATTTTTGTAAGAAGCAAGGGTGTTTATGTATTTTCAATTGGATATCAGTTTATATGAAATAACAAAGCTTTGTATAACATATAAGGTTCTTTAATGAAATTATATGAAATTTAATCACCGAGAGAGTACGGGTTGTATCATTGTGTATTCCTTCCCTTGCATAGGTCATAGATTTGTCATAAAATTTCTACTCCAGTTACTTGTCCTAAAATCTGGATCTTATCTTGATTTAGTTCCTATTGTATGCAGTAGCGGATATCATGCAGATATCATGCTTTTCGCTAATTATCTTTCTATATTGTGAATATATCTCCTCCCTTATCAAACTTGCTCAGTTTGGAATAAACATGCAGTCTGAAGTTTCCTATCGCTCAGTTTGGACTAAACATGCAGACTGAAGTTTGTCACCATTATTTGTAGTCATCATTTAGGATAATAGTCATTTAAGATAATAGTTTATTATTTGGAATAATAAACCTTCTTGTTCTAGCCTTCTGAGAGTAATATCCCTATACTGTTCTTTGTTCATGCAACAAAATGTATATATATATATTATTATTATTAATATTATATTCTATAATATGTTTTGTATGGAATAATAAACCTTCCCGTTCCAAATTTTCCGAGTGGGCTATCTCACATCGCTCCTTTTCATAAAATAAAAAATAAAAATAAATATATATATATATATATATATATATATATATATATATATATATATATATATGGTTTTCTTATTTTCTTCTATAATATGTTGTGTATGGAATAATAAACAATAAAATATGAAAACATCTTTTTTATATACCATTAACCCACACACATTTACCATTATCCCATCCTTGAGTAATCTATAATCTCATAAGATGAAACCATTTCCAATTATATGACAACCTTCTTTTTAGACATGGATTTTCAATTGGTAAATTCTTCCCATCAGATTGGTGTTATGGCCAGGTTATTTGAATCTATGTAAGCTTTAACAAGGTTCCTCTTTAGATTCCTCTTTATGTTGTGTGTAATATTTTGAGGGTTGTCCTAATTTTCTCTTATGTCAGAAGCCATGCCATCCTTTTTGAAGTTATTTCGTGATTCTGTCATCTTTATTGCTGTTGTGGCCATGTTATTTGAATCTATGTTAGCTTTAACAAGGTTCCTCTTTATGTTGTGTGTAATCTTTTGAGGGTTGTCCTAATGTTCTCTTATCTCGGAAGCCTTGTCATCCTTTTTGAAGTTACTTCGTGATTCTGTCATCCTTATTAGTGTTGTGGCCATGTCATTTGAATCTATGTCATATTTAACAAGGTTCCTCTTTATGTTGTGTGTAATATTTTGAGGGTTGTCCTAATGTTATCTTATGTCAGAAACCCTGTCATCCTTTTTTGAAGTTATTCATTTGATGAAATGCTATTAATTCTCTCCCTTGGAAGTTTTCCATAGTTTGTGTTTGCTTGTCTCTATACATTTTACTACAATCCTTTCCTTTTAGTCCAAGTTTTATGATTTATATGGATGGGTTTGGAAAATTATCAATATCAACACAAAACATGTGGCTCTGTTTCTGTCTCGCTCTGTTGCTATCTCACCGTTGCGCTGCTCTGTTTCTGTTTCACAGTTCTATTGATGCCCCCCTATTGCAGGGGCGAGGAGGGGAGCAAACGAAGGTGATGTGTTATGGTTTATGAATTTTTTTTTTTTAATTTAATTTTCAGTTGATGCAATGTTATTAATTCTCTCCCTTGGAAGTTGTCCACTCTTTACATTTTACTACAATTGGCCTATACATTTTACTACAATCATTTCCTCTTAGTCCAAGGTTTATGATTTATATGGATAGGTTTGGAAAATTATCAATATCCTTTTAGTCCAAGTTTTATGATTTACAAGGATGGGTTTGGAAAATTATCTATATCAACACAAAATGTGTGGCAGAAAACCATTTTTAAAATACCATTTTATGATTTATATGGATGGGTTTGGAAAATTATCAATATCAACACAAAACGTGTGGCAGAAAACCATTTTTCAAATACCAGTGACACCAAAAACATAAGGTAATGTGCCAATATAGACAGTGACAGTTAGCAAGATCAAAATGCTTAGTAATGGAAATTATATGTTCAGATCTGTGTGTTAACAGTGAGTTATTACCAGCACTCACTGTACATGTCATTTCTCCCATAAACTTTGTACATTTCTCCCATAAAATTTAATTCAAACTTTAAGGCAAACCATGTACATGTCATTTATCCCATTAACTTTAAAGAAAACCATGTACATGCCATTTATTCCATTGACTTTAAGGCAAACCATGTACATGTCATTTCTCCCAAAAACTTCAATTTAATATATTTTTAAGGAAAATATTAGTTTTTTTGAAACTATGTACATGTCATTTCTCCCATAAACTTTAAGACATTTGATAGTGTTTTGGGAACCATGTACATGCCATTTCTATTTCATTTCTCCCATAAAATTTAAGGCAAGCCACGTACATATCATTTCTCCTATCAAATTTAAGGCAAACCATGTACATGTCATTTCTCCCATAAACTTTAAGGCAAACCATGTAAATATCATTTCTCCTATAGAATTTAATTTAATACATTTTTAAGGAAAATTCTAGTGTTTTTGAAAACCACCCACATGTCATTTCTCCCATAAAATTTAAGGAAAACCAAGTACATGTCATTCTCCCATAAATTTTAATTTAATATATTTTTAACGAAAATGCTAGTGTTTTTGAAAAGAATGTACATGTCATTTCTCCCATAATTTTAAGACATTTTCTAGTGTTTTAGGAACCGTGTACATTTTATTTCTATGTCATTTCTCCCATAAACTTTAAGGCAAACCATGTACATGTCATTTCCCCCATAAACTCAAGGCAAACTTTAAGGCATGTCATTTCTACCATAAACTTTAAGGCAAACTTTAAAGCAAACCATGTACATGTCATTTCTCCCATAAACTCAAGGCAAAGTTTAAGTTAAACCATGTACATGTAATTTCTCCCATAAATTTTAATGCAAACCATGTACATGTTATTTCTCCCATAAACTTTAATTTAATATGTGTTTAAGGAAAATGCTAGTGTTTTTGGAAACCATGTACATGCCATTTCTCCCACAAACTTTAAGGCATTTGCTAGTGTTTTGGGAACCATGTACATTTCATTTTTATGTCATTTCTCCCATAAAATTTAAGGCAAACCATGTACATGTTATTTCTCTCATAAACTCAAGGAAAACTTTGAGGCATGTCATTTCTATGTCATTTATCCCATAAACGTTAAGGCAAACCATGTATATATCATTTCTCCCATAAACTCAAGGAAAACTTTAAGACAAACCATGTACATGTCATTTCTCCCATAAAATTTAATGCAAACCATGTACCCGTCGTTTCTCCCATAAAATTTTATTTAATATATTTTTAAGGAAAATGCTAGTATTTTTGGAAACCATGTACATGCCATTTCTCCCGTAAGCTTTTAGGCATTTGCAAGTGTTTTGGAAACCATTTACATGGAATTTCTATGTAATTTCTCCCATAAAATTTAAGGCAAACTTTAAGGCAAACCATGTACATGTCATTTCTCTCATAAACTTAAGACAAACTTTAAGGAAAACCATGTACATGTCATTTCTCCCATAAACTTTAATTTAATATATTTTTAATGAAAATGCTAGTGTTTTTGGAAAGCATGTACATGTAATTTATCCCATAAACTTTAAGACAAACCATGTACATGTCATTTCTACCATAAACTCAAGGAAAAATTTAAGGCATGCCAGTTCTATGTCATTTCTCCCATAAACTTTAAGGCAAACGTTAAGGCAAACCATGTACATGTCATTTCTCCCATAAACTCAAGGCAAACCATGTACATGTCATTTCTCCCATAAACTTTAATGCAAACCATGTACATGTCATTTCTCCCATAAAATTTAATTTAATGTATATTTTAAGGAAAATGCTAGTGTTTATGGAAACCATGTACATGTCATTTCTCCCATAAACTTTAAGGAATTTGCTAGTGTTTTGAGAACCATGTACATGTCATTTCTATGTAATTTCTCCCACAAAATTTAAGGAAAAATTTAAGGCAAACCATGTACATGCCATTTCTCCCATAAATTTTAAGGCATTTTCTAATGTTTTGGGAATCATGTACATGTCATTTCTATGTAATTTATCCTATAAAATTTAAGGCAAACTTTAAGGCAAACCATGTACATGCCATTTCTCCCATAAACTTTAAGGTTAACCATGTACATGTCATTTCTCCCATAAACTTAAGAAAAACTATGTACATGTTATTTTTCCTTTAAACTTTAAGGCAAACTATGTACATGTCATTTCTCCCATAAACTTTAAGGCAAAACATGTACATGTAATTTCTCCCATGAACTTAAGGAAAAATTTAAACTTAAGGGAAACTTTAAGGCTAACCATGTACATGTCATTTCTCCCATAAACTTTAAGGAAAACCATGTACATGCCATTTCTCCCATAAACTTTAATTTAATATATTTTTTAAGGAATTTTACATGTTTTTGGAAACCATGTACATGTCATTTTTCCCATAAACTTGACATTTTCTAGTGTTTTAGGGAACTATGTACATGCCATTTCTCCCATAAAGTTGGCATTTTCTAGTGTTTTTGGGAACCATGTGCATGTCATTTCTCTCATAAAATTTAAGGCAAACCATGTACATGCCATTTTTTCCATAAACTTTAAGGCATTTGCAATAAAATTTAAGTCATTTGCAATAAATGTTCATTTAATATATTTATAAAGAAAAAACTAGTGTTTTTGGAAACCATGTACATGTCATTCTCCCATAAATTGTAAGGCATTTGCTAGTGTTTTTGGAAACCATGTACATGCCATTTCTACCATAAACTTGGGATTTGCTAGTGTTTTTGGGAACCATGTACATGTCATTTCTTCCAACCATGTACATGCCATTTATCCCATAAACTTTAAGACATTTTCAATAAAATTTAAGGCATTTGCACTAAGGAAAATTTCAGTGTTTTTGGAAACCATGTACATGCCATTTCTCCCATAAAATTTAAGGAATTTTCTAGTGTTTTTGGGAACCATGTACATGCCATTTCTCCCATAAATTTTAAGGCATTTTATAGTGTTTTTGGGAACCATGTACATGTCATTTCACCCATAAACTTTAAGGAAAACCATGTACATGCGATTTCTCCCATGCATTTGCAATAAATGTTCATTTAATATTATTATTATTATTTTCAAGGATCATAAAACTCACTAAACATGGTTGAAAAATAGACATTATGCATAGATTTTTCTTGATATCTCGATTAAGGGAAAACAATGATTATATATGTCCTTTGCAATATTGCGACTAACAAAGTCCTCTAAAGGAAAATGAATATACCAGGAAGAACAACAAACAATGAAGCATATTATATTGCATTGATAGAAGGCTTGGGAACAACTAGGGAGTATGGATTAAATGAAATTGTAGTTTTCACCAATTATGAACTCGTGTGCAACCAGATAAAAGGCGTGTACCAAGTTAAGAAGGAGAGGCTAAAAGAACTGCATGGAAAAGCAAACAATATTGTTAGACAATTTCAATTTTTTAGTATAAGACATTGTGCAAATGTTAATAAGATGTCTGGTGATATATTTTGTGGGGCAATGCCAATTCAAGATTCATCTGTCAAAGATGAAATAGTAGATGAATTAGTATTATATAGGGCAATGCCAATTCAATATTCATCTCTCAAAGATGAATTAGTGTTGAGATGCTCTCCTTCAAAATTTATTGATGGAAATTGTAGCATATATTTGATATGTGTGTTTTTTACTTATAGATGCATCATTTTTAATGACCATGTGTTTTTTTCAATTATATACCAAGTGTGCTCCCACCATGTAAGCGCAACTTGGTGAACTTCATGTTTTGTAAAATTAAAATGTGCAGGACTTCAACAAATTTTTGTTTAAAGTGAGTTTCACACATCAATTTGTGCTTTGAAAGTTGTCTTTTACATAATTTGTGTTTGGCTCAACATTTGTGTACTAAATTACATTAATTTTTTGAAATATTTTGAATTTATTTTAAATAGAAATTTAAAAAATTTATTTTAAATAGTTATTTTAAAAATAATTGTAAATGTCCACTATATATATATATATCATGGATGATGAAAAACAAACATCAATAGAATCCCATGCCTCTACGAGAGAGGGTATCATGGAGGATGAAAGAAGAACATCAATAAAATCCCATGCCTCTACGAGAGAGGGGGATCATGGATTGAGGGATGTTCATGGTATTTATATTAAATGTGCATGTTTTTAAATGACATTTGAATATATAATATTATTTCCATACATACATGTATACATGTGGAATTGATTTTTTTATTGACTATGTATATATAATTTTATCTCCATGTACATACATGTATACATATGGAATTGATTTTCTATCAATTTTGTGAGTTAAATTAGTTTTTAATAAATTTCATTTTTTTATTTTTTAGGAATTAGGAGTACAAGAGTATCTACTCCATCAATGGAGCATGGTCATGGTTCACGCAATCATGGTATGGTTGACGCAATTTAATCAATCATATGCATGTATTTTCATGTATGTATGTATTTTTGAATTGATTATAAATTCAAATGGTCTACCAAGATTTCCCTTCATCGTTAGAGGTGGTGGCTCCATCTCAGTGTCAATCAACAGGTGTGCTTATGTGTGAGGGTAGTGATATGCATTCCCCCGGTGGCCAATCAATGGGTGGTCATGTTGGTTCTCAACCAACCAGTGGTCATTTGGTTCTCAACGGTCTCAGGGTGGGCATGATGCTGCCCAGCCATCTCAAGCTGGCCATCAATCTGAATATTATTTCAATTATTATTTTGTTAAATTATTTATATAATTTTTTTTATGGTTAAAAAAAAATTTGTACAAATTTGTTCACATGCTTTTTTATTTATAAAAAAATTTATATATTGATGCAGAGGCTGAAAATGTTGCTTGAAAAAGACATAGGCCAGAACGTGTTATTCAAGAAGAAATTTGTACACCAACCATGACTTATACTTCTGACATTTCCGATTTATCTTGGGAAACAAACATCCAAAAATGCACATTACAAATGTGTCAACATATTTATTCAAAATTGAAAAAATATCTTGTGTCTTTGAAACTCCTTGTTGAGAGTGGAGAAAGCTTAGAAATAATTACTCACTCTTTAAGCACACTTGTATATGTGTAAAAAAAGTTTGGGCCAACCACTGATACTTTTGTATACGTGAGGAGGAAAAGAAAGGAAACAGTGATGGGTCTCGATAAATGGGATGATGTTAAACACATAGTTACAACATAAATGTCTAAGTCTATATTTAATTTCAAAGAAGGGCCAAAAAGAGAGATGCTAAATGTGCAATATTTTAAGCACCCTGACATAACTTTCCATTTGTATGATAGGCACCTTGCTGCCTATGGAAGACTACCATGGAACGATGAGGTTCCCATTTATTTTACAAAAAAAATTTATGCAAAATTATTTTTGAGAATGAAACCCAATTATAATGATATTCCCTCTGAATTTTTTGGTCCTGGGAAAGGTCAATTATGTGATCGTAGGGGTGCTAAGTGTGATGCTGAGCTGCCTCTCCCCGAGCCACCATTGGTAAGTCAACCTCTTCATGTGGAAACTTTGCAATAAGAGATAGACGCCACTTCTCAAATTAGTCGAGAAGGAAGGGATGTCATCATAGACAATGTTCATAGTGGACTTGGTGGAATTGATGTTTGTCTAAATTGACAAAGAGCATGAGAGAATGCACGTGCTAGTTTTGTGTATTATACAAATGATGAGATAAAAAACATGAGTATTGAAGAGCTCATAAAATATGCAAAGAATTGTTGCAATGTTTGGCAGGACTTAATTATTCATGAGGAAGAGGGCATGAGATCGGTATGTGTTAATGGTTAGGGTGAATATTTTAACATGTACAATTTGTAATAAATACATATACACACATTTATTTGTATATGTTAATTTAACAAAAATTTATCATATATGTGAACACCATTTGCAGTTCTCACGCTTGATGAACAGAGATTTTAATATCATGGTCGAAGCTTAAGGTTATCACAATCAAGATGATATGTTGGTAAATGTTAGTGTTTTTTAAGTGTTATGATGTTGATGTGCAATTATTTTAATCTATTATTATATCAGTATCATGATGAGATATTTTTAAAATAAATAATTATGTACACATGTACATGTATATAATTAAATGTTAACAGTTTATGATTTCGTCCAATGTTTTTACAATGGAGGTACCCTCTTCTTCCCTGTTAGGAGATTTTCCAAATCCACCGTCACAAGTATGAAATTTTTTTCACTTAAATATGTTTTTAAGTTATAAATTGAAGTGAAATTTTCATTAAAATATAAGATCTAGATCTTGAGTTATTTTATAGTTTTAAAATTGTTTGGTTTTAGGTTTGTGGAGATGATTTTCATTCAGAGCCACCCTCTTCTTCCCTGTTAGGAGATGTGCCAAATACACCGTCACAAGTATTCACTTTTTCACTTAGGTTTTTAAGTTATATATTGAAGTTCAAAAGTTCCATTAAAAAATGAGATCTAGAACTTGAGTTATTTTATAGTTTATTTTTTTGTTAATTTTAGGTTTGTGGAGATGATTTTCATTCAGAGCCACCCTGTTCTTCTATGTTAGGAGATGTGCCAAATACACCATCACAAGTATTCAATTTTTCACTTAAATATGTTTAAGTTATAAATTGAATTTCAAAAGTTTCATTAAAAATTGAGATCTAGATCTTGAGTTATTTTACAGTTTTAAATTTTTTGAATTTTAGGTATGTGGAGATGATTTCCATTCTCTAAGGACTCTAGCGATGAAGTGTATGATGGAGATATGAACATCCACACAATTTGAATAAGTTGTCTAACTTAATTTTTTTTTTAATATTATTGCAAATTAGTTTATGCATTTTCATTTGTATACTTTTAATATATATATATATATATATATATATATATATATATATATATATATATATATATATATATATATATAGTTTAATGTGGAGGATGTATTGATGGATGACCAACATAAGACAATGGAGAGGGAACTACATGAGGTGTTGCATGTTTTTTTTTTTTTTTTTTCATTTTGTCTTTTTACATGAAGTTCTACATTCTCATTCAATTTCAAAACATTAAATTTTAATGTTTGTACATTTTGTGTACATTTTTCCCATTTTTAGAGGATAACACAACGAGGCTCAGGACATTGCTGGAAAAGACACTGGATCCATCTCTATTTGATTGATGATGCACATGTGTAAAATTTTATTTGATAGATAGTCTTAAATTTACTTTTCTATATAGAGTTCTATTTATGCAGTCATATTTACTTTTCTATATAACTTAATACTTGTAACATTATACATTGTTATATATATTTACTTTTATTGTTCATGTGATATAAATTTTGGACATATTTTACATTTTGGATATAGTTTCAAATTGCATTTACTTTTATCAAGAATGATTTTAAATTTTGGATAATTACATTTGGCATTTGATCACATGTTGTGATATAATGTTTTGTTTTTAAAACTCAAGTTGTCAAATTTTATTTGTTAAATATAAAATGAATCTAGATGGAAATTTCAAATTACAAAACACGTGTATATTTTGGATAGTTCAACTACATTTGGCATGTGATCACATATTGTGATATAATGTTTTGTTTTTAAAACTCCAGTTGTCAAATTTTATTTGTTAAATATAAAATGAATCTAGACGGAAATTTCAAATTACAAAACACGTGTATATTTTGGATAGTTCAACTAAATTTGGCATGTGATCACATGTTGTGATATAATGTTTTGTTTTTAAAACTCAAGTTTTCAAATTTTATTTGTTAAATATAAAATGAATCTAGATGGAAATTTCAAATTTCAAATCACATGTGTATATTTTGGATAGTTGAACTACATTTGGCATGTGATCACATGTTGTGATATAATGTTTTATTTTTAAAACTCAAGTTGTCATTTTATTTTTTAAATATAAAATGAATTTAGATGTAAATTTCAAATTACAAAACACGTGTATATTTTGGATAGTTGAAATACATTTGACATGTGATCACAAGTTGTGATATAATGTTTTTTTTTTTTTAAACTCAAGTTGTCAAATATTATTTGTTAAATATAAAATGAATCCAGATGGAAATTTCAAATTACACGTGTATATTTTGGAAATTTCAACTACATTTGGCATGTGATCACATGTTGTGATATAATGTTTTGTTTTTAAAACACAAGTTGTCAAATTTTATTTGTTAAATATAAAATGAATCTAGAAGGAAATTTCAAATTACAAAACACGTGTATATTTTGTATATTTGAACTACGTTTGGCATGTGATCACATGTTGTGATATAATGCTTTATTTTTAAAATTCAAGTTGTCATTTTATTTGTTAAATATAAAATCAATCTAGATGGAAATTTCAAATTACAAAACACGTGTATATTTTGGATAGTTCAACTACATTTGGCATGTGATCACATGTAATATAATGTTTTGTTTTTAAAACTCAAGTTGTCAAATTTTATTTGTTAAATATAAAATGAATCTATATGGAAATTTCAAATTACAAAACACATGTATATTTTGGATAACTGAACTACGTTTGGCATGTGATCATATGTTGTGATATAATGTTTTTTTTTTTAAACTCAAGTTGTCATTTCATTTGTTAAATAAAAAATGAATCTAGATGGAAATTTCAAATTACAAAACACGTGCATATTTTGGATAGTTGAACTACATTTGGCATGTGATCATATGTTGTGATATAATGTTTTGTTTTTAAAACTCAAGTTGTCATTTTATTTGTTAAATATAAATTGATCTAGATGGAAATTTCAAATTACATTTAATACATACAGTGGTAAATGTTATGCATTTGAACATGTGTGTGAATGTTCTATAACTTTAGGATACATCTACTATTTAGGTGATATTTAAATCATTTTGCATGATCATACATGTCATTTAAAATAATCATAGATGGTTTTACATATTTAAGTTCATGAATATATGTACATAAAAATGATTGAAGTACATGTTTGAATATATGTAAAAATGATTGAAGTACAATACATATCGATTTATATATCTAAAAACAATCATAAAATTCTAGGTGTTCATAGATGTGTCAAACAATCATAAAATTTTAAAATTGCATTAAAACATATATCCAGTACACAACATTTTTCATTAATGTACATATAAAAGCTACTTTCAATTGATAGTAAACTAGAGATTACAAAACATATACCACACATTTTGCATTCAAGAATAAATATTATAATTTTCTTAATAGATACATCTAAAAAAAAATCGTGCAACTTAAAATTTGCATTATATCAACTATGCTAGAAACACATATATGTACATTTTGCAATAATGACATTATGACAAATTGTACCAGAGAATGTATGAAATTGTTTAAGACCAGATAATCTACACGTGTATGTGTACACATGTGTATAAATTACTCGTGTGCATGTACCAAAACAATGTACATGTGCAAACACTTGTACATATAACATAAAATATACATATTAAAATAATTGTAAAACTTAAGAACGTACAAAAAAAGGCTAGTTCAATTTTTAGTTGAGTTCTGGAAGTTCTAAAAGATGGATCCAAAGAGAAGAAATTATTGGGCAGTTCACTCAAAAAAATTCTAATGGAATGCCATCTTCAATGATCCATTCATGATCGACTTTTGACATTTTCCATTTCTTAATTTTCAAAATTTTCTTTGATTGAACTTCTATCAAATTTATGTGTGCTGCATACACCAAGTGACTATATTGAGAACTTATGACATCAGGTTCATAGTCTTGAAAGTCAACAAAATCTTGATTTTGATGATTTTGTTGGAAAAATAGCCTTTCAGTATAATAGACCCTCTATCATATGTAAACCCGTTATCATCATAGTTTTCCAATAATTTCATCTTTCGTTTAGTGCAACACATCAAATAATACTTTATATTTTCATCGTTGGTAGTAGGTGCAACTATAACAAAAACATCTCCTGCACAATAAAACAAACTTACATTTAAATTCATATCATAATTAACATGAAGAATTAACTTTAAAATTAACTTGTGTACTTGATTTTATTATCTATTTCTAGATCTCTATCATTTCAAAGAAATTGAAATGTTACCTTCTCTAACAGGATCAGAAACTCGATCACCTTCAGATGATACTGTAGTCTCTTCTGATTGCATTTCTTCAAAGTTTTCAATGGACATTTTCCCCTTTGTATTTAGTTATATATGTTGCCAATATTTTACATACATTTTGGTTTCACAAACATCATTGGATTCTGTGTTGTCTATGAAAACATGAAAAAAACAAGAATATTTTATTTTATCCAATGAAAACAAATTTTTGTACAACTTTGTTTTAATTGAATGCAATTTTCGAGTCCATTTTATTGTTTTAACATCATCTCCAATCGATATATCTACATCTTGGACCCCAATATGCCAAAAAAACCTATATGGAAAATTCAAACAATAATATAAATATGTTATTCAAAATATCATCAAAGATAGTCATTGTGATAAATAATGTTTAAAATTAGAAATCCAATAAAAATTAAATCATGTACCTTCGTACTTACCTTGATTGGTTAGTCTCACGGCTTAGTGCAACGATGCACCATTGAACAACTTGTTCAGCTGAGACAAGTCAGTTTGTAGAGTGGTCCATTTTATATCTTCGAAGTGCTCGTTTTATACATGCCCCTGCACCGTCATGTTCTCCTTTTCCATGAAAAGTCTCAAAGAAATTCTAACAATGTTTAATGCGGGTTTTCATATGAAGACGACACAACCAAAAGAATGATTATGAAGATTTGAATTGACCTGCGCATCCATCTGACCATATTCAATGTTAATTAAATTTTATTTCATGACTTTTCAAGGAGTCATAAAACTTTTCAAAATAATGTTGTACGAAATATGTATCATGTGTATGATCGTCACTAATATAAAAGTGATATTCTTTAATAACATGCTGATTTTCAATGGTGCTTTCTATATGATCAACATTTTGTTTAACACATCTATATAGAATATGGAAAAGCATGGAGACTTGGTCAGAATGATAGTATTAAATCTGTATTTATTTTTGTGGAACAAATGTGTAGTTTTCTGCAAAATCAACTATAGACAAAATGGTCCCTCGTGGAAAAACTTCATGGGATTTTTTGAATTGCAAGTCCTGGCATCGAGCTCTATGGGAATGCTTGGTGTATTTATAAATTTCTGCCAAAAACTTTCTCAAAAACTCTATCATAAAAATTTATTCTTCTTGTAAATCAATTCTTTTAGCACTTGTAGTACTACTTGAACCAATAGATGTATGAATATATTCATATCTCTTCCATTTCACTTTTATGTTGGACAATGATTGATCATTTATATCAGTACGATATTTTTTTTGAAATTTAGTCAAATTTCCACAATCATCACATTTTTTATCACCAACAAATTTCTTTTGGTAAAATAATTCATGGTTTTCTCTTCCACATAGAATTTGAGATATGAAATCATGGATCGTGGAAGGAGGAGGTGAATCTTTCCAAAAAAATTTACCAGAATTAAGGAATGTGTCATAATATAACTGAAATTCCACATGATAACGACAACAACAAGTGTCGTGTACGTTGATAGGTTTAACATACCATGGGTTTTGTTGCACAAAAGCACTGATTGAGACATTAATTTCATGATTCTCTTCTATGAACTTGTTGAAAAACTCTACCTGAGTGGTGTCCAAGAAATGTTTTGCATGTTCTTCGTACTGATTTTGTGCTATTCTTCTTCGCATCACATCCATTTATTTTGGTGAAACACGTGAATTTTTTATCCAATATTCATATATTATTTTTTTAACATCTTCTCCAAGTCTATCTTTGTATGGTTTTCTACAAGCGATTTCATCATTTACATCTATTTGCAATCAAAATTTATGATGTTTGTGCAAAGTTTTTTGCGAGGTTCCTAATAGTTGTGCCATATATTTTACCAAGCGATTCTCTTTATTACTTGATGAAATCATTGCCATTTGTATTTCTCTACGTGCATGTAAAGAAATATTATTTCTAGATATTCCAATTGAATTTAGAGCACTATTTATATTTTGTATCACATTTTCCTTCATTTTTTTTTAATCTTTTGTTGTTTTTCAAATACCCAATAAAGACGTGGCTTCTTTTAATTTCTTCAATGTCAAGAGACTTTTCAACATTTGGGCTTGAATTGCCACAGTTTCATCTTTGAAGAACGAATCAATAATGTGCTAAACATAATATCGTATAACATGGTGAACTTTTTTATCTCCATATGTGTGAGTGTCAACGTTTTCTAACATCTCATTATTGATATTGATTTCATCTGTACATATTAGAATTAAATGTACATAATGACTTTAAATATTCAATAAATAATTAAATTAATAAATATGTATAATTTCAATAATACACATTCAACATATATATACATACCTGGTGATTCAATTTCTTCACTTGAATTTCTTTCAACATTTTCACCATCTTCAATCATTGGTTCAATATCTCCTTCACTTTCTCTTTAAAATTTTTCTATCTCATCATCACTGTTTTGAGGAATATCTCTCTCTATTTAAATTGAAAAATATTTTTCAAATTAGTTCATCAAATAAAAATTAAGTTTCATAATACACTAGTCAAATTTTAAATATCAAATTTATAATATTTACATTTACATACCTGCTTCAACTTCTAGTTCAGGTAGATTTTCCCTTTCAATATTTGAGTGTTCTTCTCTATTTTTTTGCGATATTCTCTCCCATGTTCTCTACGTTCCTCAGGGTCTCTTGTTTGATCATATTTTATCTTGCAATTCCTTCGATTTCCCATAATACTTAGTATTAAGCTCAAAAAATTTCCTTCAAAATCTTAGAAAAAAATCACTACATCAAAATTTAGATAAAAACTCGATTAAAAAAAACAACACAAAAGATTTAATTTAGAAAAAACTCAATTTAATTTTTTTCACAAAAGACATACTTCAACCCAAAATACTTACTTTGAAAATTCTGCCAAAAAAATGTCTTTTAAAAATGAAATGAAGCTCAGAATATTTCCTTCTAAGTCCTGCAAAAAATGTCATTTAAAAAGTTAGACAAAAACTCACTTTAAAAAATCATTATAAAAGATTTACTTCAACCTAACACACTTACTCTAAAAAAATGTCACTTTAAAAAATACCTCCAAAAAATGTCCTTTGAAAATTTAGCCCAAAAAACCTCTAAAAAAATTTTACTTTAAAAAATACCTCCAAAAAATGTCCTTTGAATATTAAGCCCAAAAGGAGTCCTTTGAAAATTAAGCCCAAAAAGAGTCATTAGAAAATTAAGCCCAAAAGTCTTTGCAAAATCAACCTAAATGAATAAATGTGCAAAAATATGCGAAAATAATGATTCCGTTTTTTACTATTTATCAGGGAAAACTTTAAGGATGGAAAATCATTTTAATGTTTAGAAACCTTGGCGAATCTTACTAATCCTTAATGTGCTAAGTGTAAAATGCTTGGAGATATTTTTGTAAAAATATTCAAATTTATAATGATATAATATTAGTACCTATAAAATCATAGCGATTTCTAAGCTAAAATAATTGTATTCTATAAAATTTGGGCGAATAAATTTTGGAGAAAAATGAAATTTGGTGAATATTTTTTTTTGAAAAAAACATGGAAAATTAGCCCACCTGCGAATATTAGCCCCTAAAATTTTCACAGTTGCGAAATGTTTTTTTGGAGGGGCTTCATTGAATTTTTTTGCCAACATAATTTGCGAGCAAAATTTTCGCTGAAATTCTGTAAAAAGTTCAGCCAAAATTTTGTGTCGTTAGAATTAATGGGCCTACATGAAAAAAACAATTCAGCCAAACTATTTTAAAAGTTCGGTCGAACTAACACATCTGCAACTATTATAGCATCATTTATCACCAGCTTATACTTGATTATTTATACACTGGCCTTGGGCAACCCTTCCTTTCAGACTTGGACATATTTCTCAAAAAACAGTATCTTAAATCCCGTACGCGACTCTGCCCAGACATTTCAGTGTATATACGCAAGTCTAACATAGATAACCACGTATGCCATTTTAATCATTAAAAAATATGTATTTTCCCTATTTTAGAGGCATTGTTCTAGTAACTTAACCACGTCAGCCCGTGGCCTAACTGTTTCCAACTATAAAAACTAATTTGAGGGAGTATAAAATCCCCTCAAGGGAATGGCCTACGGGAGGAAGACAGAGAGAAATATAAACATTATACGCTGTTGGAGCCCTATGTAAGTCTGATATATTCCCGTGTCTCTTGCACTTACCAGATATTTGCAGGAAACCCTTGTTTCCTTGAGATGCTCACCACCCTATGTGACATGCATTGTGCATTGTTCTTGGAAGAAATCTTGAGAGGCTAAGGCTGGACGGATCTAGAGGATGGTATGCTCGAAGGCCGTGGCAGATTTTAGGTGATCTCTCCATGTTTATTTACTGTACATGTCATTATTAATAGAAGAACCATCTTGTTCCTGATTTTTACGTGTCAATAATCTTTTATACATGTGTAATGATCATCAATCGAACATTTGATATTGTTTTTACGATATTATGCATGATTTCCACTAACATCTAGAACATATATATGTTGTACAAATATGATTTTGTGTTCGTTATTTGTTGATTTACATATTAAGGAGCACTAAGTGATGCAGGGGGTTTGCACCCCGTGGGATCTACTTCAACCGAGGGATTTCCGAGTAAGGTTTGCAGCCTGTATATTCTAGTTATTTGCATAGAAGTTGGTTTAGTGAGACCTTCTTGTAATGTCATGCCCCCGATCTGTGAAGGTTCATGAACCCAAGACCTTTAGGGTAATAATTCCCGAAACAACAACTACGTAGCAGCTTGGCTTTGAATGCATTTATTCAACTTTGGAATGATTAAACTCCATCAAAATTTATGAATTAACTATCGGAACCAAGACATGCATTTGCATAGTTCAATACACTTTCATGAAATATAACTATTATGGAATTTCATAAATATTTACTAATTTTTTATTTTTTTTAATAAAATGGGTGCAAACAATTTCTAAAGGTCATTATGATTCAGTGAAATCAAAATTTTGTATTTTCTAAAATACACTATACAAAAATTGAAAAAATTATGGTGCATTACGTTGGTCCATCGTCTGTAATGGGTAGTTTTTAGATTTTTAGTTTATAACTAATATGTTGAGAAACTTTGCGCGAGCCGAAACATATTCAAAATTTGCAGTGTTTTCATATTGGACTAGTTCAAAAAATTATAGTAATTATGATATGTATCAGTTGGTTTCGTAAATATAATGAGACCGAATTAGACTCTGTCTAGATTGTTGTAACACATTTTTTTTCTCAAAAATACAAAATTTTCAAAGAATACACCAACGCATTTGAACATGACTTTTTATGAATTCTTTGATTGTTAAAGAACACACACTCAAAGAAATTTTAAGTTGATAGAAATGTTAAGTTGACATATCAAATGTGAATAAAAATATTCCAAAAAATAAGTAATAGAAAGCTAATAAAATTCCTGACAAGTTTTTTTTTTATCATAAAATGAAATTCTAAACAAAAAAATTATTTTTGCTTGCAGAAAGTTAAAGAATAGAAAAACTTATATTTTTTTCTCAAAAAAGGGCAAAAAGTGTAATCCAACTTCACATTTTCATCCACTGGTCAGTGATCCATAGGATCTGAGAAGTTAGAATATGCCAACAACATTTTGTAGTAAGTGCATGTGAGAAGTGTAAGATATTCTTCAGTCCCCAACCTCCCAAGGCCTAGAGCTTAACAATTTTATCCCATCCCACCCATGGGAGGGTATCATCAGAGTTCAATCCAGACCATAAAAATTTGAAGCAAGCCTGCTTAATGAGTTTTGAAATTCCTTTTGGAAGGCAGGCAAGAGAAGACTAGTAAACAAGAATATCATTCCAACAACTCCAATTTACCCAATTTTTCTTTCTTTCAAATTATAGTAATTCGGGTCACATTTTCCAACATGTTCGTCATGAAAATTTCTACATTAACAATGTAATTGTAAGTTGTATTCATTTTAACTTCAAGTTCTGTATTAAAATATCTTGTTTGTGTTCCACATGCATTTATCACCTTAGCTTCTTAATAGCGATAGCCCTGTTAGTTTGACTAACATACATAATACATTATGTATTTAATTTTTTATCATAAATCCTATGGATTTCCATTATAACTTAGAAGGTACAACTTTTCCTAGTTGAAGCCTTAGGATAATTTATCATTTTTCTCTTATCCCACTACATTCTAATTTTATTAAATTTATAGTTTATCATCTATAACTTCCTAACATATCTTATGATATGATTATTTGAGATATGGATACTAACCTATACCATATCTATATTCTCCTAAACTAAAAATTATACTCCTATACGTGAATATAAATTACATTAATATAATTGAAATATTATAGTACCCATATATGCATTACCTTTTTATCCTAGGTTACCATACCATTTCAGATATACTATATACCATACTTCAAGAATATTGTATATATATATATATAGATATATACACCCAATACACATATCAACATATATATATTAACATATTCGAATTGTATATATGTATTAACAACATATTAAAGTATTCAAAATGTATATGGCCGACAAGTATGAGCTATGGAAATTTTCATATGCTACGTTTGCATTAACATAATTTATGTTTTATTCAAGTGGGTTTGGATTTTATATGTGCATTGAATTCGAATGATTAGATGGTTATATGCATTTACGCCTTATCGTTTCGAATTCCCAACGCGATTAAGGCATGTCCTTTCAGCACGTGATATCACATGAGTGAATTTATGATTTGAGACACCAGTATGGTTGATCTGCGATGTTGGAAATGGTTGAGATTAATTCGCATTCCCTCCATACTCAGATTGACTATGGCTAGGGTTCGGTCCTCTCATTGTTTGATCGTTTCCCCAATTTTTCATTTGGATGAAATTTTGCAGAGAGAACCTGTTCTCTCTAGTTTCTAGCATTTCTTGAAGCCAATAATGGAGGACCTTACTGTTGCTGTTCGTATTAATTTATCTAGTAATACCATGTGCCACTACCGAGTCTACTTCTCATAGCTCCTCAAGTAAATTTTATAGTTTTTGATTTTCGATTTCACAACTTTAAGTTTCCGTGTAAAAAAAATATGGTTTTCAGCTGAAACGTGTCATTATTGGTGTTGGTTTGAGTGTATTATATTGATGACGAGTTATATGTCCCCTTTTGATATTATTAACAAATTTTCTCATCGTTTGCAGGTTTTATACTTCTTTAAATTTTTATCAACTTACCATTTGCTTCTCCGGACTTCCTTACGGCCATAACAGAGGTAATATTCTCCCTCCTTATGTTATTAACTCAAAATTTAACTACGTCTTATATAATATATGGTTTCAATCTCCTGAGACTGAAATTATCGGTTATCTGCATCATTCTTTTACTAATGCATATAACTTAGTTTCTGAGTCTTTCAATGGTGAAATTGGTTGTCAATCCAATTAATTTGTTTATCAATTTCTCAGTCGTATGGGTGAAACATATTTTCCCCAATAGAATTAATTCGACCCATGAGAAATCGTCTTCTCCTTGTAATTTTTCTCCGACGTTTAACTGTTGGTTTCAAATTTAGGATTTTTCCCCAATAATTCACTACTACACGTATGTATTTGTTTCTCTGTATTGATTCTTTCAATGTCCTTGTATGCTTTGAATTCAGAGCTTTCTCCTACTTGTATTGATTTCGCGTTTCTATAGAACATGAATTAATGGTTTTCGGAAGGTCTATATTGACTTTCCATTCACGAAAACGGGAATACGAATTTTCCAAATTCAATTCCTTATAATTCGATGACCGTGTATCGATTTTGTTCACAGAGCGTATGCTTTATCTAATTATATATTTTTCTCTTCGTAATAAACATAGGAAGATACATTATGAAATTTATGGTTATTTTATATTAACAATATCTCGTTACTATCTCCAACGTATTATACTTCTCTGTTATAACTTTTTTTCGTCATTCCATTTGTTCAATTTGTTGTACATGTATATGCTCGAATTTGGATTTCACTTTGACAGTGAGGCTTGCCCAGTACGAAAATAATTCTGCTGCGTATTCTCTACGAGCATACCTTGACTTCTGTATTGGTAAGACATTCTTTCAATTCATATTTTTGAACTTCTTCAGAAAGTTTGAATTCGTTTACCTCAATTTCGGTTTGACAGAGATTTTAACAGAGGTATAATATGATTATTTTCTATTTTAAATTAAACCTCGAGTTTACATTAGTTTCCACATTTACATTGTATTTAACAATGACTCTATGAATTTCTCTATTTTAGTATGTTTAGAACATAACTCTGTAAAATTAGACAGAGAATTAAAATTGCTTTCATATATATATTTCAACCCAGTATACTCGAATTTACAAATTTATATAGTTTCTGAATTAAATCTAATTATGTTTAATATCTTAGAAATATATTTTTAATTCATTTTATACTCTAATCAGTTAGGGTTATTGCATTAAAAAATTTGATTATAATTAATATTTATAATCCTTTTGAGACTAATTATGGAAAAACCTCTATTCCAGATTTGGCATAGTTTCCTCAACTATATCAATTTCTGCAGTATGAGGCGACAACTATTCTCTCAAGTAAGTATTTAATTTTCTCTGTTTATATTTAATTAGAATGCTCTATTTTATTCTATCATTTAACTATAGGGCGGAAACGTGAAGCTGGGTTACACTTTTGTGAGAATCGGGGGCCGAAATTTTTTTTCGGCAATAGTTCGGCCGAACATTTTATAAAGTTCGACCGAACTCGTGATTCCGTTTAGATTGACGGCACACTGACGGCGCGGGAAAATAGAATTTTTGCCGGAGATTGGAAAACCGGCAACAAAAGTTCGGCCGAAATTCTAAAAAAAGTTTGGCCGAACTGTGAGTTTGGCCGAACTTTTACTTTTAAAATAGTTCGGTCAAACTATTTTCTATAAATAAATCGCCCGCGAAGTTTGGTGGTTTAACGGTTTAATTGTTCGCGCGTTTTCTGTCCCTGTCGTTGCTGTCTGTTCGCATTGTTGCTCCTCCCGACCGCGCTGGTGCTCCTCCCGTCCACGCTCTTCGACTCCGTTGGGTATGTTCGACTCTTCGTCCGGACTCAAAAAAATTCTGTGCTGTGTATTAAAAAAACGTCGGGTTTGGTACTTCGCCTAATTTTGGTTCTTTTTTGCTTGCTAAGGCTTTCGGAGTTGGAAATTCTGTGTGCTATGATTTACTGATGGGCTGTCTTTCTAATGGGCTGTCTTTCTAAAGTCTCTGGAGATGTTTTTTTTGGTTTTGGTTGAGGTTTAGATTCTTTCGCTGCAGGATATTATTTTTCTGAATTTTCTGTATACATATCATATAGGTTTGATTTTCGGATTTGTTTATGAAGGAACTGGAATAGAATGTATTATTTTACAAATCAAAGTAGGAATTGCTTCACTTTTGCAAATCATTCTAACTAGTAAAGTACCTCATTTCCTCAAAAAATCCCTTTGCCTCATTCAACTCACACTCTTGGAGAGACTACATCACCCATCTACAAACAGATCTCCCTATGGCACTGAGAACTAGAAATCTATGCGAAGAAGGTACTTCGGCAATCGTTGTCCACCACGTCGATGTGCTACTTTTATTCATCTGCTAACGTTGTAGATGAACAAATATGCACTTCCACTGCGCTACTTTTATCTCGCATTGTTGAATCCCATGCGCTACCTCTGCTTGGATTCTATCACTACACTAGTGAGTCTCGATCTCCCTCAGAATAAGAACAGGGAAATCTCCTAGACTAGCAAATCAACTCGGCCTCCTCCATGCTAGATGCATTCCTACCTAATAAAATGTGTAGTACTGCTTTTGGGAAACTCGTTCTACCTCTAGAAACTCTCTTTGGATATTCCCAGCTACTCGCAGTCTTGCCTGCGACATGCACTGACTAACTAGGTTGCATAGCACTACCACTAAGGAACTTGTTCTTGCCTCTTTTGTTGGAAATATTTGCCTCCCTTCTTGACTGGAATGTTGGAAACCTGCTCTGTCTTGAAACCCCTTCTTGGAGTCTCTCTCTAGCTAGAACTGCACCTACACTCTACAACTAGCCAATTCACACTAGCACCCTATTCACATTAATTTCTTGTAATTCGCACTTTCAACTAGAAATTTGATCTCTCTTGAGCTACTATGTCATTGCAACTAGATATGCACCTATCTCCCGAGTATCTGGTTGCATCTAACAATTGGCTCTACAACTATCTCTTGAGTATCTGATTGCACCTTGTTGGCTTTTCAATCCTCTTGCTAATTTTTGGAATAAGGAATTAAAAGAGGGGGGTGAATCAGTAATAGTTAGGTTCTGGGATACAAGGAGGCTGAAAGATTTTTTTTCTTGTATATTTTAAGATCTCCATTATTATAGAAAAGGATTTTTTGCTTGTATATTTTTATGCTCTTTGCCATAGTAATGTCATAGTGTATGAAGTTTTAAATTGTTTTTATTATTTTTATTATATGTTGGATGTGATTTTGATTGAAAATGCTTCTTTTTTATTTATTAATTAAAAAAAAAATTATTAGAAAATTTATTGCTTTAAGCCTTGGAATTTACAATCAAAATTAGAAAATGTATTTTTATCTAAACTATTTATGAAAAGTTTAATATTGTTTGATTTTCTCTACCATGTCCTTTTTACATATATCTACAATAATATTATTTGTAGTTTCCGGTTTTTTGTAACATTTTACAACCATAATCAAAATCTATAGAAATAATAATATAACATTATAATATCTTGAAATGGAGCTAGCCAACTCAAATATAGTATTGCAAATCCTTGGCTAAGTTAGATGAGGAGGCTATTTATTACTTATTATTGTATCCATATTGGGGTTGCAAGTTCTATGGGTTCAAAAGAACACTTGCAAATAATTTGTTTTCCATATGACCTCTCTTTTTTATAGATAAATTTCATTCTTTTAGCCATTATGGATTTGAGAAAAATACATCCTGACAGGCCAATAAAAAGCCTTAAGAATGAATTAAACATGAACAACTATTAAATATGGGTAACGAAGCAGCATCAAAACAAACAACTAAATCACCAAGGCTAGTAGTGATAAATAATAAACATTCTAGGATACTTCAAAATTCCATGTAAATAATTTTTTACCTAAAATCACTAGATGGCAAGGCCCACAACAACAACTGTAAAAGAAATGAAATATAACCAATCAATCTACATCAACAAAACATATGGTCTTGAATGAGGTTTTGGACTCTTTAGATATAAATGTACACCGTGGCAATGTATCTTATATAAAACTTTAATCCATATGCTTAACCGTAACATTGACACAAATGGAATACAATTTTACTCACTGCTTTATGATAGAAAAATATGCAGATGAGTATTGCCCACATATCCGAAGTCAAAAGGGATAGATTAAAAAGGGATGCTCCGGTCATATATAAAAGATAAATTAAAGAAGCATGACATATTAGTAATGCAAATTAGATATGCGTACCAATTATGTTCATATAACACAACAAATAGATGATTCAATACAAATGTCACATAGAAGTCATATTTATCTCATGGGCCTTCAACTTAAATTATATATCTAGCATTACATTAAGTTATAGGAGATAAATCAAAGAAGCATTTGAATGTAAATTAAACATGTGTAATAATTATGTCCTTTAGTTCAATAAATAGATAATAATTTACAAATGCCATATCTAAGCTATATTTCATCTAAGTAGCTTTCAATTTAAACTTATATCTAATGTTAAATTATATAAAAGAATAACAGTAATCCAAACTTCAAAATAATATTTAGAGTTAGTATAAAATGTGACATATAATTTTCCTACGTGGAAAAACATAGTTACCGAGAGTTCAAAACTCATGCATTTGAATAGAAAGTGGGTATATGAATGAGCAAGTAGATTTTTTCTAGAAATGAGGAAGTGAAGGTTGATAGAGAGCCACACAAAATTGCAAATTCACACCTTAACAAAATTGTTAGATCCTTTTAAAGAAAACATATTTAATCAACTTTCATTGAAATATATGATAAACTCAACCCAATTTTATGAAAAATAGTATACCATTTTTTACATATTTTCACATAATACAAATAGATAAATATTACTTAAGTATTGTTATAAAGATTTAACTACCCATCGAGAGATGGCCAAGTGATTGAGACAGGGCATCATCACAATAAAAAACCAAGTACAAATTGTAGTAATCCTAGAATCATGCTTTACATAAGGTAAAATTTGGGAACTCATGACTTGTACTATAGATAAAAAACATTTACCCTTACCAAAAAATATATGATAAAAATTGACAAACTACATAAGCTTAAGCTTAAGGGGATATAATCCTTCTTGCCTTCCATATAGATAAAGAAAATGATTGTTCCAAGTCTCATGTTGCTTCTCATGTTATTTTATAAACCTTGATTGGAAAGAAAAATAGGAGGGCAGAAATGTAAGAAATATAAAACATAATGAAACACAACGTAAGAAATAAAGAACATAATGAAACACACACATACATATCTCTAGACAATCAACACAATTATTTTCCTAGGAAATCCTTATGGGAGACAAGCAACCCTAAAAAGTAATGATGCTCTAGACTCCTTTTTCCCTAGGAAATCCTTATGGGAGAAAAACAACACTAAAATGTAAACATGCTCTACTTTCTCTTTTCTGGTATGGAAAATATGTGAGTACAAAGAAAGAGGTAATCTCTATAGAGTTAGCTAAGACTTTTAGCGTGTAAGGTTGCTATAAAAAATTAACTTCATACATTTTTCTCTCTAACTTCACACTCCTAGTTGTATTTTCAACTATGGAACAAAATACAATAACACAAAATGGAACTCTTATTCCTCCTAGTGGCCAAGTATTTAACATAGCGTGATAGCCAACTAGGTGTAAGATTTGACTCCGTCAACCATTAACGAGGTTTGTGATTTTAGACCTTTAAGAGTCTTGTTAAAATTCCACATGTAGCTAGCTTGCCATGCATAAGTAATGGGGCTAAAATGTCATTCTCTCGTACCATGGTGGTCAACATGATAGGTCAACTTACTAAAGGCATAAATTTTGAATGAACTTCATTTGATGTTTTTATTGCACCATTGGATATGTCTTTAAGTGTAGAATAATGGTCAAGATTTCGACACAAGGGATAATCGTTTGACCCTCATAAATGTCATTTAATACCTCAAAATGACTCCAAAAGGTTTTAGACCCCAATTCTCCACCCACCATTAAAATGACCCTACAAGTTGATTCTTTCAGTTTTTTCACTCTATAAGCATCAAAATATATGACAAATAATATAATTATCCAATCTAGATAATTATTTAATAATTTGTTAAAATTATGAGTAAGATATACATCATGGAATTTAAATAAATAGTGTTAATTCATTGAACACCCTTGTACATTCCTTGTTGATACTTTGAAAGTAATACGTTTTGAAAAATAATTTGTTTATGGATTCTATTTTCCACATTCTCTCAACCATATCAAAAACCTTCTTATAATATTTGAAACCTAATGTCTTTCCCATACCAAAGTATGTTCTTTTAAAACATGTTTTCTTGGTGATATGGGTGATTTAGAAATGATTGGGAGAGCGAAATTCCTCATTTAATATGTACAATATGTTTGGTTCATGCCATTGAGCCAAGAATTTTAAATTCAACTGAATTTTAATATAACCAACTAAATCCCGCAAAAAAGGAATAAAACAATTTATGTTAGGGTTGTGGATTCAGGCATTGAAACAACACACCATGATATTTCAAATTTAAAAATAATGGTTTGAGTCCTAGGTAGCTCAGAATCCTATTTGTTTTCAAAATAAGGATGCACTCCCATTTGATTCTCATGATTAGGTTGTAATCATGAGGCTCTCTCTCAAGAGTGGACCTTCCCAAAATCTTGTGATGTCTTGTCACAAACAAAACCATCAAACTGAAAAACACATCATGCAAGAAACATAGCTCGCTGACATATCATTTTTCTCCTTCAAAGAAAAAAAAACTCACATCACGTGAATATCTCCATGTACTCTTACATATTGGTGTACAAAACCATCAACCAAACACAAGTCGACAAAACATGCCTCTTCAAACAACTGACTCTCAAGTCAAATAATAGAGCTCATGTACAAATTTCGATATTTGTTGCATTTAAGTGTGTCAACATAACTCTACTTTCAACATCTTGCTTCATGCAACATGCACCATACTTTGAATTTGCAAAGAAATTCATGAAACATCAAAATACATGCAAGGCCTTAATTGGATAATAAATCTAACCATCCGTTACCAAACCATTTCAATGGCACTTCTTTTACATGTGAATCATCTTGACCTTCATCGATTATGGAATCTTCTTTTCCATTATTGTCGTTATCTCTTTCCACCTCCTTCAAATGTTGTGGATGACTTGTTGGATACAAAGTCCAACACTTTTCCACAAGGTGACCTTTCTTATGGCAATGAGTAATAAACAATTGCATCTTATTTTCAACATCATTTTCCTTGTCCAATGGGCCTTTAAGTTTCTACCTCATTTATTTAGAAAGTTTCAATGTGCATGGATACCTTCTTCCAACATCTATAAACATTATGATTATTCAAACCACAAAAGGAACATGTGCAAGTTATTTTATATATCTTATGTGAATATTTACCATGTTTATCATAATCAAAAGCAATTTGATTAAAGGCAAATTTATACCTTGAACATTCACCATTGTCGCCTTCTTGAGGAGGTGAATTTGATGATGTAGTGGCTCTCCTCTAAATACTAGCAATGAATTCAATGACTAGATAGAGCTTTCAACATCCTCTTCTTTTACATTCTCATTAGCTGCATGTTTATTAACATCTTCTTGCAAAGTGGGTGTCAAACTTTTCAATTCATCATGAACACAAACTTCACAAGCTTGAGGTAATGAACACGAAATAAAATTCCTTCTTGGAACAGCTTCATGTGCCTCCTTGGCTTTGGAGCATTCTCCATCATGTTTTCCATAACCAAGACCCAAATAATTAGGCCCTTCCTCAACAACATTTGGTTCAACTATGCCTTGTACTCAACTATGCCTTGTACATGTTTGCCTTTAACCCTTTACTTTCATAGCACATTTTCATCAAAAATTTGGACCTTATTCCTCTAGTGTGTCTCTCAAAAGCACGTACACATTCATTTTGAGAGGAAATTAAAGACAAAAACCAATAGCTAATTCTTCTAACTAACCTTGACTAAAATGAGCTAAATTGTACTTTGATACCAACTTGATTTGAATATGGACAAACTAGTTTTATTGGGCTATCTCCCTCATTAGTTAAATAAAAATGTGCTTAGGATCGTCTAAAGTTAGCCAATTGGGAAGGGGTTTATGTGTCAAGCTTTAAGTGTATTTTGTGAGAAATTTATGAGTTAATTAGCTTTTAAAAACTCATGTGTACAACAAATAAAATGCAAAAATTTTATTTAGGAAATTTTTTTCCCTCAATCCAGATTTCGATCATTGGAATGTATGTAAGAGGAAGAAAGAGGGAATTCACTTTTAAAATTATAGACCTTGTCTAAACCAGAATAAACTAAAGGTTTGGTTTTCAAATACATTCACTTATTTGGAAAAGTTCTAGCTACCAAAAGTCCATATGCCAATCTACCTCCCAAGAAATCCATTTATTACACCACTGGTTAGTTTTTTGTCTTTCTATATTCTTTATCAACCTCTTCTAGTGATTCTTGAAAGGTGGATACTTAAATCCTTCCTAAAAATTTGAGCTCTAAAACGAGAAGACATACAAGGTCATTTTAAGTCATTCTTCTATCCAATTATAAAAACCAATTGAATATTTCTACATATTGATTTTTGTCCCATAAACTGTACAATATATGTGGAGTTGCCTCGCCCTAAGCGAGATGTTTAACAAACATAATAATAGAGAAACAATTAGTGACGTCACCAAAATATGTAGCCTCTTCAAGGTATCATATCCTCTCATCAAGGTCAATAATATATTCACCAAAAATGTCCTATGGAAATGATGGTTTAAGAAACAAAACCAGACAAAAACCTTCAGTGAGAACAACAAAATCTAAAACCTCTTCAAGGTCTTCAATCTGCTCGTAAAGTTAAATTGTGTCTTGATCAAGTCCAACAACAAAGAAAAATTCAGTGACAACACCAAAATCTACAACTTCTTCAACATCTTCTAAACCATCTTCAAAGTCAATATTGTGTGCATCAAATTCCTCAGCAAGGTCATCAATGGAGTCATCAAAACTAATATTTCAAACTTCAATGCCAAAAATAAGTCGAAAGAATTCAATTTCTCCTCCAAAACCTTATTCTCTGAGCAAAGCTAGCATGATGTCGTCAAGAAATTCAGTAATTCCACGAGGAAATTCTATCAAATTTAAAACAAATCCTTTTCATCCATATTTAATGCCTACTTTTTCAGGTGGAACACCTCCAAATTTAAGGACCATAATGCCATAAAATATGTAAATTTACCTAATAGGTGTAGACCTAGAACCCCCAACTTTGTGTGACATGTATAATTGAAGATCTTATATGGTAAGCAGTGTGAGAAGAGAGTCATGGTCACTGAGTTGAGCAAGAGAAATAGTTTGGTATGACAAACTTACTTGTGATAGGTCTAGCTAGCAGACTACCAAATTATATGGTAATGGCATTCAAATGTGAAAATTCCCCATTTCACTTGAAAAAGATAGAGAGAGAAAGGTATAGATGAAAGGAGATATCCATCTATAAAGAAATAAATAGCTCTATCAATTCCACCTTGCAACTCTAAGAGACATTGAATAATCATCTCAAGATAGAGCTTTGAGAGGACACTCTCAATCCCCGTGGCTTTGAAACAATGTGGAAACAAGACTTAGCACCTTATTTGCATAATTTTTCAGCATAATCTTGTAATGTCATAGCCTTCTTTAAGATGAAATGAACGTAAATTTCTTGCAATTAATACAGACATTCATAATTCATGCTCATGGAACATGATTGTGTTGTAATTGTGATAACATTTGTTGTATGCAGAAGCTAATAAAAAATGATCGAAAATGACATTTTTGCTCTATTTTTTTGAAGATTTAATGAAAATTACACCAAGTAGCTTCCAACCTCATATGACCACTATGTTTGGAACCATCTCGTGATAATACGGTCTTGCTAAGGTTTTTCATCAAGGTGTTAATCTAGGTATACAGACTAATTTAATTAAAGAAAGAATGACACAGTTTATGCAGGTAAACATTGCTCGATCTTCAATGGGGCAAGTGTTTGAGGATGCCAATAATTTGGGGAGTGAGAGAGGAGACAGAGGAGATTGAGATATTCATGAACTCATTTTTTCTTTGAAATTAAAAAATATATAACTAATAAGGTGAAGACTTTTGTAATTTAAGAGAGGAAGCAATAGGGAATGGGTGGTGTTGGTATTATATATCTTAATTGGACAACTTTAGGAGACAACACGCCACTTTTACAAGTGACATTATAACCTAGTAAGTGTTATTCATTAGCATGTATTTTGTAAAGGCCTTGACCTAGTTCCCATTCAACTCCATCCACCAAGTTGTAGACGATTCCAAGCCTAATTTCATGAAAAGTAAGTTGGGGATGATCACATTGACCTGCTTGATGACATGTCTATGAAGATTAACTACCTTGAACTATTTTTTGCGTAGGGAAAGAGACACATTCCCATGTCTGAGCATGAAAACGTTCTTTGATATTGTTAATGCCTCTAGTGTTTACTTCTACAAGTTCTATAGGCAGAGTCTGTAAAGGGCCAGGTAGCCTCTGGATCTCATCTTTTATGAAAGGTGATATATCTAGTAAATGCCCCTACAGTCAATCTCTGGAATGGATCTAAATAGAAGTTCTTCATTTTAATATCCGTAAAACACAACAACTTTAAGGTAAACTATGTACATGTGTCATTTCTTCCACAAACTAAAGTGTATAAGTAGTAAATTTTATACCAAGTGTGCTCCCACCATGTAAAGCGCAATTTGGTGAACTTATCATTTTTATAATATATTTTTCAATTAAATTTAGTTTCACACATGATCAATTATTGCTTTGAAAGTTGTGTTCTACATAATTTGTGTACACTAAATTACAAATTGATTTTTTGAAATCTATTGTGTAAATGTTGACCAATAGATATATATCATGGAGGATGAACGACGAAGATCAGCCGAATCCCATATGGAGGTTCAGGGATCGGGGGATGTTCACGGTATTTAAATATAATCTTAAATCTCCATACATGTGTGTACATATGGAATTGATTTTTTATTAGCTTTGTGAGTTAAATTAGTTGTTAATAAGTTTCATATTTTAATTTTTAGGAGGTAAGAGGAGAAGGGTTTCTACTCCATCCATGGAACGTGGCCAAGGTTCAACCGGTCGAGGTATGAGTGGTAGCAGGTTGCGTGAAGGGGGTGATATTTTTTCCCCCGAAGGCCAATCAACGGCTGCTGGTTCTCAACAAGGTCATTTTGGGTCTGGTTCTCAGCAACGTCATTCTGGGTCTGGTTCTCAGCAGGGTCATGTTGGAGAAGATGTTAACCAACAACATCAAGGTTGCCATCAATTTCAATATTTTTTCATTAAATTTGTACAACTTTTTTTACATGTGTTTTTTCTAATATACGAAATTTTATATATATTGATGCAGATGCCGAAAATGTTCGAACTAGTGGTCAAAATAGACGCAGGGCAGCCCGCTACATTCAAGAAGAAGGTTGTAAACCCAACACAACTTATCCGGCCGAGATTACTGATATACCATGGGAAACCAACATGGTGGAATGCACCTTACAAAGGTGTGAAAGACTTCATGCAAAATTGCAAAAAGATCTCGTGGCTTTGTCTCTACCTGCTGAGAGTCGACAAAGCCTTGAAATAGTTACACATTCATTGGGTGAAATGGTAAATGTGTACAGAAATCTTGGGCCAACGACTGACTCATTTGTAGAAATGATGAGAAAGATAAAAGAAACAATGATGGGTCCCGATAAATGAGAGGACGTAAAACAAAAAGCTACAAAAGAAGTGGCCAAGTCAATGTTTAATTATAAGGAAGGGCCAAAAAGAAAAATGTTGAAGGTGCAGTATTTCAAGCACCCAGACAAAGCTCGTTATTTGTATGATAGGCATCTTGTGGCCTATGGAAGGCTTCCATGGAATGATGAGGTTCCTGTTTATTTTGCACAAATGTTTTATGAAGAATTTTTTTTGGGTATGAAACCCAACTACAATGACCTTCCTTCAGAATTTTTTGGCCCGAGAAAGGTCGATTATATGACCGTAAGGGCGCTAAGCGAGATGTGGAGTTGCCTCGCCCTGAGCCGCCATTGGTGAGTCAACCGTTTCGAGTCGAAACTCTGCGAACAAAGATGGATGCGACTTCTCAAATAAGTCGAGAAGTAAGGGATGTTGTGATCGACAATGTTCATAGCGGATTGAGTGGAGTCGATCTTTGTTTAAATCGACAAAGAGCATGTGAAAATGCACGTGCCAATTTTTTTTATTATACAGATGAGGAGATTTACAACGTGAATGTTGAAGATTTCCAAACATATATGCAATAAATTTGCAAGACCTAATTTTTCATGAGGAAGAGGGTACCGGAATGGTATGTGTTAGTGACCTTAGGGTTTGAAATTATTTTTACATATACATGTGTACAATTTGTAATAAATACATGTGTATGTACATGTATACATTTATTTTTATGTGTACATTAATCTAAAAAAAATGTATGATTATATGTTAAAACACCATTTGCAGTTCTCAGGTATGATGCGTGACGAAAATGTTAATATCACGTTCGGGACCTCCGGTTCAAACAATACAGATGGGTCTGACCATCATGATATGTTGGCAAATGTTAGTGTTTTTTAAGTGACTCTAAAATAAATAATTGTTGCCACACATGTACATGTATGTATATATATAATTTGATAAAATGTTTTAACAGGTATCGATTCCGTCTAATGTTTTTGGGATGGCGGTACCTTCTTCTTCCTTAGGAGATGTACCTTCTACTTCATTGGGAGATGAGCCATGAGTATGGACAATTTTTCACAAGTTTAAAATTTATGTTTAAAAGTTATATATATATATATATATATATATATATATATATATATATATATATATATATGTATATATATATAGATATATATACATATATATATATATATATATATATAGAGAGAGAGAGAGAGAGAGAGAGAGAGAGAGAGAGATATTTATTTTGAGTTATTTAAATTTTTTTGAATTTAGGTTCCTATAGAAGATTTCTTTAATCCGCGGACTCTAGCGACGGAGATAGGAACATCCACAGCATTTGAACAAGTTGTCTTTAGTTCATTTTTTTAATATTATTGAAAATAAGTTTATATATGTACACGTGAATTTTCATTTGAAAGTTTTTAATTTATATATATATATATATATATATATATATATATATATATTTAACTGTACATGTATATTGTACAGTTTACCACTGCAGATGTTCCTATGGGAGAACCTGTTCATCAAATGGAGAGGGAACCTTATGAGGTATTGCATGATTTTTTTGTTATATTTTGTTTTTTACATGAAGTTCTAGATATATATATTCTCATTCATTTTTAAGATATCAAATTTTAATGTTCAAGTACATGTGCATTATGTATGTAGGTTTCCCATTCACAGGATAGGGTGCGAACTGAGACCCTAGTAGGGAAGACGCTAGATCCGTCTTCATTTGATGGACATGATTTACAGTAGATTTGATTTCAAAATTTAGATGGTTTTAAAATTTGTTAAACTTGATACAGTTTGATACTTGTGAGATTTACAATTTTTGGATATATTTTATTACATTGTTATTATATAATTTGTTTTATTTAATTTTTGGATGGTTTTAGTACTTTTGGCATGTGAATGTGAAGTAATGTTGTCATTGAATCCATTTGGCATTGTTAGTAATTTACATGCGTTATAATTTATTTGTTTTGAAAATTCTAAGCTTCTTGGATGCTTGGAGCATAATGGTACAAGTAATGTTGCACTCATATTTTTTGTTAAATTAAAAGTTGTTTTGGATGGTTTCAATCTACATTTGGCATGTGATATTTAATGTTAAATGTTTTTGTTGGATAGTTGAATTATTATTGGCATGGCATGTGAAGTTTTTAAAACTCAAGTTTTGGATGGTTTCAATCTACATTTTGCATGTGATATTTAATGAACTTTAAATGTTTAATGTTTTAATGTTGCACGATATATATAATCAAAAGGTTTTTAAAACTTAAATTTTTGGATGGTTTCAATCTACATTTGGCATATGTGGTATATAATGTTAAATGTTTCTATTGGATCTAGTTGAACTATAATTGGCATGGCATGTGAAGTAACGATCTATATATAATCAAAAAGTTTCTTAAACTCAAGTTTTGAACGGTTTCAATCTACATTTTGCATGTGATGTTTAATGTTTTAATGTTGCATGATATATTATCAAAAGCTTTTAAAATTTTAAAGTTTTGGATGGTTTCAATCTACATTTGGCACATGTGGTATATAATGTTAAATGTTTCTATTGGATAGTTGTTCACTATAATTTGCATGGCATGTCAAGTAATGTTGCACAAATCCCTTTTGGATGGTTGAAGTACATTTGGAATTTTAAGATTGCTTTTGATCTCTCCATGTAGTTTTGTTTGAATGAAAAAATTTCCAATAGGAAGAACATAGCTTTTCAATGCAACTAACCATCTATCAATTGAGCTCTAATTGAAAATAGAGTTTAAAGAAGTAGATATATGTACAAATTATCCCTTTAATTTTGATTGGAAATATAAGTCTCTAGTACATATATATGTTTGTTAAATTTGGGTCAATGTCGTTAATGCACTCAAATAGGTAGCCTTGTCGATTTATTTACATTGTTGAAACTTTTTACCAAAAAATCCAACTAGTTTTTCATCAATGCACATAGAAAAACTAATTGGAACAATTAATTGTGCATTCTAGAACATATCTATCCAAGACAAGTAACATTTTTCATCAATGCACATTGAACATATCCGACCATTGGACAAGCAGATTTTGTACTAGATTTTCAATCGGGATTAGAGATGTGGGTCAAATCCCACCAAAAGTCAGAGAAGTGCTCTGAGTCTCTTGTCTGAAAGGAATTTTCGTACAAAACTATACTGCAGATGATTTATTTACATTATGTCCATACTTTTTACCAGAAAATCCAACTAGTTTTTCATCAATGCACATAGAAAAACTAGTTCCAGTTAATTGCATTCTAGAACATATATATTGAGTACGTAAATAATTTTTCATCAATGCACATAGTAAAACTAGAACAATTAATTTCATTCTAGAAAATATATATATATCCAATACATATAACATTTTTCATCAATGCACATGTATAGAAAAGCTACTTTCAGTTGATACTAGAGCACGTGCTTGTACCAAAACAATTTGTCCATGTGCAAACACTTACACAAATAACATAAGTAGCTCAATTTTTAGTTGAGTACTGGAAGTTCTAAAACATATTTAATCCAAAGAGAATAAATTGTTGGACAATTCACTCAAAAAAATTCTAATGGAATTCCATCTTCAATAATCCGTTCATGATCGGATTTTGACATTTTCTATCTCTTAATTTTTGATTTTTTCTTTGATTGAACTTCTATCAACTTTATGCATGCTGCACACACCAAGTGATTATATTGACAACTTATGGAATCAGGTTCATAGTCTTCAAAGTAAACAAAGTCTCCACTTTGATGAGTTTGTCTGAAAAAATAACCTTTCAGTATAATAGACCCTCTGCGTATTGAAATCCGTGATCATTATAGTTTTGTAATAATTTCATTTTTCATTTAGTGCAACGCATCAAATAATACTTCACATTTTCATCGTTGTCAATAGGTGCAATTACAGCAAAAATATCTCTTGCACAATAAAATAAACTTAACAAAATTATACATATTTAAATTTATTTCTAGATTTTTAAATCATTAGAAAGTAATTCAAATGTTACCTTCTCTAACAAGATCAGAAACTCTATCACCATCAGATGATATTGTAGTTTCCTCTGATTTCATTTCTTCAAACATTGCAATAGACATTTTTCCCTTTGTATTTAGCTCTGTATGTTTCGAATCGTTCACATACATTTTGTTTTCACAAACGTCATTGGATTTTGTGTTGTTTATGCAAACATCACAAAAACAAGAATATTTTCTTTTATCCAATGCAAACACATTTCTGGACGACTTTGTTTGAATTGAACGCAATTTTCGAGTCTCTTTTATTGTTTCAACATCATTTCCAATTGATCTATCTACGTCTTTGATTCCAATATGCCAGAAAAACCTTTATATGGAAAATTAGAAGAAGAATTTGTAAATATGATATCAAAATACAATCAAAGATAATCATTGCATGATAAATGTACAATGTTTAAAATTAGATTTCAAATATAAATAAATTGAATGTACCTTCACACTTCTCTTGATGGGTTTCTCTCATGGCTTAGAGCAGCGATGCACCATTGAACAACTTCTTCAGCGTTCACAAGTTGGCTTGCAGAGTGGTTCATTTGATATCTTCAAAGTACTCGTTTTATGCATGCTCCTGCACTGTCATGTTCTCCTTTTCCATGGCCAGTCTCAAAGAAATTTCAACAATGTTTAATGTAGGTTTTCTTATGAAGACAACACAACCAAAAGAATGATCGTGTAGATTTGAATTGAATTGCACATCCGTCTGACCATATCCAATGTTCATTGAATGTTATTCCACGATTTTTCAATGAATCATAAAATTTTCCAAAACAATGTTGTACAAAACATGTATCATGTGTACGATCGTCACTGATATAAAAGTGATATTCTTTAGTGATATGTCGATTTTCACTTGTGCTTTCTATATGATCGATATTTTGTTCAGCATGTCTATATAGAATATGGACAAGCATGGAGACTTGGTCAGAATGATAGTATTCACTCTGAATTTCTTTTTTTGGAACAAATGTGTAGTTTTTTGCAAAATCAATCACTGACAAAATGGTCCCTGGTGGAAAAACTTCACGAGATTTTTTGAATTGCAAGTCTTGCCATCGAGCTCTATGGGAATGCTTGGTGTATTTGTAAATTTCTGCCTCAAACTTTCTCAAAAAGTCTATCAGAAAAATTTCGTTTTCTAGTAATTCAATTCTTTTAACACTATTTGCACCTTGAATCGATGTATCGATATATTCATATCTCTTCCATTTCACTTTCATGTTGGACAATGATTGATCATTTATATCAATACGATATTTGTTTTGAAATTTAGTCAAATTTCCACAATCATCGCATTTTTTACCACCAACACATTTCTTTTTTTAAAATAGTTCATCGCTTTCTCTTTCACATAGAATTTGAGATATGAAATCACGGATAGTGGAAGGAGGAGGTGAATCCTTCCATAATGTTCTACCAAAATCAAGGAATGTGTCATAATATAACTCAAATTCCACATGATAACGGCAACAACAAGTGTCGCGTACGATGATAGGTTTTACATACCATGGTTTTTGTTGAACAAAAGCACTGAGTGAAACATGAATTTGACGATTCTCTTCTTTGAACTTGTTGAATAACTCTATCTGAGTGGTTTCCAAGAGATGTTTTTCATGTTCTTTGTATTGATTTCGTGCTATTCTTCTTCGCATCACATGCCTTGCAGTTGGTGAAACACGCAAATTGTTCTTCCAATATTCATATATTATTTTTTTTAAAATTTTTTCCAAGTCTATCTTTGTATGGTTGCTTACAAATAGCTCTCCAACAAGCGAGTTCATCATTTACATCTATTTGCAACCGAAATTTCTGATATTTGTGCAAAGTTTTTCGTGAGGTTCCTAGTGCTCGTGCCATAGATGTTACCAAACGATTCTCTTGAGTACTTGATGAAACCATTACCATCTGTATTCCTCTACATAGAATTGAAACATATTTCTCTCTAGACCTCTTAATTGACTTTATAGCATTACTCATATTTTTTATCACCTCTTCCTTCATTTTTTATCTTTGGTTGATTTTAGAATACCCAATAGTGTCGTAGCTTCTTTTAATTTCCTTAATGATAGGAGACCTGTCAACATTTGAGCCTGAACTGTCACCCGCTCATTTAAGAAATGCTTTTCAAAAATGCAGTTAACATGATATCGTATAACATGGTCAGGTTTTTTATCTCCATATGTGTGAGTGTCAACATTTTCTAACATCTTATTATCGATAGTGATTTCATCTGTACATATTCGAAAAAATAGTACATATTCAATAAATAACTAAATTAATAAATATATCTAAAATTTCAAATATTTTTCAAATTAGTTCATCAAATAAAAATTAAGCTTTACATTTTACATTAGGAAAATTTTAAATATATCAATAGATCATAATATTTACATTTACATACCTACTTCAATTTCTGTTTGAGGTTGATTTTCTTCTTCAATATTTTGAGGAATATCTCTGTCTGTTTACATTAAACAAAATATTTTTCAAACTAGTTCATCAAATTAAAATTAAGCTTCACATTTTGCATTAGGAAAATTTTAAATATATCAATAGATCATAATATTTACATTTACATACCTGCTTCAATTTCTGCTTGAGGTTGATTTTCTTCTTCAATATTTTGAGGAATATCTTTGTCTGTTTACATTAAACAAAATATTTTTCAAATTAGTTCATCAAATAAAAAATAAGCTTCACATTTTACATTAGGAAAATTTTAAACATATCAATAGATCATAATATTTACATTTACATACCTGCTTCAATTTCTGCTTGAGGTTGATTTTCTTCTTCAATATTTTGAGGAATATCTCTATCTGTTTACATTAAACAAAATATTTTTCAAATTAGTTCATCAAATAAAAATTAAGCTTCACATTTTACATTAGGAAATCTTTAAATATATCAATAGATCATAATATTTACATTTATATACATGCTTCAATTTCTTTTGAGGTTGATTTTCCTCTTCAATATTTGAGAGGGCTTCTAATTTTCTTTTGCGAGATTGTCTCGTCTCTTCTCTACATTCCTCAGGGTCTCTTTTTCGATCATATTTTCTCGCACAAGTTCTTCGATTTCCCATGATAATAGGGTATGAAGTTCAAAAAATTAGACAATAACTCAATTACAAAAAATATCACAAAATATTTAATTTAAAAAAATTCAGTTTAAATTTTTTGCAAAAAATACTTACTTCAATCCAAAATACTTACTTTAAAAAATTCGAGAGAAAAATGTCTTATAAAAATGAAACGAAGCTCAAAAGATTTACTTCAACTCAAAACACGTACATACCTCCAAGAAATGTATTTTCAATGTACGTCCAAGAATTTTTTTTAAGTTCAAAACAATTTTTGCCAAAATCAGGCCGCCTCCAAGAAATGTCTTCCAAAAAAATTCTTTAAACCCAAAACAATTCTTTGTAAAATTAGTTTGCTTCCAAGAAATGCTCTTAAATCCAAAATTTGAAGAAAAGTTTTTGAACTCAAACCAACATCTTTGTAAAATGAGATGAAATGTGCAAAAATTGTGAATGATTTTGTGGCAATTTATATTGCCGCGAAATGTGTTTTAGTAGGGGCTCTGCAAAAATTTCCGGCCGACGGAAAGTTATACTATAGTTCAGATGAACTTTTGATTAAAAGTTCGACCGAACTATTAAGTCGTTAGATTTAACGAGCCATCGGCGGAAAACATAGTTCGGCCGAACTAACGCGTCACTAATTATGTAAAAACCAGGCTCTGAATATGGTTCTGCAACTTTGGACTGATTAAATTCCATGAAAAGTTGTTAATTAACTGTCGGAACCAAGACAAAAATTTTCAGAATTGAATCTACTTTCAGGAAATATAACTTTTATGGAATTTCATAAACGTTTACTAATTTTAATTATTTTTCTAATAAAATAGGTGCAAACAATTATTGAGGGTCATTGTGATTCAGTGAAATCAAAATTTTGTATCTCCCAAAATACATTGTAAAAAAAATTGAAAAAATTATGGGGCATTACATTGGTCCGTTGTCTCTAATGCGTAGCTTTTAGATTTTTAGTTTATAACTTATATGTTAAGAAATTTCTTGCGATGCAAAACATATCCAAAATACGCAGTTTTTCGTATTGGACCAGTTCAAAAAATTCTAGTAATTATGATATGCATCCATTAGATTTGTAAATATGAAGAAACCAAAGTAGACTCTATCTAGATTGTTGTAACACATTTTGTTTTCTCAAAAACACAAATTTTCAATGAATACAACATTGCGTCATAACATGATTTCTTATGAATCTTTTGATTGTTAAGAAACACACACTCAAAGAAACACTAAGTTGACATATCAAATCTGCATAAAAAAATTTCAAAAAATAAGTAATAGAAAGCTAACAAAATTTCTCACAACTTTTATTTTTATCGCAAAATGAAATTCTACATAGAAAAATTGTTATAATTTGCAAAAAGTTGAGGAACCGAAAAAAATGGCAAAAAGTGTAACCCAGCTTCACATTTTCACCCTAATATATTCCTACACTTACAATTATATTTCTATTATATACAGGATAATTTTCCACTTGGATGACCTTTATACATGTATCATTTTATTGTTATTTCTTGTACAACTCTCTGTCTTTTCATATTTCTTTTTATCAGTATTCATATTATTCTAACACTACTGTCCATGCTTCATTGCAGGTGTGTCATATTTCATTTAATTTCCATTTCAATTCTTTCTGATCCAATGTCAGAAGATACACCATTTCAGCTTCTTCTAGGTCGGTCATCTGAACATAGAGGGCTCCACAACCTCTCTATCCCACTTACCAATTTCAATGCCATATTTTGTAGTTTAATTTTCATGGATGATTCAAGTCAATTTGTAATTAAACTATCGTAATTATTATCTTTGACTGGTTTGAAAGGGGTTATTATCCTCATCTCCAGACGAGGATTTTTCCTAACAGGGACTGTTACATGTATTTCCAAAATTTAATAAATTTTTATTTATTAAATATTTACTTCTATATAATGAAATATTGTACTGCATAAATAGAAGACAATTTCTAATAGACAACATTTTTATTCTTCTATTTAAAGTTTACATCTGAATTGACTATGCATCATTTAGATATATGTTTATATGAATGCTAGTTATCTAAACTAGATTTTGTTTAGTTTTTTTCATCTTTTCAATAATTGGCTGTTATTGATATGACTAAATTATATTATTTTCTCGGTACATAACCTGTAATTGTTCAGATGGACTTAACAACAGATTTAGACCCTTACCTAGGGTTTAGAGATTCTGTATGTTGGTCCTAATATTTAGTTAGTATATGTAACTATACAGAAATATTAATTGTACTCAGATATGGTTAATTTTTGTTAAATACATATGAAACTTATTTATTTCTGAACCCAACACAGACTATTACGCATAATTTATAAATTGAATGTATAAAAATTTCAGCCACAATTTATTAAATATAACCCTTTATAACTACATCAGAATTATATCAAGTATGACAACAATATAAGACATAAAAATTCACAGAATTTGCATACCAATCTAGTAAAGACTAGTTTCCTCCCAACCTTGAGTTAAATCCACAACTCCCCCCAAGTAGAGACCAATTTCTCTTCAGTGTAGACAACCCCTTGTTTAACTAGGAATAACTTATTTAAGCTTGCTTTCCCTCAACATGTTTCCATAACTGCGTCCAATTAATTTGGGATGCTGTTTCCCTTAGCCTAGACTTTACTTTTGTTTTTTCCACAAAAGCTTCTTTAAAACTAGCTTTTCCTCTTTCTAGTTTTATTTTCACCTTTTCTCAGTAACTTTCCACTTTACTGAGGCATTAATTAGATTCTTATCTCCCATCTAATATTTTTATTTTCTTTTCTTTTTTCTCCAAGGATTTTTGGAGAATTTTTGGAAATTCTTAGGATTCTCTTCCATCCTCATGGATTTGAAATCCTGGTCTCCAATTTACTCTAGTCTTTGCACAGTAATAAAATTTATTATTTATTTATTTCAAAATAATATGTCCACATATAGTTTTACCTTAGGTCCACTTGCCCTTTAAGATTATTAACTATCTATTTATAAAAGTAGAAAAATAGGGATATTACAATCATATAGATTATGTTATTGTGAAAAACATATATTTACAAAACTTATAGTCTCTACTGGTCTGTCGCTCAGGAAACAAGACTAGTAGCATAAATTAAAAATTTGAAATTTTTTCTATTGTTCCTAATCTATTGGATTACTAAAAAAACAAGAAAATAAGCCTACATAGAAAGCATTACATAAATTGAAGTACATTACCACATTGGAAAATAAAGTATTAGCCTGAGCATGAGCCCTAAATTCCTTCATTCTGCTGAATTATGTGCCTGGTTTAGTGACAAAGGATCACCATTATTGTTTGACAATGAAGGGTTTGTGCCTGTGATTCACTTAGTTAGAAAATTGACTTTCCTGTTAATGCTATCTATTTTTTCCAAGAGCTCAACCATACAAATAATAATTTCTTGCTGAGTATCAACCATGTTAGTGAGAACTCTCCCCATGAGAGGTTTTATGTGTCAATATAGGTTAGAAGTTTGCATATAAGTAGATGCTCTAGCTCTGATGGAATTTCTAACATCAGAGATCCAATATTTGGTCTCCCACTCAACATGTGTATCTAGAATGAATTTATGAGCTTTTTTGACTTTCTCCTCGAAATTAGAATGTATCTTTCCATGATTGCCTTGACATAGGATTGGGAACGAGTGCCCCTCAAGATTGGGGGATTGAAGTCAAGAGAGGGAGGAGCCCCAAGTCCACATCTTCTGCCTACTTAGGAGGGTCCAATGAAGCAATGCCTCACCATAATGGTGAAGGGGACACCGATAAATGAGATTGAGGAGGGAGAGATGAGCATAGGAAGATGGGTGCAAGTAGGAGAAAACAACGGAGAAACGATTGAGGGTCATGACACCATAATAGGGTATGGAAATAGAGGGAGTTGGGACAAAAATAGAGGGGGAGTAGGTGAAGGGACCAACTATTTGCAGGGGAGGAAACACTAAAGGGGAGAATAATCAAAGATAAACCAACGAAAAATAGCCCTCTAGATATTCTAAGCTAAGAATAGGAATGGATGCCCAATATCTAAAAGAACTTACATAGGAAAGTAAAGGAAGTAAAAATGGTTGTAGAATTGAAGTTGAGCTACAGGGAAGGATTGTGAAGAATCCAAACCTGAAAATTAAGGTCCCACAAAGAGGAGTAGCATGCAAGAGCGAGGAGAAACTGGAGTTGTGGAGATGGGTGGCAATAATTAAAGCCTTTGTCTGCCTGTGCTCCATGAAGAAATGTTAACAACCCATAGTTGCAAATCCTGAGTAAATTCAACCATGGTTGGTGGATCATAAACTGATTAGAGCACCTCTTTCTCACTACGGCGAAGCCTCCTCCCCATTCCTCTGTATAATGATCCCACCCTTAGCTATATTATACCATGATTGTAGCACTGGGTTCTCGAATGTGTGAATCACCTCTTTGGTGTACCTTCCCAGCTCCTTTCACACTTCCTCTTTGTGCTAGTGCAGTAACAAACTTACTTATTTCATATTGTTCCTTGCAGTGAAAGGGTAGCCATGTAGACTACCAAGTGGAGGTGCCCTGCCCACCTTCATTACTCTGTGTTAACCTCATCGTTGACATTGCGTTATGTGCGAAAAATGGGCACCCCCTATGAGGATTGTGGAAATTGGTGTTATTGAAAACACATGATACATACATTTCACATTTTAGCTTGAAATTTTTAGAAAAATCACTCCACAAATAGTAAATAACCACATCACATCCATAGTTACAACAACAAATTACAAACGATATTACCTTTAAAACGTGGATTTAATCACCCTACAACTCCTAGTCATAGAGAAAAGGAGCATGCTTTATTATAACAAATATTTTATATCTAGACTTTGTTCATTTAACACCTAAGACAATCACACCTAAGACAATTTCCAACTATAACTAGCTAGTCTCCATCTCATATATTATTAATTAGGAAAATGCAATAAAGGAAACCAACTTATGAATATCATAATTTCACATATAACTTTTTATAATTGTAAATTTGTTTTATTTTATCTATCATTTAGTAAATATTTATTATTTATTGTTAATAATATATAAAAAATATTTATCAAAGAACATTTGTGAGTGGTATCAGTGGTATTTATTTTTGAACACACTGTAAAACCCACTTAACACTTTTTTGGTTTATATATATATATATATATAGTTATGGTTTTTTTATTTGTATGATGTCCAATCACAATTAATTAATTTTTTCATATATTTTATCCATTCAAAAATTTAAAGTTTCATTTTCTAAAAAAAAGAAATAATAATAATTAATTATTATATTTATAATATTCTCATCATTACTAATTTTCAAAAATTAAATATTTACTTGATTTGAATGAGAATATTAATGCTTGTTGTGCTAAGATCCAATTCAAAATATAAACAAAGTGTTTGATGATTATGAGGTAAATTGCAAGTTAAACATTAGTTTTTATGTGAATATTTTAAGCAAATTAACATAAACAACAACATCTAACAAATATAAACATCACCATAAACAGTAACACAACAACAAATGATGAAGGAGTTCACTCTGCCTAGGCTACGTCTCCTTGATCCAGCTTCCGATGGCTTGGCCCTCTTCTATTATGCTCAAAAGTGTGATTACATATTTTTACAATGCTCAAACAACTTTGAAACCTGTTCCAATGGCTCTAGAATGCCCAAAAATCCTTGTGTAGCCTCTTTCTGCCTCGAATTTGATCAAAAACTAAATAAGTTATGGCTTCCAACGTTTTGGCACTAATCTCTCCACAATTTACTCAAAATCTGGCATCATCCTACAAATCCGCTTAGAAATCTGCTAACGAAGCACCAATTCTGCCAAAAATTGGGCGAAATTGCCGACGCTTTAATTTTTCCAATAAGGCCTAAAGTCTAAATTTCCTTTTTAAAATAAAAACCTCGCACAGTTTGGCTAACCGTCGGCATGGTGGTCAAATATAGCAACATTAAGTGTTACGGTTAACGTTGGCAGTGACGGTAACATCGGTTAACTCTACAGACTTCGCAACGGTCTTCGGCATAAGTCACATGGCATTGGTATTTATGGTTAAGGATTACGATTAGAGGGGGGGTGGGTTGATGCACTGAGCGCAAGGCTAGCCTCCCGGCCATGGTCCCACTCCCAGGCGGTGACTAAGGCTGGGGCTAGACCCTCGCCCCCTCCCCCATGGTGGAAACCATTAAACTTTAAATCTAACATGCAACATTGTAGGTTAAGTAACACATGCATGGTGCAATGGTAATGTGAAGTGTTGTGTATTGTGAGGTTGCGAGTTTGGCCCCTGCTTGCTCCACTCGGTTTATAACAAAAAATTTGGTGGCCCTCGGGCTACCATGTGGCGGCCCCTGACTGGGCCACGTGGCAGCCTGTGATTGGCCACCATGATAACCAATAAGAATTCGCTATTTCAAACCAACCAAGCAGTGCCACTTGGGACAATTTCATTCGTCGAAGAAAATCCATTGACCAAGTCAACTTGCCACTGTGCATGCCCAGTCAGCAGTACAGAATGCTATCTGGGTTGTCCTTGCAATTTTTTTTCAAAAAATTTGAATGTTTGACAAAGTAGACAGAACACGTCTCTGGGAGCATACGGTGTCAGTTTTCTGCGAAACAAGTTGCGCGAATTCAGAATGATGAGATCTACACGGTTGTTCAGGTTCCACACTATTCCGAGAACTTTCATTTTTGAGCATAATTTTGAGCACCTGATCATTACTAGAAATGGATTTATATACTCCGTATTATGACAAGGACTAATAAAAACCTCAAATTTAAAACTTTCACTATCATTATTCATAACAAATAAAAATAAAAATTTTATTAATAAAAAATATTATTATAATAATATTTATTTTTATTTTGTATTTTAATAACTTGAGGTTAAATCCTACTCATGTCTATCACTAAATTGGGATCTCTTAGGGAGGAAATTGATGCAGGGGATCTCTTCAATTTTTATTTTTTTAACATTGGTTGTGGATTTATCCCCGTTCAGAGAAAGACATCAATGTATTTATCATAGATAGTAACAAAAACAACGTGCATCGTCACATAGTCAGTAGTTGGCTATCAATATTTGTGGAGCTATAGCTCCATTAATGCATTGAAGTAGTATATGTCACCCATTGAATTTAACAAAATATAAAATCTAATGGGTGGCATATACCACCTTAATACATTAATGAAATTATAACTCCACAAATATTGATTACAATTCATAGTTTACAATTGAAAATTAAACTCTTAGAAAAAAAAAGAAAAAAATGCGGAGAAAGAAAGACGAAAATAAAGCTGACGAAGATGTCAAAATGGAAATAGCAGTGATGAGGAGGAAAGTTGACCTTCTTTGGATCCAAATGGAAACACTGGGCAACATTCTTTCTTGACATTGTCAACATATTCTTTCAGCACCTTCAATCCAACGTGTAACATATACAGGCTTTGTTGGAGGAAGAAATTCAAGGAAGTGACCATAGGTTGTCTTTAGCAAATTCGACCTCAAACCTCAACTGAGTAGCCTCTATTGAAAATTTGATAATCATAGATGATTAGGAGTTCTCTCCAATTTAATTTTGTTGAATGTTGACTTAATTATTGTTATTTAAGAACACTTTTCGTAAGTTGTGCTCTTACAACATTTCTTTCTTCTGAATATAGTAGTAAGACAAAGCCAAATTAAACATGGCCAAATTGGTTTAGTTTTAAAACCTTTTGCCACATTTTGTTTTTAGTTTTGTTGAATGTTGACTAAATATTGATATTTCTGAGCATTTGTCATAGGTTGTGCTCTTATAGCATTTTTTTCCTGAATATAGTAGTAAGACAAAGCCGCATTCAACATAGGTTGTGCTCTTATAGTATTTTTTCCTGAATACAGTAGTAAGACATAGCCACATTCAACATGGCCAAATTGGTTTAGTTTTAAAACCTTTTGCTGCATTTTGTTTAGAAAACTAATGAATGTATATTTTTTTTATTAACTTTGGGTATTATTTTGTTAATATAATTTAGCTTATTATTATTAAAAATAACATTATTATTATTATTATTTTATATTTAATAAGAATAAAGTAATATTTAATTTTTAATTATTTTAAATTTAAAAGAGTATTTTAATTTTGAATTTAAGAGGATATGATATTAAGATTTGATATGGATTTATTTAGTAAATATTAATAATTTAAAATTATATTTATATATGTCTATGAGATCTTGGATGGAGAGCGATTGGATGCTCTTTTAAGGTACTCCTTGATGGGAAGTCATTAGTTCAATTCCCCATCCATTTGATGTGAAGTTACCGGTTCAATTCCCTATCGGATCGAGGTGATATATTGGACATGTGGAAGATATAGTCCTGTCAAACTTACAAAAAAAAGTCCATGAGGTCTTGGATAGATAGTGATTAGATGCTCTGTTAAGGCGCTCCTTGATGTGAAGTTATTGGTTCAATTCCCTGCTGGGATTGGGGTGATATTTAGAAACACATCCATGGAGTTCTCTTTTGAACGAGAATCATATGAAATCAATGTCTAATCAGAAATTTGAACCCTAATAAAAAGAATGTGAAATTTCTCCTCACCATTACAACAAAAACTAGTGTCAATTTAAATGAATCCTAAAATTTAAAACATTATACCATGTATATTACATATCATATTATATAGAATAATTCGAGTGATGACACACTTAAACTTGTTGCACCAAAATATAAAACATAAAATATTTCAGTCCGTTGCTTTTTCCAATAATAATTAAACTAATCTAGATCCATCTTAATTTACCAAGTGCTTATAATGATCAAATCACTTTTCACTCTAAAAAAGACGTGCAACTCAAAAATAAGATTTAATCCTTCTAAATACTTAGTATATCCAAAATTAAAATAAATATATGTTAATCTCTACATAATCCATCCACCATTTATACCAATTCTTGCGGCTTACACAAAAATAATGAGATATTCATTTTATCCTCTTACATTTCTAAATTGTAACATTTATTTCACTTGTAAATTTACACTCTCAATAGAAATATATTGGAACTACGATGGAAGATTCTTGTTGATTCGAGAGAGTTTCTTGGTTGTCATTATGGTAGCATCCCATTCCATACTATAAATGATAAGATTACCAACTCGTTCTTGATTGGTATACGTGCAACATGATGTGCAAATAATTAATGCAGTGATCACACAATTTGGAAATAGATTATATATCAAATTATCACTAGTTAAAAACCAACTATGGTTCCCAAAGGGTTCAAATGTTTTTTTTCTTTTCAAATAGCTATTGTGTGATTGTAGAAGTTCATAATTTAGTAATTCACATGGAATTTTGATAAGGTAAGTTTTATTTTTTCTTTATTTACTAATCACTTGCATAATAATAAGTCATTGAAATTAATAAAGGGGAAATATTAACCATAACAAATCAAACTTTTTGTAGATATATATCAATGGTTTCAAGATAATAGGACTAGTTAAAACTAACTATGGTTCTTAAAGGGTTGAAATATTTATTTATTTATTTATTTTAAAGGATTGTCATGGTGTGATTATAAAAATTTATAATTCATCGATTCACTTGGAATTTTGATAGGGCAAGTTTTATTGTTTTTTTATTTACCAAGCATTTTCACAATAACAATTTATTGAAACTAATTAAGGGGAAATGTTAGCGATAAAAAATTAAGTTTTATGTAGATATAAATTGTGAAATAGTCACAAGATAAATAAAGTCAATGAAAATACATATCCATTAGGGAAAATACTTCAGAAACAATGTTCAATATAAAACAAAATAAAAGGCGAAAGGCTTGTTGCATGACCATAAATCCTTCTACTAAAAAATATGTTAAAATTTGGAGGTAAATTAAGAGCACTATCATCAAATGAAATGTACTATTGCATTGTTATAATTGATTATATGAAACCTTTATCTCCAAATAATGATTTTATACTTCTAATCTTGATCTTGAATGACACCACTTTTGTTTCCCTAGGGTGGAATGTTACTACTAGTTGTCATTAAATAACCTTTTATACTTTTTGGTTGTATTACTATTTCATCGTTATGAGTTTTAAGTGAATGATTCACATATTGACAAGGACATTCTAAGTCATTATCACGAGGACAAATATTATTTTGTTTTGTTGGTATTTGATTTGGTGATTGATGTACAACAAAAGAATTTGAAGAAAAAACCAATTTAGGAAGATTTTATATTGACTTATATATAACTCTATTTTTTAATGTAATACTGAATTTTAACATGATACTTATGAATTCCAGTGAAATTGAAGAGAATATATTTTTTCATTATGAATGTTAGACCAACCTTCCTTGATGAACATCTAATCTTCAAATCATAAAAAATAATCATTCTCTCTCCAATACTCCAAGCCTACATTGGAATAATATATAATGATTGCAAATTTAATTTCACTAAAAGGCCCTTACCTTCAAAAATTATCACAAAATGAATCAACATATTAAGAATTATCGAGTGAAAATATCATTAGGCACCCAACATTAGTGTTTGTGGAACATTCATTCAAAACCTAGACTTTAAAGAGGAGTTTAAATGTATTTCTATACGACCTCCAAAGTCAACAATACAAGAACATTATTGCATATTTTAATGATGTTCTTTGAAATTTGAAGTATTTGCATATAATAAATAAGAACACTACCTATAAGACATAAATATGACGAAGTACAAGTAACATATTCATGTTAACTTTGAATAATTGCAAAATTTGGTTAACAAATTTGATTTATATCCTAATGGGTTTATACTTTAGTCTAGATTCATGGATATGATGGAGCATTATGAATAATTAATTTTCAACATTATAGTATCTTAGTGTTAAAAAATTAAGTATGGGGAAGAAATCATCTCACCTCCATTTTCAAGGAAACAAAGTGAAAAGTGAAGATTATTTCTCGATTATTAGAGAAATCATACTAAAAATTTAGGGTTAGTAAGTTTACAATTTTCCCTATTTCCTTGAACTCAAGTAAATAGGGTATAAACCCAAGATGAAGAGGCATGCAAAAGTAGTGAAAGTTTGTGCCATTATGTATAGCTTTAGTAAGCCTAATGGTTAAGAACACGTGCTTCCTCGTAATTGGTCACAAGTTCAAAACTAAAGAAGGATAGAGTTTGTATATGTTGATAAATTAACATTTGGCCCATTGTTAGGCAGTTATAGGAGTATAAGTTCCCATTATGAAGGACATATTATCCCTTTACAAGTCACAAGTTACTACTAGTATTGGAAAAAGGTTTGATGCATGTCCATAAACCATTTTACCAAAAAATATATTGAAATTTGGAAAAATCATTGATTGCAAACATAAATGTAAATGAAGTAAGCTAAGAGCACTATCATTATAGATGAAATGAAATATTGTTGAACTCTTATAATTAGATACATAAAACCTTTGACTCTTAATAAGGATTTTATGGTTTTGATCTTAATATTGCATTGCACCACTTTTGTCTCCTTAGGATGGAATTCTACTACTAGTTGTCATTAAAGAATATTTTATACTTTTTGGGTATAATACTACATAATCAAGTTTCATCATTATGAGTTTTAACTGAATGATTCACATATCAATAAGGACATTCTTTTAGTCATTATCATGATGGCAAATATTTTTTTGTTTTGTTGGTATTTGACTTGGTCATCGATGTGCGATAAAACAATTTGAAGAAAAACGTGAGTAACTTGTTTAATAAACCAATTAGGGAAGATTTTATATTAATTTATTTATAACTCTCTAAGTTTTAACATAATGCTTAAATTTTGACATGATACTTATGAATTCCAATGAAATTGAAGAGAATACATGTCTGCATTATGAATGTTAGACCAACCTTCCTCGATGACTGTCCAACCTTCAAATCATAAAAAACAATCATTCTCTCTCCAAGACTCCAAGCTTGCATTGGAATCATATATAATGATTGAAAATTTTGTTTCACTAAAAGACCCTTACCTTTGAATATTACCACAATAAGCATAAAACAATTAATGATTATTGAGTGAAAATAGCATTCGACACCTATATTAGAGTTTGCAGATAATTTAGTCAGAACCTCGAATTTAAATGAGTTTAAATATATTTCTATATAACCTCCAAAGTCAATAATACAAGAACATTATTACAAAGTTTAATAATGTTCTTTGAAGTTTGAAGCATTTGCATATAATAAATAAAAACTCTGCATATAATACATAAAGATGATGAGGCACAAGTAACATATTCATGTTAAAGAATAATTACGAGATTTGGTTAGCAAATTTGATTTATATCCTAATGTGTTTATACTTTTGTTTAGGTTCAGTGATATGATGAGGTATGATAAATATTTTTTTTTCAACATTATAACATCTTAGTGTTACAAAATTAACTATGGGGAAGAAATCACCTCACCTCCATTTTCAAGAAAACAAAGCTAAAAATGAAGATTATATTTTCAACATATAACATCTTAGTGCTACAAAATTAACTATGGGGAAGAAATCAACTCACCTCCATTTTCAAGGAAACAAAGCTAAATTGAATATTTTTTCTCAATTATTAGAAAAAACATACACAAAATTTAGGGCTTGGTAAGTTTACAATTTGCAGTATTTCCTTGAACCCAAGAAAACAGGGTAGCAACCCAAGACAAAGAGGCATGCAAAAGTAGTGAAAGTTTCACCATTTTAGCTTCAATAAACCTAATGGTTAAGGGCACGTGCTTCCTTGTAAGAGGTCACTAAGTTCAAAACTAAAAAAGGGTAGAGTTTTCACATGTTGATGAATTAATATTGGTAGTTCAAGGAGTAAGCATCTACAACCAATGATAATGGTAGTATTGGACAAGTTACTCATAGTACTGTACTAGTTCACATTATAATAATAATTTAATTTTTAGATCACACACAAGCCAAATAACCCCTCGTTCGTTTAAAAACCCTTTAAGAATCTCTCTCTCTCTCTCTCTCTCTCTCTCTCTCTCTTCTTTAGAATTATAATTATGTTAATAACTTTATCTTGATTTCCAAATAACCTTGGTTAGTTTAACCACCTTTATATATATATATATATATATATATATATACTTTTTAGGATTTTCATTATGTTAATACCTTTATGTTGATTTAGATATGATGTGTGGCTCCATATGTTTGCACCAAATCGAGATTGGAAGTTTTGGTTACAGAATTCACAAAAACAAAAATTAGAGAGATTTCATTATATTGGCTCATAGTTTTGTGAGGCTAGCAGTGCCAAGCTGCCCAATTTCTCAAGATGAGAATGGTGAAAAATATTGTATTATTGGACATATATTGGACATGATGAAGATGTAGTTCCACCAAGCTTACAAAAAAATATATTAATTTAATAATATTATTCACGAGTCAATTGGGGTTGTCTTGGAAAGAAGGTTTTTTTTTTCATCTTCTATTAGTGACATGATGATGAGAAATATTGTTGTAATGCCTATGTACTTATGAATATTTTTATATTGACTACACTCCAAAAATAAGGTTTTCATCTTGAGGGATTTAGATTTAGAGTTAAATAGATCTAGGTTGGTCATTAATACACATAGTTAAGAGGTAATAGAAAATTGAAATTCAAAATTACTTAAATGATAATGTGATAATAAGTATTATAATGGTGAAAATACAAGTAGTTTAAAGATTATACATGATATTCATTGCAACAATCCACACATGCAATGGCTATGGATCCCAAATTCCATCCCAATATTGTTCACCATTGTGATCAACAAAATGAAACCACCCAATTTCAGTGTTTTCATTGTTAGTAATCATGGTTGAAACCCTTTGGCATAATAGTGATGGTAAACTAACCCTAAATTTATAATTAAAGAGCATTTTCCATAGATAGCTTCCACATAATGAGACATCTCCTTTATTTATACCTTTAACATGTGAATGCAAAAATATTGAGCTTATGTGGTTTGTATATTTAAGCATCTAATGGAAATTTAACAAAGTCAAATTTATACCTTTGGAATGCATAGAAACTATAAAAATAGTGAATAATCAATCTCAAACATTAACTATTTAGAAAAATACAAATAGTTGGGTTCATTAATTTTTATTGTCATCTGTGAATGTTGGTTATTTTAATATTTTAAATGATATGTATATTTATAAGATTAATTAGTTTGAATAGTTGAATAATGGAAATAACTGCACAACAAATAGTCCCTACTTTTTAAATTAATATAGGTAATTCAACTTGTGAAAGCACATACACAACAAATTCAAGGTTTGTAACCCTATATATATAAATCTATTTTGTATTATTTGTATTGGTGTCACTAGTGTTTATTAGATATCTAACAAATTTTGTCTATTAAATCATGAATTAACTAAATTACAACTTTACTTTAAAAAAACAAGAAGTCAAACATTTATACATTTTAAAATAAACATGTAATAACAAGACACTTAACCATTGAGATTCTAACGGTTCTAGTTAAAAATCCATGTAATAAAGTTAATAAATAAAAAATAAGACCATGGTCATAAGATACATATTCCAAGCTGAATGTTGGGCAAAACATCCTAGTGGGTGTTCATTTTAGTTTCTGATGGCGAAGGGAAATTGACAAAGGATTTGGAAAGGAAAAATTGCATTATTGAAATTTTATTTATGAAAGTAATGGAAATTAGGAGAAAATGAAGGTGAAAGGTCATGGGTTGCATGTGAAGAGGAAAATTAAGGAAAATTGAATAAATTAGTGGACTCATTAATAAAAAGGAGTATGAGGATTAGTTCATACCTTTGGTCAGTTTAGTTTTGGAGCTCTCACTCTATTCTCTCTCTCTCTCACTCACTCTTGGCCACTTAGAGTTTTCTAGGAGCACTCTAGCATTGGATCAAGTAAACCAAAGGAAGGACAAAAAATGCAAAGGGAAGCAAAGATCAAGCAAGGAAGAGAAGATTCAAGCAGCTACAATGGGATTACTTGTAGGTATCGATTTGCATGTGTAATTTCCTTGATATATTTGGCATGCATGGTACATGCATGTGGTTCTCTTGCTGTCATTGGCATGGGATTTTGTTGAAAAGCGTAACTAGGTCGGTCTTCATGTTGACTATGTAATTATGTATTTATGTAAAGAAGATGTCAAAGATAATACAATATATTTCTGGTGTACTTTCTTCATGGGTTTCATGATCAATATTTTATTATGTAGATAGAATTCTTCTTGATGTATATTAGGTTGTTATCCTCTAGGAATAAATAGAATTAAGGGTCTCATACATGAAGAATCTAGTCTAGGTATTTATGCTCCAAGACCTTGTGGAAGAAGCTCACAAACATCTCTCAATGCATCCATGAAAGACAAGTCTTAAACACATCAAAGAAGTACCTCTCCAACGCTAGAATTCACCATGATCTAGTCAGCCTCATTCTCCATGATCTAGTTGTCCTAATTCACAGCTATATAGTCGGCTTAATTGAAGGAATGTACTCTCTATATATATGTGATCTGTGGTCATCATGGAGTCAAGCAATTTCAGACATCTGAAATTATAATGCAGATAAGGAACAATGGACATCTGAAATTATAATGCGGATAAGGAACATAAAGGTATGCAGATATATTCAAGGAATAAATTGCGGATAGACAAGAACAATGTTTATATATTGAAGTGAAAATATGCATGTATGTTTTGCAGACTGTCTGAAGATGTCTAGAGAATAAATATGCAGGCAATATAAACAACAACCTTTATATATTGAAGTGCGGATCTACTTGTATGGTTTGCGGACTGTCTGAAGATGTCTAGAGAATAAATAAATGGGTATATCACAACAAGATGTGTGAACTTTCCTGAGAAATAAAAGGGTGTAGATTCCTTTGTGAAGAAATGTGGTTTCTCTTTGAGATAAAGCAATGTTAAGTTCATAAATAAATGTGAATTCAATTATGGTATAATAGTGAATGTATGTGGATCACTATGATGATCACTATTGTCACTCCTAGAGACGGTCTTGAGTTGTACAAAGAACAGTGCTTAGGACATCTTAATCAGCAAGGAGCATATAGTTCAACTTATAAGGGTTGACAAGAAGGAGCTCTCATGCTATACTATCTTAAGTGAAAAGATTTGGTGAAAGTGGAACCAAGACTCTCAAAACTTAAACACATTAAGAGTAATACTATAGTAACAGAGTGTAAGCTTTGATATGTGAATGTATCAGACAATTTTAAGACAAAACGCTGAAAATGGGGCTGAATTCTAGAATAATTCACAAAGGTTAATAAAAGGAGGGTGATGACTGTGTAAGAAAGTGTAATGGATGTTAACTGTAATGGAAACTTGATCTAGAAACAAGTATTCACATATACTGGGCCTATGCAATAATAAGAATCCACATATGAGAACAATTTTAAAGACAGAGTTCCATTGCTGCTAATATCAGAAGAACGTTGGTAGAAATAAAGAGTGAAACAAAATATCCTGCCTGAGCCATATTTAAAGTACTAGACATGAGTAAATATGAGTATCAACAATGATAAATTCACATTTAAACATGTGAGCACTCGCATTCCAGAACACAAATATGAGAAGTATGGAAATGGATGAAATGAAAATTTGTATTACAAAACATAAGGAAGAGCTACAAACTTTGAAGCACTCCGATCAGAATCCCCAATATCAAAAAAACTCCTTATCACTGAATCCCAATGGGATCTTCAACATTAATATCAAAGTTCATACAAAAATACACACAAAGTTATTTCTAGTTAGTTCTTTTGAGAATCTGGAACCCTGTATCAGTCCATGCTTACTACTTTTATAGAGTTTTTCAATGAACATACGCGGAAAGATATTTTGGGAAAATATATTTTCTGTGTGCTAGTATGCAGTTTTAAGTCATGATCAAAAAATCAAAATTTATGATGAGAATAAAACACTTCCCATCATTTAAAATCTGGGCTCATGGCCATTTCTAAAGAAAATATCATAACTGTCTAACAGAAAGTAAAATTTGCAAGAATGAAATATGAATTTCACTCAGATATTGAAAGTAAAGATAAAAATAAAAACAGGAGGCCACGTGGGTCGAATCATGAGTTGACACTTTCAGTGGTGTGAAAGAGTTGAGGCAGTGGCTGAAGCAGGAGGCACGATGGTTGCAGAAGAGCTGGCTAACAAAATAGCATGACTTGTACACCTCTGCCAGGTGTCGGCTGCAGGCTTAGGCATTTCGGTGAAAAATTATGCCTTAATGTAAACTTCAGTAAGTTCGTCATAACTTGCCTGAGTAGGAATCTTATACTTCACTTGATGAAGAAGCGAGAACTCTTTGCCGAGGACCGAAACTATAGTTTCAGCTTTAAGTCGAGTAGAATTTTCGAAAGGTATATCAGTCTGATTCATTGCTTCCTTTAGTCGGCATTCATACACTGGGTAGACAGGGGGAGTAATCTGATGATACAGTTCAGACAAAACGACTCGAAACCTATCTCTATTCTCCACATGCTTCCTGAATAGCTCAGGCTTGACACTACTAATGAAAAATGGGTATTGCGGGTCTTGGATGTCAGCTTGCAAATCTGTGAAAGGTTCAGGTCCAGGGGCAGCCTTGGATTCACGGGCTTGGGGAGTTTTAGGCTCTGATTTCTTGACCGTGACATTACCCATGACCATTATAAAAATTTAAAAGTGAAAGGAAACTAGATATTATAAAAGGGATGGAATACCTGCGAAGTAGGAATAATTCTTGGGAAAACGACGCAAGGAGATTGACAACGACTGGGCAGACCTGGTATTGGGCGCTCACGCTTTCGCTTATACAGTAACCATAAATAGAGAGTATTTTACCACATTAAATCATGGAACAAGGTTATACAAGCCGAAAAAAATCTCTGGAAGCGATGACAGGGTGAAGCTAGTAGGGCTAACGTCATAAGGATGCCGACACTGAGACGCGTGGCATTGGGGGATTGGGTATCAGACTTTAGTTAGGTGGATACCGCGCATCGGGTTAAATTCCGGTACTGGTCTTTGTACCAGGTGTCCTAGGACTTACCTTACCGTTGGATTGTGGTGACAGCTATACCTTGGGATCAGGCCCACGAAGAACGCGAGATGATCTCTGTAACAACTTCAAACCCGTGGTCGTTTTCCCCACAGAGTGCTTGACTCCTGGCGTCCGTCTTGCCACATCATCAGAATTCCGGTGGGGGGGGGGAACTTTCGCCTTCCCCCTACCATCCGTGATCCCCCAGGAATGGTTCATGCATTCCTTTTTTATGTGTGTGCCAAACACGAGCGGGTCCCGCCCCATATCGTTTTCTCTACGCCTTTCATACTTTTGTCATTTCGGTTAATATATTTGACATCCTCCCGCGTTATTATAAAGTGCGCTTTTCCCTTTTCATATATGACTCATTTTGATTTTATTTATCTCTCACAGCCTTTGAAACGTTATCCTTTTAATATTGTCAGGTAATCTACCTTTATAATCTTTCTTAGGAATTAAGGGGTGAATGATATAATCAACATTGGATCCATTTTGGGATGGCACGTTTGTCCTCAAACACATCGATAACTTCGCAGACCACCTATTAGTCCCTTTTGTGTAGACACGGCTCCTCGGCACCTTTCCTTCTTCTTCATGATACTTCAAAACAAACAACATTAAAATAAAAACGGCTAAGTAATGTACAATATAATACATCAGACCCTTTCGGCTAGAATCAAAACTGGAAGAAGGGTTTTAAGAATTTCCCATTCACAGGGGCGTCGAGAAAGTCACCCTACAGATTCTCCAGCTTGAAGGTGTTGTTTCCTCCTTATTCAACAATTTTGAAGGGACCAAACCATGACGGATCGAATTTTCCATGCTTTCCTTTTTCGACCCTTCATATGTCTCATCTTAATACCAAGTCTTTGACCTGCATGTTTTTGTCTTTGGCATGTCGATCAAACAGGTCCTTCATTTTCTCCTGATATTCAATCAACCTCTGATTCACTTGATTTCAGGTCTCCTCCAGTTCTACTAACTGGTTCATCCTCCTGGTAATTTCGTTCAGTTCCTCCCGCCATTCCTGCATGAACCTAGCCACTGGTAAAGCCAATTGTATGGGAAAAACTGCTGCTCTACTGTAAACCAACTCATATGGAGATTTCCTCGTTGACCTCTTGCTAGTGATCCTATTCTCCCATAACCTGAATTTGAGCTGGGAATCCCAATTTTTCTGATTTTCATTAATGGCTTTCTTCAGCGCTCTCACAAAAGTTTTATTTGAAGAATTTGCTAAACCATTCCCCTGTGGGTAGTAGGCAGTGGAGTGTCCCAACACAATGTTATATTGCTGAAAAAAACTAATGAACTTAGCAGAATTAAAAGCCTGGGCATTGTCAGTAACAATCTTGGCAGGGCAACCAAATCTCGAGATAATGTTCTCTTCCATAAATTTTATCACTACTGTGTCTATTGCATTCCTTGTTGGCACACCCTCCACCCATTTAGTGAAATAGTCGGTAGCTTTTAGTATCCATTTATGTTGCATACTTGATGTAGGATGAATTTCGCCAATAAAATCAATTCCCCACTATTGGAACGGTTCATCTATGTGTACAGGGATCATGGGCAAGGGTGCAAATTTCTGCCTTTCTGCGAATTTTTGACATTTTTCACAGGCTATGACCCGAGCAAAAACATCTCCGAAGAGCTTGGGCCAGAAAAAACCAGCTTTCAAAATCTTATGGGCAGTGGCTCTCCAGCTGTAGTGACCGCCACAGATGCCCTCCTGGAACTCTGCCATTATTTCCTCCACTTCATTCTCGGTAAGGCATAAGAGCAGGATGCCTGAAGGGTCTCTCCAATACAACATGCCATTGGCTACAATGAATTTCTACGACTTCAGCCTCAATGTTCTATATTTTGCTTTGTCACAGCTAGGGGGGCATCTAAAAGTCAAAATATATTCTACAACTTCGTTGTACCACGGACTGAAGAGGTACTTCATATGAGTCTTCTTTGTAGCTGTTTCTATCCCACACCGTTCATCTATTTTTTCAGACTCCTCGTTTTCTATCATAGATAGATTTATCCCCAAAGCCTGAAAATTTGACTCTGACAGGATTTTAGCTAATCCCTGTCCTTTAATTAGCTTAGTGGGGCGTATCTCTAACTCATATTATTGTATCTTTGCAATCCATTTGACCCTTTTCCCCTCACTATATCCCTGGATTAGGATGTCTTTCACAGCTTTTGTGGGTACAAATGCAATAATGGAGGACTGCAAAACATACATCTGAAACGCCTTGAGGGATTTTACCAAGGCATAAGCTTGTTTCTCCAAGATGTTGTATTTTAACTTAGCATCGCGGAGCACCTGACTGAAGAAGGAAATAGGTTGCTCGTACCCCTCCTCATTCTTTTGTAATAATACTCCTGCAATAGTGTGAGGTGATGCAAATGAAAATATCATGAAAGGCTTAGCATAATCTGGTCCAGCCAACACTAGAGCTTCTGCGAAGGCATTTTTAATCCTGTTAAAAGCCTCTTGTGACTCAAGAGACCATTTTACCTCATTATTCTTCTTGAGCATCTCAGTTATATGCTGAACTATCTCTTCATAGTTTGGAATGAACCTTCTCAGGAAATTAATACGCCCGAGAAACACTTGGACCTCTTTTTTATTTCTGGGGAAAGATATGCCATTTATAACTTCTACCCTTTTAGGGTCAATTTTCACCCCAGCCTTTGTCATAATGTGTCCCAGCAGTTTACCTTCTTCTAAAGAAAATAGTGATTTCTGAGGGTTTAGAGAGAGACCATACCTTCGGCACTTCTCAAAATCCTATGCAAGTGTTCAATATGTTCCACATCATCCTTTGAGAACACAGTGATGTCATCGAGGTAGACCACTACGAATTTATCCTGTTCCCCCAAAAAATCATGTAGAAATTATATAACTTATGTGTTATATGTCAAAGATTCTCTTGATCTTACACTATTTTAACTTCATGCAAAATACAGAATCTATTCCACCATTGATCATTTGTGGAAATTAATTCAAGATTGCAATGCACCCATGAAACAATAAAAAATCACACACATTAACACATTTTTTTAACGGGAAAACCTGATGCTGAAAACCCAAACTATTTATATATAATATATGTCATAGAGATCATGTAACAATCCTCATACAAAGCTGATCATATCAAGCTCTCAGTACAATACAATCGCTACACACTAATCAGGCCCGATCTTGCAAATCCATGCACCGATCTTTGCCACCTTCTAGCCTACCTCTTCTGCGCATTCCCTGCTGAAGAATGGCTCTGAATGAACTCAAATTTCTCCAGCCTTTATCACGCAATCCTCATTGGAATCTCCACTGAGTGTTGGATGCAATCAATGCATCACTATAGTCACAACTGATAGTCACACTTGCTCTTTCACCTATCTATCCACTGGTCTCCACTGAAACTGCCATGCACTGTAGTTAACTGATGTATTCTTCAGTTGATTAATGAGTTATTGTTTAGTGAATTAATTTACTAATTAATTCACACCACTCTCACTAGTGTATCAATCAGTTAGACTAGATACAACTAGCTCAACTGAGTCTAACTGAGTTAAACTAAATACAACTCCACCAACTACTTCTCCAACTCCACCAAACTCTGTCACATGAGTTCTAACTGAGTCCTCCATGCAATAGCTCCAGTAAACCCTCAGGAATAACGTAATTCCTTCTGTCAATTGCTGTGCCACATCTGTGCACTTAATTGAAGTGCTCCAAGAGAATAAGATAATGTTTAGAGTCCAAATATTATTAAGAGCTAATAATATTCAACATATCTATTTTTAGACTGGAAATCTAAAAATAGACTTCGCCCAATATGTCTAAAAATAGGAGTCCATCTATATTTCCAACTTTACCAACCATCCACAAATAGCATCCTGCAACTCATAGAATATGATCGACACGTCTAAAAATAGACTTTGCGCCAAAAATAGCCTGCAAGCCCACTTAGTGAAGGCGACTCTTTTCACTAAGCTCATCATCTTGTTGAATCTCAACACTCCCTCTCAACAAGATAGGGATTATTTTCCACCCTAATCCTGTCTCTATGGTATTCGAATTTGCTCCTGGTGAGCACCTTTGTCAGAGTATCTGCATCGTGATCCTTCGTAGGAATGTAAGAAAGCAACATGATCTTCCGTTGCACACAATCTTTGATATGATGGTACCGAATGTTAATATGTTTAAATCTATCATGAAATATTAGATTAACCGAGAGTTTAATGCAACTCTGATTATCATAATATATCACTGTGGGATCTAAATGAGAACCGAACAAACCAACCAGGATCTTCCTCATCCATATAGCCTCGCATGCAACCAAAATTGCTGCCATGTACTCGGCCTCCGCTGAATTGAGTGCCACGGATCTTTGTTTCCTGTTGTACCAAGAAACTGTTGTAGATTTGATATTGAAAATCCCTCCAGATGTGCTCTTTTTTTCCGTTGGGCTTCCTTCCCAATCTGCATCCATGAAGCCATGCAGCTTCACCTCATCCGACTGTCTGTACCACAATCCATATCCAGATGTGCCCTTGAGATACCTCAGGACATGCTTTCAGGCCTTCCAAAAGAGCTTGGTAGGCTTAACCATCGCTTGTGAAATATGGTTCACCGCATAGCATATGTCCGGTCATGTATTGAATAAATACATGAGCGAACCAACCAATTGTCGATAAACAATGGCATCCACTACCTCTGTTGATGTAGCATCCTATTTCCTCCAACCACCAGGAAGAGGAGTGTCGATAGGCTTGCAGCCTTGCATGTGAAACTTCTCCAGTATTTCCCGGGCATACTTGCCTTGAGATACAAACAGTTCACCTTTCCGCTACCAAATTTCCAATCCCAGGAAATAATGAAGGAGGCCCAATTCCTTCATCTCGAAATCCTTTGCAAGATCTGCCTTGCATGAGTGTATCAACAGTTCATCACTCGTTAGTATTAAATCATCTACATAAAGCACAATGATCAAAAGCTTACCCTCCACCACAATCTGGTATAGGTTTGGATCCGCCTCACTCTCAGCGAAACCAAGTCCAGTGAAATAACTGTCTATCCGTGTGTACCAAGCACGAGGTGCTTGTTTCAGCCCATACAACACTCTTTTGAGCCTGCACACATGTGACTCGCTGCTGAAGATTTTGAATCCTTCAGGCTGCTCAATGTACACCTCCTCCTCAATTATTTCGTTGAGGAACGCAGTCTTCACATCCATCTGATGAATGTGCCAACCCATCTGCGCTGAGAGAGTAAGGATGGTCCGTATGGAAGAATACCTTGCGACAGGTGCAAAGGTTTCTTCATAGTCAATCCCCTCGATCTGTGAGAAGCCCCAGGAAAAAAATCTTGCCTTATACTTCTCAACGCTCCCATCAGCAGCTTGCTTCACTTTGTAGATCCATCTCGAACCTACCACTGATTTCCCTTCCGGCCTTGGGACAATCTCCCATGCATTGTTTCTGACAATCGAATCATACTCTTCCACCATGGAATCTACCCATGCGGGATCCTCCACAGCTTCCTCGAAAGGGGATGGCTCCGTCATGATACACTTTCTCATCATAGCCATGTATCCAGTAAATCGGTCAGGTATCTGTCTATGTCTTTGCTGTGATGTAGGAACTCCTACATTTTTCACTGCATCAAGATTCAGTCGCTCAGCTTCTATAGTGCGCTTCCGCCCTCTGATGTTTGGCGCTGCATAAGTGGTTTCTTCCACTCCATGAACCTCCTCTTGTGGCTGATCCACATCTTGAGGCTCATGTTTAGGAACAAGTAGCTCCTCCTCTGCATACAAGTGTAGCTCCCTCTCAAGCGACAACTTCATGGATTTCTCCTCATGAAATTTGATATCCTCTCGCACGAAAATCATCCGACTGTCTGGAAAATACACACGATAATTGTGGGGAGTTTCTGTGTACCCCACAAATATCCCAACCTCTGCAGTCAGCTCCAGCTTCTTCCTGGCATCCTTCGTCACATGAATGTAAACAAGTGAGCCAAAAATCTTCAAATGAGAAATATCAGGCTTCTTACCAGAAAACGCCTCTTCAGGTGTACTCATGCCAAGTACTCTATGAGGAAAATGGTTTTTCACATAAACTGCAGTGTTGCATGCCTCAGCCCACAAGTGTATGGGAAAGCCATGATCATGCAACATTGCCCGTGCAGCACCCACGATCATTTTGTTCTTCCTCTCCGCGACCCCATTTTGCTGTGGGTTATGAGGCGCTATGAGTTCTCTTCGAATTCCTTCTTTGCTACGGAAGTCTTTGAATTCACCGGAGATGTATTCACCACCATTATCGCTCCTTAGAGCTTTCACCTACTTCCCCGACTCTTTCTCAACCAGCGCCTTGAACTCACAGAACTTTGAGTATGTCTCGCTCTTCTTCTGCATGAAGAAGATCCAACACTTACGAGAAAAGTCATCAACAAATATCACATAATACTTGTGCTTTGTTGTTGAAGCAACCAAGAAAGGTCCACACATGTCTGTGTGAATTCTCTCAAGGATCGTTGAGGCGTGACTATCCTTCTCATGAAATTTGGTCTTCACAAATTTTCCCAAAGTACATCCCTTGCACTGATCTGACTGCGCAAGTGTACCTTTGGGAAGCTGGTAGAAATCTGCTGCAAAATTTTCAAAGTTCCATGGTGAAGATGGCCCAATCTCCTGTGCCACAATTCGCCCTCATCCTGGCTCACCACTCCTTTTGCTTTCCCTACAATTTCTGCGCAGCCATCTACCTGCAATTGATAAAGATTCTTAACTCAAATCCCTATCCTCCTAGTTTGGCCAGTTGTTTTATGTCAAAGGAAAGCTTTTCCCTCACTGAAAACAACATCATAACCCTTGTCTTCCAAAATCACCATGGAGATTAGATTCTTCTTCAATCTTGGAACATGCATGACATCCTTCAAGATGAAAGGTTTACCAGACTCCCTCTCAGAGGAAATGGTCCCGATACCAGTCAGACTGTATCTACCATCATCGCCCATCTTGATGTGCACTCCAAGATCCTTTTCCTCCAGATCACTAAACAAATATTTGTCTCTGGTCATATGGAAAGACACACCACTGTCAAGAAACCACACTGATCCCATCACACTTGAAACCAAGCATGCGATCAAAGAAAAATCCAGCTCAAACTGTGAGGCTAAGGCCTCTCTAGCTGCAAATCCAGCAGCCTGCTTATTCTTCTTCTTCTGTGGATAATTAGTGGCGAAATGCCTGTGCTGGTGACAGTGAAAACACTTCACCTTGAAAAATCCTGCTTCTTGCCTTTAGCACCAGATTGAGAAGGATTTTTCTTCCCCTTCCCTTTCCTTGCTTTGGCAGCCAAAGCACAATTTTCTTCATCTTCATTCTTCAATGAAGATCCATCCCTGGTACCCCACTTTATCTCCTCTTGCACAAGATCTGACCAAAGTCGCTCCCATCCTGGCAGTTTCTCTCGTCCATTGACAAAGTCTTTGTAGCTATGCCAACTCTTCGGAAGCCCAAGGAGAGCCAAGCTCACCAAGTATTCTTCATCAACAGTAACCCCACACTTCCCAACTCATCCTTGCAGTGGACAAACTTTGTGAGGTATTTTGGTATACTGTCGCCTTTCTCCATTTTTATTTTTCTGAGCTTGTCTTTAAGCGCCAACTTCCTCTGGTCACTTCTTCTTTGGAACAAATATGTCAAAGACTTCCACATTAAGAATGGAGTGGCTTTACCGTGAAGGTTGGACACAATGTGGTCCTTCACACCTTCCAATAGGATCCTTTGACACTTTGCTACCTTCTTTTTCCATGCGTCAAGTGCGGCTGCATCGCTAGAAGTAGACTTCGGAATATCAACATCTATGAACTCCTTTAACCCATTATAATCCAGCACCGCCTCCATCCTGTCCTTCCATGAAATATAATTCGAGCTGCCATCAAGGGCATACTCCAACCACAATCCGTTGAAAGACATTTCAATGAATGCTCAACTTCGACACCAAGAAAACACTGTAGCAAATTCGAATTCCACCAGCACAAAACTCAACCGCTTCAATAATTGCAATCTCCTATGATCAACTACTCTGATACCATGTAGAAATTATATAACTTATGTGTTATATGTCCAATATTCTCCTAATCTCACACTATTTTAACTTCATGCAAAATACATAATCTATTCCACCATTGATCATTTGCGGAAATTAAATCAAGATTGCAATGCACACATGAAACAATAAAAATTTACACACATTAACAAAGTTGTTTAACGGGAAAGCCTGAATCTAAAAACCCAAACTATCTATATATAATATATGTCATAGATATCATGTAACAATCCTCATACAAATCTGATCATATCAATCTCTCAGTACAATACAATCGCTACACACTAATCAGGCCCGATCTTGCAAATCCATGCACCGATCTTTGCCACCTTCTAGCCTGCCTCTACTACGCAATCCCTGCTAAAGAATGGCTCTAAATGAACTCAAATTTCTCTAGCCTTGCTCACGGGAAAGCCTAAAGCTGAAAATCTCAACTATATGTATATAATATATGTCATAGAGATCATGTAGCAATCCTCATACAAAGCTGATCATATCAATCTCTCAGTACAATACAATCGCTACACACTAATCAGGCTCGATCTTGCAAATCCATGCATTGATCTTTGCCACCTGCTAGCCTGCCTCTACTGCACAATACCTGCTAAAGAATGGCTCTGAATGAACTCAAATTTCTCCAGCCTTGCTCATGCAATCCTCATTGGCATCTCCACTGAGTATTGGATGCAATCAATGCATCACTATAGTCACAACTGATAGTCACACATGCTCTTTCACCTATCTCTCCACTGGTCTCCACTGAAACTACCATGCACTATAGTTAACTAATGTATTCTTCATTTGATTAATGAGTTATTATTTAGTGAATTAATTTACTAATTAATTCACACCACTCTCACTAGTGTATCAATCAGTTAGACTAGATACAACTAGCTCAACTGAGTCTAACTGAGTTAAACTAAATACAACTCCACCAACTACTTCTCCAACTCCACCAAACTCTGTCACATGAGTTCTAACTGAGTCCTCCATGAAATATATCCAGTAAACCCTCAGGAATAGCGTAATTCCTTTTGTCAGCTGCTGTGCCATATCTATGCACTTAACTGAAGTGCTCCAAGAGCATAAGATAATGTTTAGAGTCCAAATATTATTAAGAGCTAATAATATTCGACATATCTATTTTTATACTGGCAATCTAAAAATAGACTCCGCCCAATATGTCTAAAAATGGAACTCCATATATTTTTCCAACTTGAACAACCATCCACAAATAGCATCTTGCAACTCATAGAATATGGTCGACATGTCTAAAAATAGACATAGTCTAAATATAGACTTTGTGCCGAAAATAGCCTGTGGGCCCACTTAGTGAAGGAGACTCTTTTCACTAAGCTCATCATCTTGTTGAATCTCAACAAAGCAATATCCATGGACCTTTGGAAAGTGGCCCCTGCATTTATCAGTCCGAACGACATCCGAGCATACATAAATGTCCCCCAGGGAGTGGTGAAGGCGGTTTTCTTTTAATCTTCTGGAAGCACGACCACCTGATTGTATCCAGAAAAACCATCCATCATGGACTTCTGTGAAGCTCCCACTACCTTCTGCAATATATGGTCCATCTTTGGCAGTGGATAATTATCCTTTAGAGATGCTCGGTTTAAATTCTGGAAGTTGACACATAGACTTATCTCTCCATTATTTTTTCGAACTAGGACCAAGTTGGCCACCCACTCAGAGTATCTCAATGGTACGATGATCTTGGCCTTTAATAGCTTCTTGATTTCCTTCTCTATGGAGGGAAGGAGCAAAGGGTTAATCTGTTTGAGCTTCTGTTTATGTGGTTTCACATCTCCTTTTAAAGGAATCTTGTGATGAATGATGTTGATATCAAAAGTCTTCAAGTATTGATAAGACCATGCAAAAACATCTTTGTATGTTTGAAAAAAATTCTGATATTTCTCTTTATATTCTTCAGGAACCTTTTTAGACAACTTTATAATTTTTGGATCAGCTTTGGTGCCGAGATTTAGGTCATCCACCTTATTTTCTTCCACCACTTTACTCGGATGTAATGGGACGTCATTTTTGTCGAACAACCTCTCCAAAGGGACCAGTCCTCTAGGTATTACTTTTCCTTTTAGTTGCAACACTTTATGACCAGCCATGCTTCCTTCCCATTTGTTTTGAGAAAGGTCTTCAGCCTCTTCTTCACCGACGTCTATATCCATATTGGAGAATTCTCCAATAGTCTCCATGAATCTTCTTATTTGATCCTCATCCTCAAACACCTGCCAGTGTTTGAAATTGTTGGGAATGGAAGGTCGGTAGCGAACTTCAATCTTGTATCTCAAAAGAGGATTCTGAGGTGGCTGAAAGGTACTGGCAGCCACAGCAAGAGAATCTACCATTCTGTTATGCTCTCTTGGCATGAACTAAATATTAAAAGCTAAGAAAAAGTTGTCTACTAAATCCCATACCTCATTCTTGTAGGCCCTCAGTCGTGGGTGTTTATCTTGACATTGATTTCTCACCTGCCTCACCACCAATTCTGAATCTCCCAGAACTTTCAGGCTCTGAATGTTCATACTCCTTGTTGTTTGCAAACCCAGGAGTAGTGCTTCGTACTTAGCTACGTTGTTCATAGATTCATATTCCAATTTAAAAGATAATGGAATCCATTGGCTAGTAGGGGAAATCAGTAGCACCCCAGATCCATTCCCTTCTTTAGAGTTGGCTCCATCAAAGTGCAACGTCCAAACTTGGGCTTATTTATTTCCTGAGGATTGCTCGGTCTTAATCTAATAGAACGATGGTTCCTGTGCATAATCTTGGTCTTCTTCCAACATTAGACATGAGAACTCACCTTCTTTACTATATACCAGTGAATTAACAGAATTATCGGCCTTAGTGACCATCTTTACGAACCTTGTCTCCCGATACAGTCTCCTTTCTTGCCCTTCAAATATAGGGATAGTAGCATAAGTCAGATCCAGTTTTATTGACCCTCCGTTTTTCGTTCCCCAAGACCTTGAAAATAACATCCCAAAGCGAGCTGGGATATCAACTACTACTATATCCATCACCACACTCTTGGTTGGGATTTGGGCTAGATTAACCACCAAATCCTTGATCATCCCCAAACATTTGACTCTTTTGGAATCAAAAGAGTAAATGTCTTTATATGGGCAGGTGATTTGCAGCCCCAATTGTTCCGTCACCGAGAGGGGCAAGAGATTATGAGACACTCTAGAATCCAACATACAATTATGCAATAAAAAATCATGGATTACTAATGACACATAGAAAGGAGGGGTTGCAGCATCTAATTCTTCAACATGAGGAACAAACACGGCCATGGGCCTTTCTTCCTGGAGGTTCAGGCTATCTGGGATGGGGGCTACTTCTAGGGGAAGCATAAAAGAGGAGACTTGAGACTGATAGGCTGGCTACCTGAGTAGTTCAATCAGAGGGACTGGGATTTTGACTTTCTCAAGCTCTTTTTGCAGATTAAAGACAGAGGAAGGCTTCTCTATTATATTTTCTTTTGACTCTATATTTTCGTCTAAAGGTTTCAATTCTTTCAGTACAGGCTTGGTATTTGGAGTAGTGGAAAAATTTGAAGAGGAAGGAATATGATCATTAGAATGTAAGGGCTCGGTTATAGGCCTCTTACCTTTATCTCTGCCCTTTTGCACCATTGTCTCCTTCTGTACAGCTGTTTCTTTTTGAGGTATCTCTTCCTCCTGTTCTTGTGTACGGGTTCTTTTTCTAGAAGACCTGAGATCATATTTTCTATGGAACTGCACTTGCATGAAGTCAAATAACTGCTTGCAGTAATCATCGATCTCTGGATCCTCAGTGGCTCTAGATTTTTCTTCTTCATCTTGCAATGGAAACCCCACTCCATCACTTTCTTTCAAAGGAAACTCATCTTCGTCACTATTTGATTAAGCAAGATATGGATCATCTTGCTCATCTGGAATTTCTTTGGTAGGGCCATCCATTTTTCCTTCCAGATACAGCGGGGGTGGCACCTGGTCTTGCTGCTCCTTCTGCTCTCTTTGTAATATTTTTAGAGGTGGCTTTCTGTATTGTGGATTATAACCCTTGTTTGGAGAATTTTGGAATGACTTAGAGGATGAGTTCTTGGCTTCAAGTTCAAGCTTCACCAGCTTGCTTGAAATATTTTTGATCATTTTATTCATCTCTTCAATTTTATTGTCAGCTGCCTCTTTGTCTTGGCCAGATGTGGACACCTCTTATTTTCCTCTCCGCCTAGCATCATGATCTGACCTCCCCTTTGATTTACCTGTAGAGGCGAAATTAGCCTCCACCTCCAGTGCATTAGTCTGGGCCTCATCCAGGGTAGCGGACTTCCTTTCTCTAAGAGAAAATCTGAATTCTGAATCAAATGTAGCTACAAACACCACTTTAGCAGCAGTCTGGTGAGGTTTCATTTCAGCTGGAAGGCTTGAGTATAGTTTATTGAACCTTTTAATGAATTCTGGCACTCCCTCATTATGTCTTTTTGAAAAGAATTTTCCATCTCCTCCCAAGTAGTAATGGAGCAATCTCCCAAAGTTTTGAACCATTTTCTGGCTTCTCCGTCCAAGGACTGGACAAACAGTCTCAACACTACATCTAGATGTTCAACATTGAAGTTTTCTGCAAAGGCATAGAAAACTTCTAGGTGTTTCTAAGCTTCAATATCATTTTCCACGTTGAAACGAGGCAGGATTTTCAAATAATCTTGAGGCATGTCGTTTAAGACCTGAGGCAATGCCAGGGGGGCATATTTGTTTAACAGGAAGCCCGGAACAACCATCGAAGGTTGTGGGGGTGGAGGTAGAATATGATGAGTAAGAGGAGGTGGTGGAAGAGAAGTATGTATGACAATTGGTATATATTGAACGGAGGCTTGAGGGGCTGATGGAAATGTTGGAATGTTAACAACAAAAACTTCTATGACTTCTTTAACTTCTTCAACTTAAGGAGTGGGATGAAGAAAGAAGCTAGTGGTATCTACAGATTCGGCTTCATCTTTAACTTGAATATTTCCCAGGGAGGGGTTATCTGAAGAATAATCAAGGGTTCTCACTGTGGAGTTGGGACCTTGATCTTGAGCTATTTGGGAGGAGGAGGATGGAGAGTATTCCAAAGAAAATCTAGGGATATCTGTGTGGGTTGACTGTCTTTCTCTCCAACCTCTCTTGTGTAAAATATTTTCTGGGTCAGACACCGAAGGTGTTCTCAAATGGGATGTATCTGACCTCAGATGTGGCTTTCGGAAAGCCAGGACTACAAATAGATTTATCTCATGAATGACAGTGGAGTCGCCAAGGTGAGGAATCTGCAACTCTCTACTCTTCTTGCTCACCTATTCTGAAGAGTGAATGAAAAGTTTGTCGAGGCCCAGGGATTTATATTTTCTCAAATTTGTATCCCTGGCAACGACTCCAGAAAGATGTTGTCACTCCTAGAGACAGTCTTGAGTTGTACAAATACCAGTGCCTAGGACATCTTAATCAGCAAAGAGCATATAGTTCAACTTATAAGGGTTGACAAGAAGGAGCTCTCATGCTATACTATCTTAAGTGAAAAGATTTGGTGAAAGGACTCTCAAAACTTAAACACAGTAAGAGTAATACTGTAGTAACAGAGTGTAAGCTTTTATATGTGAATGTATCAGACAATTTTAAGACAAAATGCTGAAAAGGGGGCTGAATTCTAGAATAATTCACAGAGGTTAATAAAAGGAGGGTGATGAAAGAAAGTTTAATGGACATTAATTGTAACAGAAACACGATCTAGAAACAAGTATTCACATATATTGGGCCTATGCAATAATAAGAATCCACATATGAGAACAATTTTAAAGACAGAGCTCCATTGCTGCTAATATCATAAGAACGTTGGTAGAAATAAAGAGTGAAATAGAATATCCTGCCTGAGCCATATTTAAAGTACTAGACATGAGTAAATATGAGTATCAACAATGATAAATTCACATTTAAACATGTGAGCACTCGCATTCCAGAACACATATATGAGAAGTATGGAAATGGATGAAATGAACATTTGTATTATAAAACATAAGGAAGAGCTACAAACTGTGAAGCACTCCGATTAGAATCCCCAATATTGACAAAACTCCTTATCACTGAATCCCAATGGGATATTCAACATTAATATCAAATTTCATACAAAAATACACACAGAGTTCTTTCTAGTTAGTTCTTTTGAGAATCTAGAACCCTGTATCAGTCCCTGCTTACTAGTTTTATAGAGTTTTTCAATGAACATACGCGGAAAGATATTTTGGGAAAATATCTTTTCCTCGGGCTAGTATGCAGTTTTAAGTCATGATAAAAACATAAAAATTTATGATGGGAATAAAACACTTCCCATCATTTAAAATCTGGGCTCATGGCCATTTCTAAAGAAAATATCATAACTGTCTAATAGAAAGTAAAATTTGCAAGAGTGAAATATGAATTTCACTCGGATATTGAAAGTAAAGATAAAAATAAAAACAGGAGGCCACGCGGGCCGAATCATGAGTTGAAACTTTAAGTGGTGTGAAAGAGTTGAGGTAGTGGCTGAAGCAGGAGGCACGATGGTTGCAGAAGAGCTGGCGAACAAAATAGCATGACTTGTACACCTCTGCCACGTGTCGGCTGCAGGCTCAGGCATTTCGGTGAAAACTTATGCCTTAATGTAAACTTCAGTAAGTTTTTCATAACTTGCTTGAGTAGGAATCTTATATTTCACTTGATGAAGAAGCGAGAACTCTTTGCTGAGGACCGAAAGTATAGTTTCAGCTTTAAGTCGAGCAGACTTTTCGGAAGGTATATCAGTCTAATTCATTGCTTCCTTTAGTCGGCATTCATACACTGGGTAGATAGGGGGAGTAATATGATGATACATTCCAGAAAAACGACTCGAAACCTATCTCTATTCTCCAAATTCTTCCTGAACAGCTGAGGCTTGACACTACTAATGAAAAATGGGTATTGTGGGTCTTGGATGTTAGCTTGAAAATCTGTGAAAGGTTCGGGTCCAGGGGCAGCCTTGGATTCACAGGCTTGGGGAGTTTGAGGCTATGATTTATTGACCGTGAAATTACCCATGACCATTATAAAAATTTAAAAGTGAAAGGAAACCAGATAGTATAAAAGGGATGGAATACCTGGGAAGTAGGAATAATGCTCGGGAAAACGACGTAGGGAGATTGACAATGACTGGGCAGACCTGGTACTGGGCGCTCACACTTTTGCTTATACAATAACCGTAATCAGAGAGTATTTTACCACAGTAAATCATGGAACAAGGTTATACAAGCCGAAAACATCTTGGGAAGCGATGACAGGGTGAAGCTAGTAGGGATGACGTCATAAGGATGCTGACACTGAGATGCATGGCATCGGGGGATTGGGTATCAGACTTTAGTGAGGTGGATACTGTGCATCGAGTTAAATGCCAGTACTGGTCTTTGTACCGGGTGTCCTAGGACTTACCTTACCGTTGGATCGTGGTGAAAACTGTACCTTGGTATCAGGCCCACGGAAAAAGCGAGATGATCTCTGTAACAACTTCAAACCCGCGGTCGTTTTACCCACAGAGTGCTTGACTCCTGGCGTTCTTCTTGCCATGTCATCATAATTCCGGGGGTGGGGGGGAACTTCCGCCTTCCCCCTACCATCCGTGACCCCTCCGGAATGGTTCGTGTGTTCCTTTGTTATGTGTGTGCTGAGCACGAGCGAGTCCCTCCCCATATCGTTTTCTCTGCGCCTTTCATAATTTTGTCATTTCGGTTAAGATCTTTGACATCCTCTCGCCTTATTATAAAGTGCGCTTGTCCCTTTTCATATACAACTCATTTTGATTTTATTTCTCTCTCACACCCTTTGAAACATTAGCCTTTTCATACTGTCGGGTAATCTGCCTTTATAATATTTCTTAGGACTTAAGGGGTGAATGATATAGTCAACAATCATTATGAAGATATGTATGCAGATGAAATGTTATGTAAATGACTGAAATGGATTCAAAGGTTAAGGGCCACTGCTGGATAAGAAAAGAGAGGAAGGTAAATATATGATTTACCTTCTCTCCCATAGTTTATAAAAGAAAGGTCAGTGCAGGTTGATAAAGTAAAGAATGATTAACAACAATATCAAGGTCTTGGAAGCACATCTAGGTTAAGGGTATAAGTCTGGGTCATGGTACTTTTCATTTGAAGATCTATAAGAAGAATTATTTGTGGGTTTTCCTCTCTAATAGGGAGAGGTTTTTCCCGGGCTCTAGGAGCCTAATTTTTGTTTTGCGTGCATTTTGATAATTGACTTGATGAAATATTAATAAAGCTAAGAGAAGAAAATACATAAGTAACACTAGCTAGCTCACAAGTAATTATCAAGAAGATAATTTTTATTAGCCTCCAACCCTACAAATTCTCAACATGGTATCATAGCTAAGGTGCTGAACTTAAGGACTACTTGACAAAGAGACACTCCAGGAAGCAAAAAATCAAAGTTTGGGTGAAGAATGAAATAAGTTTGCAAGGAAGACTCTCAAGATCTTCATCTCATTCAAAGGATCATATTTTCAATAAAATATTATTTTCCATCAAAGATTCACATTCAAGAAAGTGGTAGAAGAGGACATCATCTATTGAAGACATCTTCTTTTTGAAGAAATCCTTGATCATCAAAGATCCAAGATCACCTACTTTGAAATCAATCTAAGAAGGGTCTTCTGCCATCATATTCAACAAGGAAGCTGATAGAAGAAGAAAACAATCTACTCAAGTAAGTATCTCTATGACTTCATATGAATCTATCAAATTTTTTTCTTAGCAAAGAAAGCATCAAACTGGTTAGGGTTTCAGAATTTCCTGCATGGAATTCAAGGACAATGAAGTCATGTCAAATACATGAAGGGAGATATAAAAGCCCTAATTATTCCTACAAAATCCATAAAAGACTCTCTCATCTCCAAGGTATCAAATCTAAATTCATCAAAAATGAATATATGAGAAATTGGTGGTGCTATTCTCTGTGAGTACTACAGGAGAAGAAATTTGAGATCAACTATAGGAACTAGGAGAAGTAATGTTTGACACTGAGATGACTGCAGTGGTGCTAAATGCTCTACCAGAGGAATGTGGAAACTTCACTTCTAGTCTATACGGGAAGAAAGAAGCCACCCAATTCCATGATTTATGGTCTCTATGTAAAATAGAGGAAACAAGACTAAAGGCCATAGCTGACATAAGACCAAGTGAAGAGAATCATGCCTTTGCAGCCTCATATAGGAAGAAAGGAAGATTCGAAAAATTTGGCCAGCAGAATAAAAGAAGGAATATGAACAACGTATGATGCTTTGGATGTAATGAACTTGGGAATTATAAAAGAGATTGTCCTAAATCTGGAAAGGACAAGAGGAAAAAGGAAGAGGCCCATGTCACTAATGAAAGATAAGAACCTGATGCTAAGAAATCAAAGAAAGAGGAAGCGAGAGATCTCTATTATGATTAAAATAATATTTCTCTTTAAGTGATTTCTGATTGATTGTAAAATAGTATGATAGGAAGCAATGTACATTAATAAGAATCTTGATAGAAGCATGTAAGTATCTCTCGATGAAACAGCTTCTGGAAAGCCTCTTTGATAACATTACTAAAGTAAAGCAGTCATCAAGATCAAGGGTCATCATGGAAACAAAATTCTCGATGTGATGACATATTGATGGAGCAGGCCAAAGGAATTAAGCTATTCATTCTAGAGAATTTGCTATAGGATGACTCAGGGAAATAGGTATGAGGTATGTAGACATATATTTTGAGATTGGATGTTGTGAATTCATGTCATATGGTTGCAAGTAATAGAATTTCATATTTAGAAGTATGATCTATGAAGGGTGATCCCTCGGTGCACTGACAAATGAAATCAACATAATATGTCCTCATAGAATATTAGGTGGTTGTACATAAACAAGAAATTGGAAAATTTGTAAGATCCTGGGAATGAAGAATGTGCAGAGAGGAACAGATCATGAAATGCAACCATGTCATGAGGCATTTATCATCCGAAGGCCAAGAAGATGTGACTAGGAGATCTCTTGGGAAGATATGTAGACTTTGACAAAGTCTGGTAAAGAAGAAGACCCTTGGAAAAAAATATCATTAGGAGATGTGTCAATCTATATGAAGGATGTCGATGCTTACAGGAAGATGTCATAGTGAAAGATAATCACTAAGGTAAATTTTTTTCTAAAAGTTCATATGCATATGTTTATCTGGATGAATTTGTGCAGGGCTGCTAATCATGAGAAAGGATTTATGATCCTTGGAGATGTTTCTAAGGAAAAAAACATGGAATAATGGTGGACCATATGAGAAATAATGATGAATCACTTTCTGATAGTGGACATGACTCGTGACTAAAAGTGATGGATGATCTGTGCCCTATGAAGCCAAAAGTTGCATATTCCTCAATATCAAAAGCCATGACATCGAGGGGAGGAATTCTTCATGAGTAGCTGGATTGCTGCTACAGGATCCTTGTTGATAGGAAGCCTGGTGGTAAGTTTCTTGCTTGGAATGAACTTGAAGTATGTCCTTCCTATGTTAAGAGGGAGTGACATATGTGATTCTCTATTACATGTGTCATGCACGAGACTAGTGACTAATAGTTGTAAGTCTTAGTGAAGGCCATGTGAAGAGAATGGATAGACACATCATTCTGGTCTTCACCTGGAAGACATAATTGAGGGTTGGGTAATCATCTGGCATTCGATACTCTTTGAGAATGTGATAGGGCATTCAATATAAGAGTAGTCGTGGACTGATATCCTTTGAGGGCTGGCTACCCAAGAGAAGAATAGTCCAAGAAGGTCATACTCTGGGAACACCTAGGTGGGGTATGTACCTTGGAGAGATAATGACTATGGTGTCTATTAGTCATGTGTCTCACCAACATTGTAGCCCATTTTCTCATTAATATATTGGGATGTTAGTCAAGGCCTTGCACTAGGACAATGTTGGTTGATATGATGATATACAGATGCGATTACCAATCCGATTCTTCTTATAAGATTATTTAGTTTGAAAGTAACCATGTACCTGTATGAATACCTCCCTAGTTAAGAGGGAATGTTGAAAAGTGTAACTAGGTCGGTCTTCATGTTGCCTATGTAATTATGTATTTATGTAAAGAAGATGTCAAAGATAATAAATTTATTTTTGGTGTACTTGCTTCATGGGTTTCATGAGCAAGATTTTATTATGTGGATAGAATTATTCTTGATGTCTATTAGGATTTTATCCTCTACGAATAAACAAAATTAAGGGTCTCATACATGAAGAATCTAGTCTAGGTTTCTATGCTCCAGGACCTTGTGGAAGAAGCTCACAAATAACTCTCAATGCATCGAAGAAAGACAAGTCTTAAATGTAGAAAATAAGTACCTATCCAATGTTGGAATTCACCATGATCTAGTCGGCCTCATTCTCCATGATCTAGTTGGCCTAATTCACAGTTGTATGGTTGGATTAATTGAAGGAATGTGCTCTATATATATATGTGATCGGCGGTCATCATGGAGTTAAGAAATTGCAGACATATGAAATTATAATGCGGATAAGGAACAACGAACATTTGAAATTATAATGTGGATAAGGAACAATTGACATCTGAAATTATAATGCAGATAAGGAACATAAATGTATGACGATATATTCAAGGAAGAAATTGTGGATAGACAAGAACAACATTTATATATTGAAGTGCAGATCTGCCTGTATGATTTGCGGATATTTTGAAGATGTCTAGAGAATAAATATGCGGGCAATATCAACAACAACGTTTATATATTGAAGTGCGGATTTTCCTGTATGGTTTGCGAACTATCTGAAGATGTTTAGAGAATAAATATGTGGGAATATCACAACAAGATGTGTGAACTTTTCTGAGCAATAAAAGCATGCAGATTCCTTTGTGAATAAATGCAGTTTCTCTCTAAGATACAATGTTAAGTTCAGAAATAAATGTGAATTCAGTTATGGTATAACAATGAATGTATGCGGATCACTAAGAAGATATGTATGCAGATGAAATGTTTTTTTTTGGGTAAATTAGGCTAATATATATTAATTCGAAAAGAAATAGTACATATGCTACAGGATGGATTGGTAAGCTGCGCTTAACCAATCCCAGTTTTAGTTGCATGGTTTTGGGGCTGCCTCTGTGGAGGAAACCAACCCGGAAAATTCTTGAGACAAGAAAGTACAAAATGTGCAGCAGCACTGGTGTGTCCAAAAATTACAAAATAGGCAGGAGCATAAGTATAACTTGAGATTCCATGGTAGTAGCATGTGTGACAAAAAACAAGGAAGAACTGAGCCACTGCGCATTCCTTAGTCTTCAACTTCATCATTACTGTTTGGCTCTTCCTCCACTATAGGGCAGGCATATGCCTGCATAGCCACTTCCTCCGTGTCAGAGGGTGGATGTGTAGGTTTTTGGATCGATGCACAGAGGATGGGAGCCTCCTAGTCTTCTTCATCAGAGAAACACATCCAATTACCTTCAGAATCCATAATCCAGGCATTTGTGTCATCACCCTTGTCCTCCTGAGCCAGCAGAGGTTCAGCATTGTGAGGTGGGAGGTGCACCTGGTGCGTGATGGTAGACTTTTGTGGCCCACATCTACCTCTCTGCACAGCATGCACAGGGAACTCCTCCTCCTGATATGAGTCGGGGCTCTTTCTTGCATAATTGACTGAGGAGGAGCCTTCAACAAACTCCAAAATATTATCCATCCCTTGGTGGTAACAACTGTGGAGTGCTCCTCTCTGCCCTCCACAGATGGTTCTTTGGCACAACCTAGGAGCCATGGCCTGCGGATGTAGAGGAGTGACAATGATGGAAGGATGTGCGGCAAGGGGAGAGGAACGAAGTAGGGGGAAAACAAGAGGACAGGGGAAACAATGAGTGGGAAAGCAAAAACTAGTGGGTGTGCACAAAATATTGAACTAGGGGGGAAAATGGAACTGGGATAAGAAGCGCAGGCAGGATAAATCGTGGCGCAAAGAAATCTGCGTAGCACAACTCTAGGAAGAATTATGCACTGTGGGTTGGTGATGTAGAAGGGCAGAGACTGAATCAACAAGAAAAACTGTAGGAATTGATTTTGCATCTCTTTTGCTGCGAAGCCTTCATTTAAAAAGTTTTGTGACACATGCGAAGGGCAAGGTCATGATTGAGCATCGCACACAGCTGCGTGCTATAACCGTTATCATGTGCAGGCTTGAGTGAAGATTTATGGCTGATTGACATATCAATCCAAGTAATCATTTAGGGTGATTGTTGTAGAGAGTTTCCCTAGAGGGGGTGACGCTATCCTAGCGTATATTCATCATGTCTTAACTCATTCATCTAGTGCGGATGGTTACCAATATGAGGATCCACATCTAGTGAGGTCTTGTGCTATAGATCTTCGTCCTCATGGGCGTGGGAGAGATGATTGTGGTTCGTACTCCTGCTGTCACCTGCATCCAGGGAGAGAAGATCCTTTTGAATGAGAGTGTGGCATTCTTGTCTTAAAGAATCATCCTTTGCCTAAGTAAGGTTGGAATAATACATCTCTCTATGGCTTTCCACCCCCTTATTCACGAGGAGGTCAGCAACTGAGTTTTCTTTTTCTATGCAAATGACAAAAAGTGATAGCTCTATGATTGTGTATAAACTATTCCAGAAGCTTGAGCTATGGGCTAGCCTCCAGTTGGTTGAGACCTTTGTGGACGTCATACCTTGGAGAATTCTTATGGTTTCCATAGTGATGATTTTTGAGTCTCCCTCCATTTCCAGGGGAAAATAGTGAAACTCAATTGCTATGTTAATACCCTGGATGAGCCCCTCCAGCTCTTTAGAATTGTTGCTATCCCACCCGATATTACCATAGTAAATATGAATTGGATCGTCTTGAGAGTTCTTGAGAATACCACTGAATCTTGCATTTCTGGGGTTACCTTTGGATGCACCATCGAAGTTATATTTGAAGAAGCCATTTGTGGGGGAGGGATTCCATTTTTCAGGGGTAGGGATTCTACCGATGCTTCTGGGTTTGATGTCCTGGGGGGTGTTTATGCTCATGTTCCAATTATTCCATATATGGCGCTTTGCAGTAGAGGTGGGGAGGTCCTCTTGGCTCCATGAATCTAGGGCCATCGTCTTAGTGAGGTTTCCATGTATCCTTTCCCAGAGCTGTTCTGAGGTGGATGCTTTGTATTTGAATATTCAACTGTTCCTTTCCTTCCACATGTTCCAGATAAGAATGCCTGGAATTATCTACCAGAGTTTGTTTAGGAGGTTACTGGAGTAAGGGTTGTCCGTCCAACTGCTAATGGTTTTGATGATGTTTCCCCTTTCTTTGTTGGAATTTCGACATGTGATTCTGTCCCACAGGTCATTAGAGGTAGGGCATTGGTCCAACAGGTGGTTGATGGTTTCTAAGTTTTCCTGACATAGAGGGTGTTATCGCCTGATTTGGACCTCAGGTTAAAAAAGGAAAATCAGGGTAACCTTTAAACCACGCTTAGCCTTGTAGCTAGCCCTACAAGGTCAGGAGAGGGCTCTCTCCGTAAAAGATATTCAAAAAAGTACAATTATAAACTGATTTTAGGCTAGGTATAATAATGGTAAAATGTTTTAATAAATGAATGAATTTTTCAGGGATGTGTGAGACAAATGGGACGGTTTTGAATTGAGGAATTAAATCATGGATACAGGTTATCTCATGGGGCAAGGTAGGCAGGAAATTTCAGCAATTAAGTTTTAAATAATGATGGAATGGAAATACTGGTGAGGAGCTGAAAAGGGCATGGGAGATGGATCCTTTTCAAACAGAAGAAAAACAAAGAGTATTGAATGATTTCCCAAGGAAGAGCATAAAAAATGGATTCTACCTTTCTATCTTGAAAGCATTCAACAGAGATGTTTATGAATGAATGGTACACATAAAAATTTACATATGAACACAAAGGAGAGAACAAATGCTAAATTTCATACCACATGGATCCCACAAATCAGAGTTGCATCTCTTTATTAATTCCCTGTCCAAAAATTGTTACAGTGGAGCGCAGAGCGTCCTCCTTGATTTCCACACTATTCCCGTACTCACTGATTTACAGACTGATTCAAATGACTGAAATAATTACATTAAATAGACTAAAATGTGGGAAAATACATCCATAGAAAAAGGGATTTGTTTTAACAGCTCAAGAATTGAAATCCGAATATGGGAAAGAAACCAACAGATTTCCCCTGAAAAGAAGGAACAGTAAGAAATTTTGACCATCTTGAGATTCGCTGATACATCCAACAAATGAGAAGAAGAAACCTGTAGCATAAATCCCTTTTAAATCATTGCCGAAGATGTCTCACTATTTCATATTTAGTTCTCAGCCTTTGACTATCTCTCACTATTTTTATTCTTTGAAGAAAACTGACTTTGAAGAAAATTGCCTTCGAAATTATAAAAATTAAATGATGCCTTTAGTGAAGGGAAAAACCCATTTTGAATGAGAAAGAGGGAAGGGAAAGGAGGTGGGGTCCAAAATCGCAATCGCAATTGGAATCAATGGGCAGAGGGGATATAATATATAATAAAACATTTGAAAATAAATGTTGCGATGTTGTCATCACAATCGAGATTAGAGGGTTGGATATATTTGGAACAAGCCACAAAAAGCTCTGATGCGATTAGAAATGTCCGATGGGGTAACACAATAATAGAGCGGGGAAATCCCTTTGAAAACAAATGAAAATGATTTTTCATTTTATATAAAGGGAAGAATGATTTTTTCATTGAAAAGGGCGGAGGGCTTTTAAGGTGGGACCCGGGAATGTAAATCGCAATCGGAATCGGGAGGCGAGGGGGGCCAAATGTATTACACAATAGGATTTTCCCGATGCGATGGTGAATAAATGATGATGGGGGAAGTCCTTTATAAAACAAATTAAAATGAAATTTTAAGTTTTACAAAGGAAAGGGCCCGTTTATATGAATGGGTGGAAGATTACGTGGTGGGACCTGAAGGTCCATCGGAATCGGGAGATCGGAGGAGGGTGGAGGGAAGGTTTTATTTAAAAACACTGATTGTGATGGGCGTGATGGCTTGTAGGCCATTCGATTGGATGGGAAGATCGACGGTGGAGGTGCAATCGGGGGTTTGTAATCGGTGGAACTCAATCGAAGGGGATCGATCGCAAGCGCTGATTGGGATAGAGCGATAAAGTATGGGTCGTCCAATCGTCGATCGGATCAACGGTCAGGATGTAGTCGGGAAGGGTTCAATCGGAAGGGACTTAATACAATCGCATCGGAGTTTTTACAAAGGGTCAATCGGGGCGCACAATACGTATGGTGCGATTGCGATGGGAAGGGGGGGTATTTATACTATAAAACATTTTAAAACTTTATTATAAAGTTTAAAAGGTATTGTGGGGAAGTGGTTTGTTTAATAAAATCATGGATTTATATAAGTCAAAAAGAATTTTATGAATGCGATTGAGCCATAGGGTAGGGGAAAAATGGGTTTTATAAAGGAAAACATATATGAAATAAAGTGTAGGAGGGAAATGGGAAAAGGGGAGGGTTTAGGTTGTAGGGGACTTTATTCACTTAGGCATAAATTTCAATCCAGGAGTCAATTTTGAGAGTGTAATATACCGATGGAAAGATCTTTCTGGGCTCTTTCTGATGGACATACTTAGAACATGATTTGACATTAAAATTATGTGGAAAATTTCTCTGAAAGGCAGGGTGGTGACTTTGTGGAGATCGCAGCTTTCTGAAGTGTGACTTATGACATATGATGACATAAAATTACACAAAAGATGATAATAAAAGAAAAGTATCATGTTTTCACCTCAAAACATGGTTTTGAGGGGAAAATTACATCAAAATGAATAAAACATTTCTTTGATCTTCCCAGGTGTTGTGACTTTGAGTTTATTGACTTCCTCATGACCTTGTTGATATTTATTAACACTTGACTTATTAATTTGACCATGGTGAGATCCTAGAACCTAATGAGACCCATCCTATGACCTACTAACATGACTCACAAAGTGAAAGTAACTCATGACTAAAGACCATAGAGAGGAGAATCAACAAGTTTCACATGAATGAAAACTGATGAAAAATCACTACCATCAATGAATCCATGACCTAATGGAATGGTGAAATTTTATTGGTATAGGACTCCTAATATGAAAATTCAAAAGAGAAATGTTGATCACTGATGGAAGTATGACTAGACTGACGCTAACATTGTCTCCAATGGGGATGGTAGCTCCTTGGAGGTGCCAAGAACACTGTAGACCAAGTAGCCTTATCCATTGGGCATGGAATCAAAAATACTGAAAACTGACACTATGCAGACTGACTCTGACTCAAGACTAAGACTGAAAACTAAAATAAAACCAAACCATACACATATCATTTAATTTTTATAGCCTTCACCTAGGGCCCCAAACTTCAATGACTGTGTACTTGAACTCTTACCAAAAATAACATGGTATATACAATGATGGTGACATAGTTTTTGATCCATTATCTTCAACAATGGTAGTGCTTCAAAAGCCTACCATTCACTGCTCCTCCAGGGCAATCTTGGCCATCCATTTCTGAAATCAAGAAAGCATTCTATCCCCTGTATGCTAAAATCATGTATGGTCCTTTCCACATGTTGTCAAACTTACCATGCTTCCCTTTGTCCTCATTTCTTGCATCCCATCTCAACACCACATCATCCAATTGAAACTTTTTTTCTTTGGTCTTTCGGTCATAGATCTTCTTTATCTTCTCCTGCAATTGAATAACGTTCTGTGACACTTCCTCTCTTGTTTGCTGAAGGTGGATCATCTGATTGATTCTTCGCTGATTGTCATTGTCTTCACTACCAACTTCGTGCAATAACCTCATTACCAGAACTGTAAGTGATGTAGGAAAGACAACATCAGTACCATAAACTAATTCAAAAGGTGACATACCTATGGATTTATTGCTACTAACTCTATCTGCCCACAATGTGTTGATGAGCTTTCGATGCCAATTTCTTTTGTTTGCCTCCAGCATTTTCTTGATTATATTTATCAGAGATATATTCGATGATTCTTCCAGGTCGTTGTCTTTTGAGTAGTACGTTGTTGAATGAACCAACATGAAATTATATTTGTCACAGAAATCCACCATCTTTTTAAACTTGAAAGCTGTTGCGTTGTCTGTTACAATTTTGTAAGGGAAGCCAAAACGAGATAAAATATTTGATTCTAGGAATTGAATAATTACCGTATTTGTAGCTTGCCTTGTTGGGACGGCCTCGATCCATTTAGTGAAGTAATCCGTACCTGTCAAGATCCATCGATGTTGCGCTGATGAAGTGGGATGGATTTCTCCTATGAAATCGAGTCCCCATTGTTGGAAGGGAGTGTTAACTGAAACTGGTTTCAAAGGAAGAGGAAGCAGTTTCTTCTTCCCTTGGAAAATTTGACATTCATGAAAACTCATCACTGTTTTATATAAATCTGAAAATAAAGTGGGCCAATAATATCCTGCTCTCAACACTTTGTTAGCTATAGTCTTCCAAAACAAATGACCATTACAATCACCTTTGTGAAAGTCATGCATTACCTTCTGAGCCTCTTCTTCAACCAAACAATTGAGCAGAATACCTCCTGGATCTTTCTAATAAAGAGCACTGTTTAAAATACAATATTTAGCAGACTTAAGTTTCAGTGATCTACCTTTGCTTTTAGACATCCCTGGAGGTGGTGAAAGATGCTGAAGAACATAAACAATATCTGAATACCATGGGGATTGTAGAATAATATCTGAAATTGGAACAAGCAAACCTTCATCTTCATCCTCTGATATTGTTGTTATGAGGTTTATATCCAGGGCACACAGATTTGATTAGGCCATTAATTTTGCCAAGCCTTGGCCTTTGATCAACTTCGTGGGTTTGATCTCCAAATCGTACTCCAACATTGCTGCTATCCACTTACCTCTTCGACCTTCTGGATCAATTTGCATCAAGACATCCTTTACTGCTGCATTAGGAACATATGCTATAGTATGTGAATGCAGAATATAGACCCTAAAATCCTTCAATGCCTTTATAAGAGCCAATTCTTGTTTCTCAATAATATTATACCTCAAGGCAGCATCTCTAATAGTCCTACTGAAAAAGGCAATTGGCTTTTCAATATGATCTCTCTTTTGCATCAAAATAGTAGCCATAGTATGCTCCGAAGCGAATGAAAAAATAATAAAATCTTGAGTATAGTTGGGACTAATCAAGACTGGGGCATTGGACAAAGGAAACTTTACTATATTAAATGACTTGATAGCTTCCTCACTCCATTTGATAGTGCTATCGTTCTTCAACATATTAGTCATTTCTTTCAAATGTTTAGCCAAATTGGGTATAAATATGTGCAAGAAGTTCATCTTACCATTGAATGCTTGGATCTCCTTTTTGTTCCGTGGAAGGTCTATGTGCTGAATTGCCTCCACTCTCGAAGGATCAATACGGATACCATCTTTAGAGATGATATGCCCCAGCAACTTGCCTTCATCCATGGCAAAGAGACTCTTCTTTGGATTGAGAGAAATCCCAAAATTTCTGCATCACTGAAACACAACCCTCAAATGGTGCAAATGCTCATCATCAGAACCATAAAATACTGTAAGATCATCCAAATAAACAACAAGAAAAACATATTTTTTATTTGCAAAAGCAATTTCCATTGCTCGCTGGAAAGTAGCTCCAACGTTCTTCAGTCCAAATGGCATTTTGGCATACTGGAAAGTTCCCCAGGGTGTTGTGAAGGCAGTTTTGTCTTGGTCTTTCTCATGCACCAAGATCTGATTGTAGCCTGAGTAGCCATCAAGTAGTGACATCCTAGATGCTCCAACTACTCTTTGCATAATATGATCCATCTTCGGAATTGGATAATTATCCTTTAAGGATGCTTTATTCAGATTCCGAAAGTCTATGCACAATCTTATCTCTCCTGTCTTCTTATGTACCGGAACCAAATTTGAAATCCAATCAGAAAATCTAATTGGGACTATGATACCAGCTTTGTACAATCTATTTACCTCCTTTTCAATGGATGGCATCAGCTTCGGATTGATTCTTCTCAGCTTCTGTCGAAATGGCTTTTGATCCCGCTTGATGGGAATAGTATGCTGAATTATGTTTTTGTCATATACCTTCAAATCTGAATAATCCCATGCAAACACATCAGAAAATTCAGAAAGCAAATTAACATACTTTTCCTTTACCTCAAGGGACAAATCTTTTGATAGCTACACAAACTTGGGCTTGTCAGTTGTTCCAAGATTCACATCTTCGACTCCTTTCTCAGTAGGCACCAAGCTTGGTTTCTTGGCAACATCATCCTGATAAAAAAGCTCCTCTAAAGGTATGAGACCTCTAGGAATTACATTATCTTTTAGCTGCAATATGTCCATCTGATTTGTTTCAATTTCTTGATCATCAACCTCATAGTCACCTTCTATTGGAGTATCTTTGAATTTTCCTTCACTTTGCAAAAAATCATTGATCTCATTGTCATCCCAAAACACTTGCCAATACCTTAAATTTTCAGGAACAGTAGGCCTGTGTTTGACATAAATTTCAAACTTGTTGCTGGAGTTCATCGGAATCTTCAAGTTGCTTGCTGTAGTGGCAAGAGAATCAGCAATAATATTCTGCATCCTGGGTACTGCTGTCAACTTGTACTCAGGAAATGTCTTCAAAATGTCTAGGACTGCATTTCTGTATGCCCTCAACCATGGATGTTTTTCTTGGTACTCTCATTTTATAATTTGGGTGTTAATGAATAACCACTGGAGAAGAAATCACTACTGCACATTTAACTGTTAATTTTATTGGACACATAGTCAAAACTTATGCTAACTTCTGTTGTTAGAAGTCAAAAATAACTTACAGCATACTCTAACATTACCCCAGGACATTTTTGAACAAATAGGGCTCAAATCCATGTTCCTACAGGCCGTCCTTACGGGCTCATCAAAATCTGTTCTCCAAGGCACTTCTTCTTCTTCTGTCAGATGTTTCAGTACACGCAATACAAGCATATAAACTGGGGATGTCCTGTTGATTTACATCCTTCTACTATTTTAACTGTCTTTTCTTTAGCAGCAAGGGGCTCAGAAGTGTGCAGCACTGTCTTTTCTTTGTTTGGTACTTCCTAAAATTCTGGAAACCAGACATATGTCTGTGACATAGTGAACATTCTCATAATTTAAACCACCATCTGAATATAAGACAAAAGACTCTAAATCTGTGTGGATTGCATTAATGGGATGATTAACTGGCTTCTCTTTGCTAGTGATCATATATTTCATTTTCTTCTCCCTGTATAGTTTTATAAACTAGCCAAACACGGGAATGGTGGCATAAGAGAATTCAAGCTACATGGTTCCTTTAATTTTTGCACCCCAAGACCTGGATAGAAGCATTCCAAACCGTGGTGGAACATCGGCAACAACTACATCCATCAAGACATTCTTGGCTAGGATTTGATCTAAAGACACTACCAAGTCTTTCATAAGAGAAATACAATGGACCCTACCTGAGTCAAAAGAATACAAATCATGGTATTTACGAGTAATATCAAGTCCTAACTTCTCCATAATGGCTTTGGGCATCAAATTATGTGAGGCTCCGGAGTCCAACATAGCATTATGCAAGATGAACTCATGTAATCTAAGACTCAGGTAAAAGGGAGGGACTTCAATTTATTTAGATTGATCTTCTGTGACTGGACAGAAAATGAGTTCAGGATAGTCATCTTCTACATTCACCATATCTGATACAGAGTCTATTTGAAAAATTCTAGACACCTGGTGTTTATAAGTGCTATTTTTCACCAACTCAATCAGGGGCATGGACACTTTTAGCTTAGAAATTTCATTTTCTAAATTAAAAGAAGGAGCTTTTTCTACCTCTTTAATGGGAGGATCTTTCTTCTCTGTTTGCTCCTTTGTTGCACTCTGCTAGTTCTTTTCAATTGTAGTGTTAATCGTTGAAGCTGTTTTGCTGGAGGAAGAGCCAGCCGGCTCTTTCCCTTTCTTCTGAGAATCGTTCTTGATTTGGAGCTCTTTTCTCCTCTGAATGGAACTGATAGGAACATCTCTGTTCCTCAGAGAATATTGCTTTTTTTGGGCTGATAAAGCGTTCATGTACCCTCTTTGGTAATCATCGAACTCATCTTCTAACACTGCATCATTAGCCAAAATGAAATTTTTGTCCTTTTGAATGTTTGCAGTCGCTATGTATTCTTCGTATTTAGTGAGAAAAATTGGTGATCCATCTGCAGTGAAGAAATGATTGGCTTCAATCAAAGGATCATCATCATCTGTGTCTGTTCCTTGAACCTAATTCTGCTGCAATGGAGTCCTGATCTACTGTTGTGGTGCTGCTTGGTCCCGCGCTCTCTGTTCTCTCTGTTTAATTCTGAATTGTGGCTACTGTCCTCTGAAATTCGGATTCCTTATTTGTGCTTCTGGCCTATCTGAAATGGTTAATCGATCAACCATATTTTCGACTGTTCGGATCAAAGTGTCCATCTTGCTGTCTGAAGGAGATGCTTCTTCTTTCATAGTGACTCTTTTTTCAGCTCTGGTTCAAGCTCTTTTGGCTAGTAGATTCGCTTCCACACTTACAACTATCTTTTGCATGTCTTCCAGTGTATTGGGATCTCTCTCTCGCAGCTGATATGCCATATCAGCATCGAAACCATTTGGAAATTTGAGCAAGGCTAATCCCATAGGAAGTTTTAGGTTAGCCGGAATAGCATTATATACATAATTGAATCTTAGACAATAATCTTGTATAGTTTCACCCACATTTCTTTTAATATTCTCATACTCAGACAAAATTTGGAGTGGGTTTTTCTTTACCTCCCACCGGTCTAAGAACTGTGTCTGTAACTCCTGCAAAGTGCGGATAGAGCCTGTTGGTAAGGCTCTGAACCACTTTCTAACTTCACCCCCAAAGCTTTGGACAAACAACCTTGTAGTTACATTCTCTGCCTCTACCTCATGAAGATCAAAAAATCCATTCATCTTATCAACATGCTGCTGGGCTATGGTGCTTTGAGTGGCATCAAAGATAGGAATTCTACTTTGATAGTCAGCAGGCATATCATTCAAATTCTGAGGCAAAACCAGGGGTGCATACTGGGCATCCATGACTCGAGGTGGATTTACAATAGTGTTTGTACTACTAGGATTTAAGGGAGGTGTTGATGGAGGAGATGAAAGCTAAGAATTGACTGATGGGAATGCTGATGAATTAGGAGGAGGAAATGTTGTTCCTGATGACTATGAAGGCTCAGGGATATTAGTTACAGTGATATATGACTGAGGGGAATTTAGAATATAATCATCAATTGATGTATTTTCCCTTTGAATCTCGATATCCACAAGAAATTCTGGATCTAAAACTGTGTCATCAAGTGCAGTTTCAGACTTATTTTTAAATAAAGAAAACTCAAAACTCTCATCGAAAGAAAGATCTTCTACAAAAAACCACTCACTGGGCCAAGTATGGGATTTGAAGATAGGTCTAAGACTTAGTGATCCCTCTTGTCTTCTGACTATTCTTGGGATAAGATTAGGATTCTCAAACACAGGGGGAGGATTTGGATCTAGATTAGCCCTTGTGTATCTTCTTAAAGCCAATGTGGTTAAATTTCTACTTTACAATATTTATTTCAACCTAGCAAACTCTGAACATCATCTTCCAGAGTCCAGGAATTTACAAGGAAAATATTACTGGGGTGATCTGTCTTTATGCTCTGATACCAGAAATATATTATGATTGTGGATCTTTGGATTAAGTGATTTTAATTATATTCCCCTCCAAAAGCGCTTTAACAATGTTTGCTTTGCAATAATATTCAAACTTCTCAAACAAATCTTTTAAAGGTTCATATGATATAGGGGAACACACTTAAAACCTTTAGGAAAACCTTATCACTCCGGTCATAATATCAAAATATTATAACAATGACGTGATTCTTTAAAAAAAAACACCAACCTTCGAACTTATATCATAAAACCCATTTATTCTACCAACGCGAAATACATTTCATTCAACGGGGCCCCACGCATCCATATTTTTCCTTTTTATGAATTAAATAAACATTTAATAATGCAAAACCACCGGACCATACCTCAATTTATCGCTCGTGCACTTCACTGCATGTTTGTCGTCAGATCTATCATTCTCCAGATCAGACGATCCTCGTCAATTTCACATTTTTTCAAAGGCCGAGGGTTAACACATAAAATTTGTGTGATATGAGTGGTATTTGGGAGATGACATGCCCAAATATTATTGGATCGTGTTTTTTTGGCGTGGTTTTGCTTCGGGCCAAAAGCAGCGGGACAAAGGCGGTATGGTTTCCTGAAACCCGCTTCTGGTAAATAAAATGCGTTTTAACTCAGGTTTTTCACTGTGGTTTGGAAATTAACTCCTCGCGTTAACTCAATGGCTAGGTCCCACTGATATTACTCTGTCGGCAACAGAACAAAGCTTTTTACTTTGACAACAGATATTTGTAAGGGATCATAGCGTTCTATATAACCAGTGTTTAACCTTAGACAGTGGTTTCAATATTCTTTATTCACACAGGGCCTGACTATGACCTTCTTCAAAACAGAATAACAAATTCAAAGTGCCGAGAATATGAGCTCGAAGATAGTCAGATTTCTCCCCAGTGGAGTCGCCAAAAATGTTATCACCTGATTTGGACCTCAGGCTGAAAAAGGCAAATCAGGGTAACCTTTAAACCACGCTCAACCTTGTAGCTAGCCCTACAAGGTCAGGAGAGGGCTTTCTTTGTAAAATATATTCAACAAAGTACAATTATACACTGATTTTAGGCTAGGTATAATAATGGGAAAATGTTTTAATAAATGAATGAATTTTTCAGGGATGTGTAGGACAAATGGGACGGTTTTGAATCAGGGAATTAAATCATGGATACAAGTTATCTCATGGGGCAAGGTAGGCAGGAAATTTCAGCAATTAAGTTTTAAATAATGATGGAATGGAAAGACTAGTGAGGAGCTAAAAAGGGCATGGGAGATGGATCCTTTTCAAACAGAAGAAAAACACAGAGTATTGAATGATTTCCCAAGGCAGAGCATAAAAAATGGATTCTACCTTTCTATCTTGAAAGCATTCAACAGAGATGTTTATGAATGAATGGTACACATAAAAATTTACATATGAACACAAAGGAGAGAACAAATGCTAAAGTTCATACCACATGGATCCCACAAATCAGAGCTGCATCTCTTTATTAATTCCCTGTCTAAAAACTGTTATAGTGGAGCGCAGAGCGTCCTCCTTGATTTCCACACTATTCCCCTACTTACTGAATTACAGACTGATTCAAATGACTGAAATAATTACATTAAATAGACTGAAATGTGGGAAAATAGATCCACATAAAAGGGGAGCTGTTTTAACAGCTCAAGAACTGAAATCCGAATATGGGAAAGAAACCAACAGACTGCCCCTGAAAAGAAGGAACAGTAAGACATTTTGACCATCTTGAGATTCGCTGATACACCCAACAAATGAGAAGAAGAAACTTGTAGCATAAATCCCTTTTAAATCCTTTCCGAAGATGTATCACTGTTTCATATTTAGTTGTTGGCCTTTGACTATCTCTCACTGTTTTTATTCTTTGAAGAAAACTGACTTTGAAGAAAATTTCCTTTGAAATTATAAAAATGAAATGATGCCTTTAGTGAATGGAAAAACCCATTTCGAATGAGAAAGAGAGAAGGGAAAGGAGGTGGGGTCCAAAATCGTAATCGCAATCAAAATCAATGGACAGAGGGGATATAATATATAATAAAACATTTGAAAATACATGTTGCGATGGTGTCATCGCAATCAGGATCGGAGGGTTGGATATATTTGGAACAAGCCACAAAAAGCTCCGATGCGATTGGAAAGGTCCGATAGGGTAATACAATAATAGAGTGGGGAAATCCTTTTGAAAACAAATGAAAATGATTTTTCGTTTTATATAAAGGGAAGAATGATTTTTTCATTGAAAAGGGTGGAGGGCTTTTAAGGTGGGACCCGGGAATGTAAATCGCAATCGCAATCGGGAGGGGAGGGGGGGAAAATGTATTACACAACAGGATTTTCCCGATGCAATGGTGAATAAACGATGAAGGGGGAAGTCCTTTATAAAATGAATTAAAATGAAATTTTAAGCTTTACAAAGGAAAGGGCCCGTTTATATGAATGGGTAGAAGATTACGTGGTGGGACCCGAAGGTCCATCGGAATCGGGAGATCGGAGGAGGGCAGAGGGAAGCTTTTATTTAAAAATTTCGATTGCGATGGGCACGACGGCTTGTAGGCCATTCGATCAGATGGGAAGATTGATGGCGGAGGTGCAATCAGGGGTTTGCAATTGGCGGAACTCAATTGGAGGGGATCGATCGCAAGTGCTGATTGGGATAGAGCGATAAAGTATGGGTCGTTCGATCGTCGATCAGATCAACGGTCAGGATGTAGTCGGGCGGGTTTCAATTGGAAGGGAGTTAATACAATGGCATCGAAGTTTTTACAAAGGGCCAATCGGGGCACACAATACGTATGGTGCGATTGCGATGGGAAGGGGGGTTATTTATACTATAAAATTTTTTAAAACTTTATTATAAATTTTAAAAGGTATTGTGGGGAAGTGGTTTGTTTAATCAAATCGTGGATTTATATAAGTCAAAAGGACTTTTAAGAATGCGATTGAGCCATCGGGTAGGGGAAAAAGTGGTTTTATAAAGGAAAACATATATGAAATAAAGTGTAGGAGGGAAATGGGAAAAGGGGAGGGTTTAGGTTTTAGGGGACTTTATTCACTTAGGCATAAATTTCAATCCAGGAGTCAGTTTTGAGAGTGTAATATACCGTTGGAAAGCTCTTTCCGGGATCTTTCTTATGGAAATACTTATAACATGATTTGACACTAAAATGCTGTGGAAAATTTCTTTGAAAGGTAGGGTGGTGACTTTGTGGAGATCGCAGCTTTCTGAAGTGTGACTTATTACAAATGATGACATAAAATTACATAAAAGATGATAATAAAAGAAAAGTATCATGTTTTCACCTCAAAACATGGTTTTGAGGGAAAAATTACATCAAAATAAATAAAACATTTCTTTGATCTTCCCAGGTGTTGTGACTTTGAGTTTATTGACTTCCTCATGACCTTGCTGATATATATTGACACTTGACTCATTAATTTGACCATGGTGAGATTCTAGAACCTAATGAGACCCATCCTATGACCTACTAACATGACTCACAAAGTGAAAGTAACTCATGACTAAAGACCATAGAGAGGAGAATCAACAAGTTTCACATGAGGTAAAACTGATGAAAAATCACTACCATCAATGAATCCATGACCTAATGGAATGGTGAAATTTTATTGGTATGGGACTCCTAATATGCAAATGCAAAAGAGAAATTTTGATCACTGATGGCAGTATGACTAGACTGACACTAACAGAGGGCATCTAGAGTTTCATACAAATCCTCTCTTCAAAATATTCTCCCATGTGAGGATGCGTAATTTGCTGAGCAACCATAGAAAGGTGGCTACTTTAGACCAGAGATTGGTCGACCAAATCTTTTTCCAGATGAGATTAGTTGGATATGGATTATGCTGATGAAAGAGATTATAAGCTTCCTTGGTGGAGTAGTTTCCACTTGACATGTGACCCCAACAAAGGATGTCAGATCCTGGCGGTGCCCTAATTTTTATTTTAGTGCATATTTCCTCCCAAATATCTATGTGACTCTCATTATATCAGTCCTCTGGCCATCTGTTAGTGTGTAACTAGTTCCTGTATCCTTGGGTTGTATCATCAGTCCAAAAATCCTGTACACTCTACCTTTTTTGGGCTTCTAAAGATGCACTCCATACTGGTCTGGGGAAGATGTAAGATAGTCTTGGAAGTTGCTGCCACGAGATAATCTGGTTTCCATTTTGTCTAGCAGATCTCTCCAGGAGGAGTGATTAATGGCAGTTTCAGTGAGCAGGGCTCCAAGGTATTTGGAGGGTAAGGAAGCAATGGAGAAGCCTAGGATGTGAGAAATCTTGTGCTAAGATAGAGGGGAGGTGTGGAAGAAAAAAATTTGCGATTTTTCAGGGTTGACCTCAATACCAAAGGCTTCAGAGAAAGTATATAGAAGAGATTTGAGGGTATGGGATTCTTGGACCGAGGGGTAGCCCATGATCATGTTATCATCCACAAATTGTTGATGGGAGGAGGGGGGTAGGTTGTGGAGGGGTATACCTTGTAGAGCACCTGAGTGAATGGAGATTTTGAGAAGGCAACCCAGCCCCTTAGCCATGATGATGAAGATGAAAGGTGAGAGAGGGTCCCCTTGTCTGATTCCTCTTAAGGGGTTGAAGGTTGCAGAGGGTATATCGTTGACCAAAATGGAGAGAAACGGGAAGGTAATGAGGCTCATGATCCAGCGTACCTAGGTGTGACTGAAGCTGAAGGCTATAAGAACATTTTTGATATAGTCCCAACTAAGTTTTTCAAAATCCTTGGATAGATTGATTTTGAGGATCATCCTAGGTTTTTTGGAGGTTTTGAGAGAATGTATGACCTCATGGGTAAGGATGATGCCATCACGGATTTTTCTGCCTTCAACATATCCTATTTGCTCCGGGGAGATCATCATGGGGAGGAGCTGCTTTAGCCTGTTAGCAATAAATTTGGAGATTATTTTATAAATGACATTGCAGAGTGCTATGGGCATATACTTACTTGGTGTGACTGCGTTGTCTTATTTTGGAACTAGAGTGATGAAGGTAGCATTAAGCGCTGGAAGAAGCTAGTGAGTGGTGCGCGATTCCTCCACTACGTCCCACACTTCGTATTTTATGGTGTCCCAGAAGAAGTGGATGAAGTTGGTGGTAAATCCATTAGGGCTAGGAGATTTCTCGGATTTCAGCTGGAAGACTGTGTTTTCCACCTCAACAAGAGTGGTAGCTTTGAGTAGCATCCGATTGTGTTCTTCCGTAATCAACTTAGGAATGTGATGAGTGATTTTTACAATAGCCTCGTGCTTTGATGATTGGGTTCTTGTAGGATGTTCCTGAAGTGGTTGCACAACTCCTCTGTGATATCCTCTTGCTTTTCCAGCCGCTCTCCATTTTGGTTTTTGAGGATAGTGATTCTGTTATGCATCCTATGCTGAATGGTGGAGCGGTGAAAGAATTTTGTGTTTCATTCTCCCTCTTTGAGCCAACAGATCCTTGATTTTTGTCTCCATAGGATCTCCTCCTGGATGCTTCTTTCTTCCATCTGAGTTGATAATATCTTTTCTTGGTTTTTTGACTCGGCTGAGTGTCCTTCCTTGATGATAGTTTATTGGAGGTTCTTCATTTTTTTTCTCCAGCTCTCTTTGATCTTTGAATATGTTTCCAAAGGTGGATTTATTCCAAACCTTCTATTTTCCTACGAGAATTTTCTGCTTTGTCTGGAACTGGAGCATTTTAGTACCATGCATAGGTGATAGGGAGGGCCACCAATCAGAGACCATTTCCTTGAACCCTTGGTGTCGGAGTTAGTTGTGTTCAAAGCGGCATGCTTACTTGGTCTTAACCATTGAATTTGTATTGGCCAATGATCAGAGCCTACCGCGGGGATTATGGTAGTTGCTAGGTCACCCTACAGATAGATGAAATATTTCGTGATGAGGAGCCTATCCAATCTGGAAGCTATTTGGTGGGTACCTCCTCTTCTATTATTCCAGGTAAAGACTCCATTGGAGGTTTGAAGATCAATGAGGTGGTTTGCTTGGATGAAGTTCTTGAAGCCATTACTATCCAGGTTAAGATGCATTCTTCCTCCCTTATTTTCCTATAGATTTTTTATCATATTGAAATCTCCTCCCAGGAGCCAGAGTGGAAGAGATTTATGTTTATTGACTTTAGCTAAGTTGTCCAGAAGTTCCGTTTTCTAGTGGAGATTCTGAGGAACGTAGACATTCATTAGCAGTCCATGGATGTCCATGCCAATCAAGTGAAAGTGGCCCTGGATGAAATTCCTATTGGCATGATAGTTCTCTAGGGAGATGATTTGGGGGTTCCAGATGATTTCCAGTCCTCGAGAGACTCCATTGGCATCTACCACTATTGTATTGAAACCTTTCCATATATTTTTGAAGATTGTTTCTAGAGTGGAGCTAGAACATTTGGTTTCTTGCATGTATAATATTGTAGGGTGTTCCTCAGTAATTCTCTTCTTTATTTTCCTATGATTGGTGGGGCTATTGAGCCCTCTAATATTCCATGAGATGATCTTCATTTGGGGGGGGGGAAGGGGGTTGGTAGAGTAGGCATAGAATCTTGTTAGCTTGGAGAATCGCCCAGAGTCCACCATTTCTTTACAAATTTCTATTGTTATTTGAAGTGATGTTTTCCTACCTCTTTTGCAGGACTCTTTCGTGAATTATTTTATGTTTATCAGTGTACCCCCTTAAATTCCCAGAGATGGGAGCTGCTGTGCTTGGGTAAGAATTTCTTCCATATTTTCGATCTACTGCTCAGATATTAATAAAAAGTCCTTCTTATTGAAATAATCCTCTAAACCTATGAAATCCAGGCCCTCAAAGTCAATGCTCTCTGGCTCTTCCTCCATTGCTTCTAGGATTGTCTCCATCACCTGTTCGTTTCCCTTCGATGCAGGGCTTTCCCCTGCGAAGTTAGCGGTTTGAGGTTTCAGAAAGGTCTTTGGTGAGACCTTGTACTATTGTGCCTTGGAGGACTGGGGCCACTCCTTCGAGGTGTGCCTTGCTTCATTGTCTGGTTTGTTCTTGTTCTCATTCAGCTGAGTTTAGGTGGCGAAGCTATTGCTAGTCGCAGGTCCTTTTTTATTTTGGTGGGAATTGGTTCTCTTGTTATTCCTTTTCTTGTTTGCTACCTTTGTGAATCGTTATGATGCTTGATTCTTTGATTCATTTTAAACTGCCTCTTTTTTTTTAGAGGGCAGTCTCTGAAGATATGCCCATGTTGGTGACACCTCCTGCATATGAAGGGAATATAATCATAGTCTATAGTTGTATCCATTCAAAGTCTTAGTGTAGCAGACTTACCTCGCCTGGTAGCGACTCTGCTATGTTCATGTAGACGCAGATTCTGGCATATGCTGCGTAACGGTTGATCTTTGTCTCCTCTGAAATCTTGACAAATTCCCTTAGGGAGTTGCCTATATCTCTGAGGGTTAGATCATCCCAGTAGTCCTGGGGGAGGGAGTACAGCCAAATCTAGACTGGAACCCATGTAAGATCTTGTTTATCAGGTTTTAACCTCTCCATCTAGTGTCAAAGGTATAAACCTGTAGAGTTGAAGAAATAGGGTCATCCATCCATGATCCGATTTTTGTCTTCAATACAAGTAAAGAGCACATTGAAGAAGCCCTTAGCACACAAATGAAGGTCAATGTGGCCCTTCGGTTTCCATTTTGAATCTATCCATCCTCTAAGGGATTTTTCAGTGGGCCAGAAACCCATGTAATTGCCTATAAATGCATGATCCTTCATGAACTGGATTCTTCTATTGATGTGATGTGTTGGGAGCTTGATCATTGTTCATGTGGGGTTCTTCGAAATCCATGTTTATGACTTGATGTTCATTTATTCTATTGCTGATGTGTTTTTTTGTTGTGTTGTTGGAGTCACCCCTGAGATGTCATGAGACGGGCCAGTGTTTTACTCATGGTCGGTATCAGCCCCTACCGCCGCCCCTGTGGGAGGCTGGCCTGTTATGGGGGGAGAAACTGTCCCCCCATTGGTTTCAGTCATTGGTGAGCCTCAAGTCTAACCAAGAGAGTGATTGCAACCTAACGGTTTGGGTGGGGGAGGTATGCTTGGGGTAGCCTACGCAGAAACCTCCAAACCCTAGGTCATGGAGGTCGGTGTAGTGTAGAGCTCCGCTAGGTCAAAATCAGTCCGATTGGGATAGTGGAGTATTGTCCTCGCGAATGCAATTTTATGTAAAGGGATAAAATGGATTCTAAGGTTAAGGGTCATTTCTGGAGAAGAAAAGAGAGGAAGGTAAATCTATGATTTACCTTCTCTCTCACAATTTATAAAATAAATTTCAGTGAAGGTTGATAAAGTAAAGAAGGATCAATAGCAGTATCAAGGTCTTGGAAGCACATCTAGGTTAATGGTCTAAGTCTGGGTCTTGGTACTTGTCATTTGAAGATCTATAAGAATAATTCTTTTTGGTTTTTCCTCTCCAAGAGGGAGAGGTTTTTCCCTAGCTCTAGGAGCCTAATTTTTGTGTCGTGTGCATTTTGATAATTGACTTGATGAAAGATTAATTAAGCTAAGAGAAGAAAAGACATAAGTAACACTAGCTAGCTCACAAGTAATTATCAAGAAGATAATTTGTATTAACTTCCATCCCTACAAATTCTCAACATTTTCTAGGTGTGATAATGATTTTCAGCCTTGCCTTTCCATTTCTAGATACCCATTGTGTGATGGGGCTCTCTTTAACTTGGTTGAGCTGGATTTTCATATGGTTTCGAAACTGAGTGGGGTGGTCTCAGGAGAAGAACACAAGGCTTAGGAATCCCTGGACTAGTGAAGGTGGGATTGTGGTAAAGCCAAATTGTGTGTACCTCAGTGGGCTTAAGAATCTTGGATAAGTGAATGGTGGGATATATGGTAAATCCCAGAGGTGTATGCCCTAAATTAGGCCTAGGAATCTTCGACTGGTGAATGGCAGGATATATAGTAAATCCTCGAGGTTGGAGTCTCGATTAGGCTGAGGAATCCTTGACCAATGAATGGCGAGATATATGATAGAGCCTAGAGACTAGAGAAAAAACAATTCCTCATGGTGTTGGTGGAGAGATCTGGAGGCATCCATGCTTGTTTAGGGCCTAGTGATCCCTTGATGGGATTGTGATAAATCATGTATTGTATGTTTATTGTTTGGGCCTAGGAATCCCTTGGTGGATTGTGGTAAAGCTTGAGGAAGCCCTGGTTGGTTTTTTTGTGAGTGCCACATTCATGCTTAGAATATGGACCGAGGGTGATTGGGTGAAAGAAATATCTGGTTCAGCCCAATCTATGGTCGGGTGGTTCATGGAAGTCCCAAACCTAGTTAGCTTTTACATTCATTAATAAGAGCTTCTTCTCCTTGGTATTTCATGTGTAAATGTATTGGTTCATATGTGTTTCTTATGGTTGTTATATCCTTGTTATGTCTATTGGTTATATGTTGGTTATGAGTATGTTTTATGACATACCTAATATATGGTTCTCATCATGTTTTGATTAGAAAATGAATGTAAAATGAATATATGACCTAATAGATGATACTGAAGCTATTGTGATATTGCAATAATTCTTCTTAACGAATCTCAGATAACTATGAGACCCTTATGCTCAGATATGTTGTTATGACCTGTAGATTGCATATTTGTGACATGTTTGACAAAATTCTTGTCATGGATAGGAGGGGTTAGATCAAGTACTTATACCAGTGATTGCATTAGTAGTTTTGTTCCATTGTTATTATTCATTTTTGAAGGTTTCATGAAGTTCTGGGTAGTGGCCTGAGACTTCACCCTGAAAAAGTGGCACAAAATCCGAGGTCGTTGGCACATAACTTCCTGAAAAAGTCCACATTCGCTAGCATGCCTTGTTGTGGGAGTGACTAGAAGGTCTCATTCACATGCATGGCTTATCATGGGAGCGACTGAGGGTCTAGATCATTGAAATGAAAATTTTTCTTAGGGGTTAAGCACCCGAAAGGGTTGGTTGCCTCCTAAAGGGTCTGTAGCTCTCGAGGAAAGTTAGTTTTTTTTTTTCTTCGGTTCTACTTCCTTAACTATACATGGGGAGCTTAATCACATCATAGTATCCTATCATCACATTTTTACCTCAACGAACCTATTAACATGGGTAAATGTCATAGGAGGGTGTTATAGAGAGGTATCAAAGAATGGTTCAACTCTTGGACTGGATGGGCGAAATGTGGTTATCATACATACATGTCAGTTTCACATGTGTTACTTACTAATGTATGTGGTCTATGTGCTTGCTATGTATGCATGGTGGTGGCCATGGTTGCAGTTGTTTCTCCATGTGAAAGTTGATGGTGTTGTTTCTTGATGTGGTTTCCATGAGTATATGTCAGTTGTATATGCATTTTTTATGCACATTAGTTGTCTATGTGACTATTATGCATGCATTGTAATGGTTATGGTTGTCGTGCATGAGGTCATTGCATGTAGTTTATGTCATCATGGTGTTGTTGGTATGTTATGATGCTAATGTGTTGGCTGAGATAAAGCAGGAGGTGAAGATCATCAAAGTGAGGTTGCATCATTGGACCTCGGGGTAAGAGAACATCATCGTACTGGTTTGTATGTTGGGTATGCAAGTATGTTGGTTAGTGGATTATTATATGAATTAGGGTGATGTAAATGTCTATTAGTCTATGGTTTTTGTGGTTACATGTACGATAGATGTTAGTTGTTCAGTATGGTCATACGCACATGTGTTGGACAATCATGAGTGGTAACGACTTGTTGTTATATAAATTGCGCTTATACAAATGATGATGATGTTCATTTCATTTCAGATCTTGATGTTATATGTGTTTTGATAATATGGATTTACTTATGCATATGTCTATGGTTATGAAATTTAGGTATGAGATGACTTATTTGTGATATTGTGTTGTACTATTCTAGATTGACTGTGCATATGTGATTGTTATGCATGAATGAAAATTGTTTATGAGTTTATGATGTGAACATGTTAGCTATTTACTGTTATGGACATCATGACCTTATTAATTTTGATTTTATATGTTGTGAAGTTATATCATGCTAATCTAGATTGATTGTGCAGACAAGATAGTCTCTCCTGAGATACATTAAGGTAGGAGTTTGCTTATGTATCCTATTTCGTGTTTAAACGTTTGATTATGTTGTCTATTTGGTGTTTGATTTTTTGGTGTCTATTATGTTATTTATTTGTTTTTTGAATGTTTGAGTGTTTGGTGGTTCTTGAGTAATCTATAAACAGTCCAGTCATCCATATAGACTTTCAAGAACTTGTAGATATACTCACAGAAAGCAGCAATAACAATATGAGAAAAAAAACTAGAGCATTGTTCAACCCAAAAGGCATCACGTTATATGGAAATGACCCCCACTAAGTAGTGAACGTGGTATTTTTCTTGTCTTCTTCTGCAATGCATACGTGATGGTAGCCCGAAAGTTCATCAGTAAAGGAATATGATTCATTGCACTGAACATTGTCCAGGACTTCATCACTAAAGGGGGTTGGTAATGGATCATGCATACATGCATTATTAAGACTGCGATAATAAAAAAAAAATCCTTGATTTCATGTGAATCCTTCTTGTTCTCGATGATGATATGAATTATCCATTCAACTTAATCAATAGGGAATATCAAACCAACAACCAACATTTTATCAATCTCCTTTTTAAATTTCTCCTTAACACGATGATTCAACTTGTACGATCGATGCTTCATGGGTTTCATGTTTGGCTTTAACACAATTTTAATTTCCCCCAAATCGCCTTTGATTCATTTCAAGTCTAATAAAGAGCAGGGAAATAGATCTTCATATCCTTTGAGCAAGTTGAAAATTTCCCGCGTGGTTTGATCATTCCAATAGTATCCAATAGAAGCAAGTTTTGTTTTCTCCTTAGTCCCAATATTCATATTCTTTATTTTGAGTGGCTTCAGATGTGGATCATCACAAATATGATCTTATTTAATTTTCCATTCTCCTTCAAATTCTTTGAAATAAAGGTGCATTAATTCCTCTAGGTCATCATCCAAATCTTTGTTAACTTTTACACATATAAAAAATTCATGAAACCCTTAATCATATTGGTGCGCGTAGTCTCAATATCTTCTATATTCTTATAGAGAATACTCTCTCGGGAAAAAAACACCCCTAATAGCTTTAATAACTTGTTCCATCTTCTCATCATCATCCGAAAAGGATAAATATTTACAAAACATAGTCATCAATACATCCGAATCTGCAGTTTGACGTTTTATCTCCTCCTGCAAATACCAGGCATGTGGAATATTTCCTAAAGAATGAATAAATAGGTGCAGCCACATTGTAACAGCCAAACCTTCATCCTTCCATATAGAAGAAAAATGTGCAACATAGTATTGTGGAGATGTATGGCTAATATATATAGGAATAATACTCAAAATTTTGGTCGGTGGAGAAAAATGGTACAAGAAAACAAGTTTAACAAAGTTCCATTCATGTAACTGATCACGATGTGCTACCCGCCATTGTGTAGGAGTGGCTTAAAGAGCAACACTCATTACAAGGATCTTCTGATGCTCTTCCATACACGAATAAATTTCTTTAATAAAATCTATAACAAAATTTGTACCATTAAAAATAGGATACTTTCATACCTTAGTAACAATCCATCGAACACATCGAACAATGATGCAGTGCCGAGAATGTAGTTCGTGAGCATCCTATTGCCAATCCTCCATTGCATCTTCAACACCAACTTCAGTGCTTTGGATACTCCTCTAGATAATCGAGCCAACTACTATGTGGTTAATGTAATCTTCTCGCTTTCCAGCAGTCAAATGATACATTTGATCCACTAGATTAAGGGATTAAACATCATCTACTGGTATAGTAAACCGTGGGCCCTGATACAGATCAAGGGGATGTATAACTCACATACCATCCACCTCAAAATTCATAGCCTCCCACTTGAGATCAATTACTGAGTAGTTCTCAAAATCCCAATCAATCCCCAACAAAGCCAGATATGGGTCTTTGTCCCCCTTGATATCGATAACTTTGAAATTATCATAGGTCTATACCAAATTCCACATATTCTAACCCACCAACAGGAAGAATACAATATGGGTTTTCCATCCGCAACTGAATTGAAGAGTACACCAACTTGGGCTTTCCAAGAGCTTACCAATTTTTTCTAGGCAGAATATTAACATCTGACCCTAAATCCAGCATGGATTATTTAATTTGGAATCGTGCAATCTGATCATCTACTTGGAACTCCCTTCCAATTCTCTTCTTATTCCTCAGCACCCGTATGGAATTCCTATTAGGTAGGTTTTCATAAATCTGTTCTTCAAAGAATGCGTTGTCCTTAACAATAGTTTTCAAACTCTTCCGTAATTGGATAACGAGATGCTCATCATTCATAATATATAAGAATAACCTAAACCAATCCTTTATAGGTTGAGGAGGCTCTTCAATATATTTCTCCCGCAACACACTACGAGGTCCTTGTGAGGACATTATTTGGTGGAAGAGTTCAGTTGCATCCTTATAATACTCCTTCTGCTGGTTGGATTCATATGATTTACTTAGAGTCACAGGATTTATAACAACTAGTTGATTAGTGGTTCCAACATCAGCTCCCATTCTCTCCCCCTTGAAAATATTGATTTTGGGATGTATTGAAAAATTCAGATCTCTAGGTTTCGCACAGACAAAGTTGGTTCACTTTTCCCGATTTCGCTCCTCCCATCGATCAATATGTTCAGGGTAACCTTCTATGACATGTGTATTTAATAAAAAATATGACAGCCACGGTCTTCTTGGATGAGGAAATTCTCTTACTACATGGCCCTCTTGATCACAATTATAGCATCTAATTGGACCTCTTCCTCCTGTCCTTCCTCCCCTTGGAGCTCTACCTCCCTGCCTTCGAGGAGTTTCATTCACCCAGAAAGCAGTACGATCAAGGAGATTCGATAGTGCATCTAGGTATTGGTATTGGTCCTTATGGTTATTCAAGGATCCATATAATTCAAAAAATAAATTATTCAGAACATATGAATACTTCTATAAAATAGGACAAAAATGAGGTTTATGGCCAAAATTTCAACATTTTTCACAGTAATCGGTTGCAGTCATACCTTGTGGACTGAGGACTGTTTGAAACTAAGTATGACCTTGATAGGGTAAGGTAGATGAGACTTGCACAACTCCTACAGGTTGTGGTGGTGGAGGTCCCATAGGTGCACTACACACTCCTAGCCCTCCCAATCATGGACATTCCATAACATGGTGTCCTTCGACCTGGAAATGGGTACACCACACATGTGGTCTTTCCGGTCTCACCGATGAGAGATCCTTCATTATTTCTATTAATTTATAAATTTTATTTTGGAGCCCCATAATAGCAGGATCTGTCAATGATCCCCCCCATCCTCTACTCTTGTAGATACCCTCCATAGCCTCAATTTGCATTGCTTTCTCCAAGGCATCTTGGATCGTATTAATATTTTGTTGAGAAAGCGAGATTCTAGTCATAGGTATCAAGGCTTTGATAAAATAGTCTCTTTGTTGATAAGATAATTTACTCACACCATCCTCGAATCGTTGCATACGCTTCCATGGTGATTCCCCCTCTCTTTGGAAAATTTACAATAGTTATGCGAGTCCCTGCTGATTTGATTGTGACAGTTTAAACTCCTGAATAAATTCTTTCTTAACCAAATCCATACTAGGGTTCAGATTGGAATCAATCCATTTTATTAACAATCTCAATGCTTTATTCCTCAATGTGGTATGAAATTCAATGAGCTTGGTAGTATGAGGCATCTGGAGGGCTCGCCAAACAAATCCACACATATACTAATGCTGCTCAATGTCTTCATCCCCCTTTATCGCAAACTCAGGGTATCTTGTAAGAAACCCAATTGCAAATCTGACCATATTCAATTGTGAGGTGGAAACAAGGACAAAACCTCTTGAACGAGGTTGCGAATAACTAACTGAAATCGATTGACTAGCACTACTAAAACTACTTGTAACTTGAAGCAAGGACCGAAATTTAAGAAATCAGTGTACCTTTTAAAAGAGAAAATGTAGGCTTTGATATAGTACCAGGGGAAGGTTAGAGGGAGGAGGATTAGGTATGCTTCTATGTTGTGGGGTGCTACGTTCTGGTGTCGAATCATCTTCAAAGAAAATATGCCTCATCATAAAGTGTAGATCATCATCCACTAGGGTATCTTCATCTATTATTCTAGTCAACTCACCATTTGTCTCAGGTGTTTGAAATCCTTATCCTTCCTCATACATTAGGATAACCACTTCTAAACCTTCCATTCCAATTCTACTTCGAATTCCGTTAGTATCTCCCGTTGTGCCAAAGAAAGGAATTTCTCCTTCACTTCCTCTCTGCAACTTTAGAGTCTCCATTTCCCTCTTACGCCCTGATGAACTCCCAATAACATCACCTATGCACTGTAACTCTCTTCGTCTGGCCCTAAGTTCCCACAAATTCTTCTGATTCCACTCTTCAACTATTCCTTCCCTCCTCAATGCTCTGAAATATCTCGCTTTCTACAACTTTTCTTGATTCATTATAGGGCTTCATTCAACCTCTCACATCAACGCAACATTCCTCCCCCCTAATCCATTCTCCCAGCACACATGGTTTACGTTTCCATTTGACCTCGTTGAAATTCAAGAGATGGTCTTCTAATAACAATAGCTTAATCCAAAGTGGAATTTACTTCAAAAACTCACCTCACATTCCAAATTTGAATATGTCTTTTACACGGGAGAACAACTGATGATTTTCAGCTACAAATTCACTAATATATGCTTCAAGAGTTGTGTTTACCCAGAAATTGATGACTTCTATAAGATATGTATCCAAATGATGAATATCAACTAGATCTGTCGTAGTCCAGTCCCTACACAATCTCAGTTTCTTCGGTATTCCTGATTTATGATGGAACCAAGTGAGCCAATTCTCTAGCTTCTCGAGAAACTCACACCAAAACATCTCATATTGATCGCAAGCAGGTTCCACATACAATATTTCTTCTTTGACCTAATATAAATTATTTTCCCTTAGTTATGCCTATTGTAAGACAAATCGATCTACCTCCTCATGCCACCATTTTTGTAGATTTCGATGGATATACCATGGCCGCATGATCTAAACCCCATGTGAGAAAACTCGAGGTCCTGAAAATGAAACCATTTGTTGGTGAGGAAATAATGAATTTAGTTTTTAACCAAGGTTTGAACAAGGGTTCTATTGTATTGTGGTTCTTTTGAATGAGTAAGGAAACAACAACATTAAGCGAATGAAGAGATGGAGTAGCTAAGATGAATACCAAACACTTCAAGCGCAGGTAGGGAGGACACCCTGCAGTCGAAAGAGGAAAGAAACTTACCATTCACCATTTTGCATCACCAACCTTCTACCACAGCACATTAGACTTCATAGATTATAGTATTTACCTCTCGTTTACCCATAACTAAATACTCTCGATTGTGATCTACGAGCCCCACTTCCGCCACGTCACCCATTTCCCGCTCACTACAAATCGCTCCCCACAATATTTAACTCTTACCTACTATTGGAGAGGTAAATCCCCTCTGCGAACAGAGGCGATCCCTACTAGCCCAGATCGGGTCTAGCAATAATCAGACACACAGTGATGCAGGTCTCTAGTTACAAAAACGACAAAACACAACGAGTTGCCTACCTCAGGTCCTACACAATGGTCGTCGAAGAAAGGATGATGCTTCCCGTCCTTCGCTTTGGAATTTCACGATCCTCTCTCTTAACACTTTCTAACACCTACACACATGCGAAGAAACACAATGATACACAACATAAAATCTAAATCTTGTAACTATACATCAGTCAGAGAAGATGTAATTCATTTCATCAAAGAAATAGATACACGAATGAAACCATAATCAAAGTCGCTTATCATTAATAATAACGAAATAAAGATACAACCCAAGGCTCTAACGCTGGATCTTCCTTCGGTGGGTCGACAGCGGAGCACGTCTCAATGAAGCTCATCAGGAATGGGACAAAGCTCTCTCTCTTCGGCTTGGATCTCAAAGGTTGTCTTGCGATAGTCTCCTTGGTATAAGTTCAGCTCTTCTCTAGTGCTATTAAGACTACTAGCTTGCTAAGGGATAATGGCAAGCTTATATAGATGGTGGAAGGGGAGTTGGGATCCCTACAATGGTGGGATTGGCCCTATCCTCAAGGAATCTTCCATGATAGGTGGGAAACCACCTCCCATACATGGAGATCTGGAGCCAAACCTCCCAACTCATTTTAGAGACTCGTTCAGGAGTTTTTTTGAATCAAACTTCCGCCATTTATTTAAAAAAAAAAATCCTTATTAAGCTTAGCATGAGCAAGACACTGGGACAGAGCACTAGTTGGCGCACCCTATTTGGTGGATTTTCCCCATTAGCGCGAGGGCTAAACTGGCTAGTCGCGCCAAGGCCAAAAGATTAGTTTTTAGGGTTTTCAAAGGAAACTTTCTTCAGAGGAATGATTGTCCTTGTCAAGGGGGATGCCATGAAAGTGATTTCAGGTTATGTCACTGCTCACAGGTCACGGGAAAGGCCCTCCAACGTGCGGGACGGGGGATTGCAGGGACGGTGACAAATTACTGTGTAACAGATGCCCCCTAAAGCATGAGGCCCGAGAGAGAGAGAGGGGTGATATTCTTTATGAGAACATGCCCAACTGAAAACACTGCCTTCGGAAAACCTGCGTAAACAAATACAACTGATATCTCAAATACATGATATGTGGTATGGGCGCAGCCATCCATAATAGAGTGTACAATAATCAGGATCCAAGGTATGGACGTAGCCATCCAGTGAGGATCAGTAAATAGACTCAGGTATGGTTGCAACCATCCAATCAATGAGCCATGTAAATAATCATAATAATCCACAAAAATCCGTAGCCAGGATTACATCAGACAAAACCCAGGGTCTTGCGCTCCATCTTGACCCGAACGAAGTACAAGTCCTAGCATGTGAATAAGTGAGCTGAAGTCGAACATGCGAGAACATCGTCTGATTACTAGCCAATAATGAAAGCCGTTAACAGACACGAGAGGAACCACTAATAATGACGATGGCCCTTAAGGTACTAGAGGTACAATCCATGGAATGTGAATAGTGATTTGGTGTTGAACACTCGTAGAATCATTTGATCGAAGGTCGATGATGAAAACCTTGCGTCGAATGCGAAGAACCTGCCATCGAGGCATGCAAGCTCTAAGGTACTTGAAGGGAGTCTCTGGATCAACTTCCTGGATAATGAGCTGAAGTCGACAGGAAGTGACCCCGACCGAAGGTGGGCCATAGTGTTTCCCACATCATCGACTCGAGACAGAGGAACATAATGTTTGTGAATCAGGATCAGATGAGAATTAGAGGGAGGTTGAGAACTGCAGAGGCCAACTTCTCTTGAACATATCGGGAGCACGACACTGGATTTGGTAGAATTTGACATCAAAATATCTGAGGTCATGATGATGAGGAAAAGAGTAGATGAGCAGAAAAAAAGGATTACCCAAACCCATGGAAGCAAGCAGAAAATGAGATGAGATGTCCCCAACCTGACACGAATGCAGACAAGTGCCATGTTCAAGAGCGACATACTGTCGACACGACGATGATATTGGTTCCATTCTTTCCCCCACATTTTTTGGTGAGTACCCCAATAATTTTTGAAAACAAGCTTGAAAGGGATATCATATGCTTGCAATATAAGTTTGTCCTTCCGAAAAATCCAACCTAGTACATTTAACGAGCCCTAGGAAGGAGGAACTCGAGTATCATCATTACGATGGAGTCCGATGTCATCAGGTTTTAACAAGTCTGACAAAGGAAGAACTCAGCGTCTTTTCATGTTTAGAGAGTTTGAAAAGAAAATGGAAAAGTAAACTCCAACAGTCCCTTTTCATAGATAGTTCCCCATATCCGAAAAGGTAGAAAACTATGTCTGAGAAAACCTCCTAGTCGTGATAAGCTAGGGTATTCCTTTTTCGTAAATAATCTATCCCAACCCGAAAAAGGGGTAAACGTATACTGGGTAGATATTGTTTCGCAGCCAATTTAACGAGATCAAAACGACAAGCGACTCGGCAATATTTTCATGTTTAAAGAGTCAGAAAAGAGCTGAAATATGACTCCAGTAGTAACTTTTTCGTGTTTTTACCGAGTCCGAAAAAATATAAAATACAACTCGTATCGTCATCCTAGTTGTGTGGAAACCTGTTTCTGCACAAGAAAGCAAGCGTAAAACCCATTTTTCGACAAAATATAATAAAATAATGGAAAAACAAGCTTCAAAACCTAATTTGATCTTGAAAAGTTATAAATATGCCAAAAATAGTAAAAACATATTTACTTTTACTTTTTACCTCTTGTGGAGAGCAACAGTGAGTCTTTCATGTGCGAACTTGCAGTGACGATCATGGACGATCCAGTGCATCATTTCAGTTCTCGTCTTTTCCAGGTAAGAGGCACTACCCTTAGCTATATTTTTAATCCATTTTTTATAGAATTCCACGGTGATTTTGGATCCCTGAGGGGATATTTTCAATTTTAGGGCTCGCCCAATTGGCGCGGGTATCGGGCATGGACTCGCGCCAATTGGCTCCTTTTTGCAAAGGGGTCGTGCTAGTTGGCGCGACTGTCAGCAAAACAGTTGCGCCAATGGTGCAACCTAAATTTCCGCTCGATTTTTACAAAAATTGAGCCAATCAACAAGATTTTTGAAAGCTCAAGGGATCTAATGAAGTGTTTGTGACCATTTTGGTGCAGATACATAGCCACAATGGTGATCGAATGGAAAGAAAGGGAGCATAGTGAAGAAGATGAAATGGCGATGGAGAACGAGGCATGTATGAACACTCTCCGGGATTGCGGCTTTAAAAAGTTCTTCTTGACACCATGTCTCAAGGCACAACCTGAATTGCTGCAATATTTAGTCAGTATTTGGGACGAGAATGAAGAGAGGTTTAGGCTTTGATACCAAGTGTTGGAGCTCGAAGTATCTAAATTTTACTTCATAAGTGGATTGTCCCGGAGAGGTCCAGTCCCGATCATGATAGGTACTAGGCCTTCCGGTGAAAAAATGTCAATGGTAATGGAAAGAGTGTGCCCAGGGGCACAGACAGGATCAGGTAGCGAGAAATTCAACATCCACACGGTTCCCAATCTAGCACTCAAGGTGGTGCTCCATACCATTACGCGGGCTGCGGGGTCATAGGCACTGCATGAGGCAACTAAAACACAACTCCTTTTAGCATCAGAATGCATGAAAACGACACTATTCAATTGGGCCACTGCTGTAACAATGAACATCAAATGGCAGTTGACGAAGTGTAAGAAGGTCAAACTGAAGCATTTTGGGTATGGATTTATCTTGGTATCGTTCATCCTTGAACGGTTACCAATCTTCCAGGGCCAGGGGACGATAGTTGTCGATCCACTGTTGAGAGAGCCATGGATGGCTCAATGGGTAGCACTCATGCCCAGATCAGGAGGGGGCCAGAAAATTTCATGGCGGCCCGAGTTATTTGTATGGCTTCAGCGATAGTTGATCATCGTAGAGGACTAGCCCTATGCTGGTACTAACTTCACATGAGACCCAGATCTTCCACTCCCAGAGGGAGAAGACTGGGATGAGGAGCTAGGTAAGACTCTTTTTTATTTTCCGTATTTTATGATTTTTTTTTGGATATACATGCACGTTATAACAAACAATTCTATGTGTATGCAGATGTTGGCTCAGAGAGGCCCGTCGGGATGTCGCCGATCGCACGGAGGACCCCTCTCCCATATGACCCTCAAGGCGAGGGTGGCGAGGGGAGTGAGCTAGTTCAGAACTTGGAGGGAATCGCCCGCGGGATCCCAGATTATGCTCACCTAGCAGATGTCCCATTGGCTTATCAGAGGCACACTGTGGGGGTGCCTAGTCGCCTTCATCGTTTACTGAGGTGATTGGTGCGGGCAGTGACATGCTACCATGAGCACCACGCTGATTAGTCATCTAGGCTTTTCATTTGCACATTTTTGAGAGACATGTTGTCTCCAGCTATTATTAAAACAGACATGTATATTTTTTGGGTTTTATGTGATGCACACAAACTTCAAACATTTCGACACACACACACACACACACACACACACACATATATATATATATATATATATTTCAGATGGATATTTTTACATATGATGATGTTTTTACAAGTTGCGTAAATGTCTATCTAAAACCATGTTAGCTACTACATCTGTTACCGCATTCATGTGTCTGGGTATATGCTGATATGTAATGTAATCAAAATTTCTTTCCAGTAAATGAATACGTAGATACAGTCGTAAAATGGATGGGTTCCTAACTGAATAATGACCATTGAGTTGTAACACTACAAGATGTGAGTCCAGATATACAAGTAATGCATGAATATCGAGGTTAACAACCTCATTTAATAATTCCAAAACGACACTATATTCCACGACATTATTTGTGGTAGGCCCTAGACAAACACCTTGCAAATTGTCTAAATCACCAGCAGGATTGTAGATTACCCAGGCTACCAAGGACAGATTCCTAGTATTGCAGGAGGCACCATCCCAAAACTGAAAAAAGGAGTAATAGACATTTGCACAATCAGGAAGACCCAATCAGTAGAAAGACGCTTACAAAGCACACCACACCATACATGCACAAAAAATGAAATCACTCACTTATGTACACACACCACACAATAATAATTCAAGCGTAGTACTTCTTGAGGTACAACCCATTTCTAGGCTACGCCAGAGGAATACCTTCATAGTCGATTAGCTCATAGGCCCCATTTTTTAATACTCATTTGATGATATAGGGCCCATTCCACATGGACTGGAATTTTCCAGCTCCAAGTTTATCATGTGCTTGGTCATATAGGAGGACGAGGTCCCCTTCAATGAAAGAACGTGGACAAACCGATTGATCAAAATGGGCTTTAACCTGCTTTTTCTGTGCCTCAATAACCAAAGCAGCTAAGCGGTGGGTTTCGTCCATTCATTCCAGATACAGAAGACGTTCTTCCTCTGGGGAAGTGTTGGGCAGTAATTCCACAACCAACTTCAGTGAAGGGATCTCACATTCAATCGGAAGAGTCGCTTCCAGACCATACACCAACTGGAAAGGTGTGAATCCAGTTGCGCTCTTTATAGACGTTCGGTTGGCCTAGAGAGATGAGAAAAATTGGAGATGCCAGTTGGATTTGTGAATACCAATCGTTCATTGAAGCATCGTGACTAGTACCTTGTTCACGGCCTCAACTTGGCCATTCGCCTGAGGGTAGTATGGTGTTGAGCTGTCATGACGCAAGCACAAATTTGATGTCAACTCTGCCATCATGTAGTCCCGAAAATTAGTGCCATGATCAGTGGCAATGGCTTGAGGAACTCTGAAACGCGTAATTACATGGTTGAAAATGAATTGAGCGGTTGTCTTACTGTCAACAGCTAATGTAGGCATTGCCTTGGCCCACTTAGTGAAGTAGTCTATGGCAATGATTATATAAGCATGCCCCTCGGCCGAGCGAGGGTTACACGTCATAAAATCTATGCCCCATTTAGCAAAAGGGCCTACGGTAATGACAGGATGCAAAGGTAGGGGTGGTGCACGCATCTTGCACTGAAATACCTAGCATGCATGAAATTTTCGAACTGTAACAATACAGTCCTTGAATATAGATGGCTAAAAGTAACTCACATGCAGAATCTTCTAGGTGGTAGCATATCCGGACATGTGACCGCCACAGGCGCCACTATGACAGTCATTCAGGACTTTCTCAGCCTCTTCCAGGGTCAAGCATCGGCGGAGCACAAAATCAAATCCGACACGATACAAGGTATATCCGACAATGTGATATGGTTGAGATTGATTCCGAATGTGACGTCGAGCATCCTTCTTCAACTCATACCGGAAAGTGGATTCTGAAGGTACATGATGATGTCACCATACCATGGATAATGAGTGCTAATAATAAAGAGTGTTTCATTCGGGATGTGATCCTCGGATTGGGATGGGATGGAGTCTATCGGGAGAGAGCAGATAAGATCAGAAAAAACCAATGATTTCGTCGATTTGGTGGTGGTGAACTCCAAATCGAACTCCTGAAGGATGACAATCCATTTGGAGTACTTGCCCCCCAGCAATTGTCGAGACAAGATGTATGTCATGGGGTTGTAGTTGGAAATCATGGTTACCGTACGCAACAAGATGTAATGGCGGAAACGCTGAAAGGCCTGGACCGCGGCAAGCGCCAACTTATCGACATGGGCATATCGTGTTTCAGTGTTGAGAAGATTCTGAGACAGATAGTAAACTACATGTTCATTTCCGTCATCATCATCCTATACTAGAACCATAGCTATCATGCTAAATGCAATGGACAAATAAAGGTAAAATCACGATGATAGTTGGGAGGACGTATTAACGGAGCGTTGACGAGTAACTTTTTAAGCTTATCGAAGGATTTCTGGGCAATCTCATCCCAATGGAAGGGAACGTCCTATTTCAAAAGTTGCATAAACCCCTTGGCCACTTCCGCATAGTTCGGAATAAAGCGACCTAAGAAGTTGGCTTTCCCCTGTAGACTCTAAATTTGATGCAACAAGGATGGGGATGGGAGGTTAACGATGGCCTCGACCTTGAGGGGGTCAAGGCGAATTCCGTATTTAGAGACGATAAATCCCAAAAGACAACCAGAATCTATGCAGAAGACACACTTGTGAGGATTAAGCTTAATATTGTAACGTCTGCAGCGAAGGAAAATATGGCGGAGGTGTTCAGGATGGTCCTCACGCCGAGCCGAATGGGCCAGAAAATCATCCAGATACGCCTGAACAATATGAAATATGTCATGGAAAGCATAGGACATAGCACGCTAGAAGGTGGCTCCAGCGTTTTTCAAGCAAAACGGGAGCTTATTGTAAGCGAAAGTGCCCCACGAACAGATAAAGGTAGTCTTATGTTGATCAGAGGGTAAAATATTAATTTGATAGTAACCCGAGAAGCCGTCCATGAGGGAATAAATCTCACTCCCCCCGCAATCATCGATGATTTGATCTATAAAAGGAGTGGGATAATTGTCCTTAGGACAGGCCCGATTGATGTCTCGGTAGTCAACACAGACCCATATAGTTCCATGCTTCTTATCTACAGGGACAATATTAGAAACCCATTTTGTGAGGGGAATTGGATATATGAAGCCCGTGTTAAGAATTTTTTCAACTTCTGCCTTTATAGATGTAGCTTTCAGGGGATGCACTAGGCGCAGACGCTGACGCATGGGCTTCGCACCTGGATAGGTGGGAATTTCATGCACGACTATACTGGGATCAATCCTAGGCATCTCCTCATAGGAACATGTGAAAACGTCTCTGAATTCGCGAAAAAGGTTCGTGTATACTTGAATCTCTTTGGGAGAACAAGTAAATCCCATGTGAATGTTCTCAACTGTCCCCAGTTTGACGGAGATTTCGATAGGCATGGTTTGTGTGATGATACTCAAATTTCCCTCCGAAAGAACCTCATGAGTCAATATCGGTGTTTGAAGAGGCGGAGTGGGAACCTGAGATGCAAAGTGCTCTAGACAATTAGACATTGCCCCCAGGCCGGGCATGAACGAGGAATGATGATGTCCATCGCTCCACGGTATATCTTCAAGAGACATTGTTTCAATGATAGCGTCATCAGAGCGGAAGACTTCTCTTAAAGGATCGGGCGAATCTGCATCGTCGAGCCAAGGGGATTGAGAATATACATCTAAATCCATGCTCAAAGGAGCATGTTCAGAAGGAGGAGGATCCGATGCAGCGACGATCTCACAATAATTGATCTCAACTGGAGTCAAAGGCATCAAATCCCCAAAAGAGGTCACCTGTTCAGGGGAAGGGATGATCCAAGGATCGCCTGACCTAGAGATCATGTTAACCTGAACGGTGTGTGGTGGTGGCGTGGGAAAAATACCCATGAGGACGAGGTCCTTGAAAAGACCGAGTCCCACACTATCAGGGGGATTGGGGATCTGATCCACGTAAGGTACGTTGTTCTTAGAGGATGAGGTGAAGAAATACAATTGATCGACAATGATGATCTTGCCCTCATGAGGAAACTTTAGAAGCCGAAAGAGGGTGGACGGAACGCATAGCATGGCATCGGTCCAACTGCGACCAACAATAATATTGTAGTTGAGTTTGGCGTCAACCACTTATACTTCTACGTTGACTATATTACCTTGTAACATGATCAGTAAAACCTCGAGAAAACCCAGGAGTTTCAATTCCCTACCATAAAATTCCTCTAGGGCATTGGGAGATGAAGTAAGAGCTGGAGAGCCAATGGCCTTCCAGCAGGCAGATGACATAACACAGGTGGAAGCACCTTCGTCCACAATAGCTCTATGGATGTTGAGGCCATTGATACCAACTTGTATAACGAGAAAAATTTGATGTGGAAGTCGGGGGACAAAATTTTCCAGGTCGAAGGTGAGAAGATAAGAATCGGCGGGATCAATTCCACCAATTTCGGACAACAGAGCTTTCCGTTGCAATGGGAAACTTTAAAGCACTTCAAGTGCAAACATTGCAGAAGGCACTTGTGCCAAATCCTCAACAATGCTATAGTGCTGAGTGGCACAGGCATTTGGATTATAGGAATATTTTTGCAGAACACCTTTAGAAGGTGGGCTTACAACATGTTCAGTGCTGGGCTTCTCAATTTCTAATGGCCCAGAGACAGGTGGGGGAGGTGGGCCATCAATGACTTCCTTCCTGGCTGCCTGGAGAGATCCAACATAATCCTTCGAACGAGTAGAAATCGAAACAGGTGCAGCATCATTCATCATAAAAACTTGGGACCCAAATGGTGTAGATGGTGAAGGCTGTTCAACCATCCGGGTCTGCTGAGATGGGAACGGTTCTTTGAGAACTGTCGGAGTCCCTTTGGAGCCTTTCAGAAGTTGACTAATTTCAGATTGTCGGGGACAATCTTTGGTGTAGTGATCTCCTTCACAGATGAGGCAAGGGTACTTCGATTTCCGTTGGGAACCATCATCAGCATGAGGTTTGGAGGATTCTGGTTTCGGGGCATCGGGTTTGGATTTTCCTTTGCCCTTCTTCTTCCCTTTGGAGGTCTTTTCTGTAGGATTGGCCTGAACAACATTGAACTCCGTGGTCTTACCAGAATCTGGAGGGGCGGGAAGAGTATAATTATTGGAAGAATTCGACTTCTGCTTCCCATTAGAGGACTTCCGAGGAGTCTGAGAAATGGAACCAATAACACCGTCCACCGATGGGGTAGCTGGTGCTTTAGAGGTCCTTGGCCGTGGGGCATCAGTCAAGATATCATATAGCATGCCAGACTGAGAGTACACCAAATCAAGATACTGGGCACGAGCAATGGCTTGTTCTTCATTTACACATGCCCCCATAGCAATATCTTGAGCGATCTTGTTAACAAAGGAGGTAGTGAACCAATGAGTTAGAAGCTAATTAGGAGTATCAAAATTGATCAGTCGACGATGACGTCGCCACTCATGAATATGATCAGATATGTGAGTGGCTTTATCCTGCTTCAGAGAAGTCAGGAGATGCGTCCCGGATTTGTAATGAACCAATAACTGGAAATGTGTCAGAAAATCCATAGCTAGAGTATTAAATTCTTGAAAGATACCGCGTGGTAGTTCAATGTACCACTTAGCAGCAGCACCGGTAAGAGTGCGCTGGAAAAGACGTAGATGAATCGAGTCATCCACCCAAGAGTTCGAAGAACACCACAGATGGTAGGTCATGACATGAGCTTGGGGGTCCTCTCCAGCTTTACCCTCAAATTTAGGACAGTCACCAGGCACCTTGGTTGGAACTGGAGGCCAATATGGATTGTGAAGAATCAGATCATTAGTCAATCTAGAAACATCTGGCAATTCTAACGTGGAAAGGAAAGGTAACTAAGGATTGAAAGGCATACCAGGCCCTTGATAAGGACCTGTACCTGTACTCCACCCTGTTTGAGCATAAATTTTCCCCCATTGGTTCTGTCATGGAGGATTCTGACCATAGGGGGTGTAAGCCGCATAATTAGGTTGATATGGTTGCTGATAACCAGTGTAAGGGGGTTGATAACCAGGGTACTGACCCTGATTATATGTAGGCCCCATTTGAGCAGTGTATGGATTTGACTGCTGAGTATAGGTATAGCCTGGTTGTTGAAGGTAATAACCAGAACCTTGGGGCGGGTTGTAAACCGGTCGAGACTGACCTTGAAGGTAATAACTACCTTGGGGTCGAGCGAGCTCTTGGTAAGTGGGACCCTGCTGAGCCTGATAAGTTGGGCGCACAGGTGGATTTGACTGCGGCATAGAATAAATCAGCTGCTAAGCATGTTTGACTGGATGTGCAGGTTGGCCTAGTTGAACAGGTTGACCTGGTTGAATGGGCTGCCCTGGTTGAACAGGTTGACCCGGGTGAACAGGTTGTCTTGGTTGAACAGGTTGACCTGGCTGGTGAAGGACACCAGGTTGCCCTGGCTGAGTCGGTTGGCCTGATGGCAGGATGGGGCCAGGTTGTTCCTGATAACCAGGTTGACCTGTGACAGGACCATAAGATGGCCTTGGTTGTGCAACGTTCGGACTGATGGGAAATTGAGGTTGCTGAGGTTGCACCATAGGTTGAGAAGGGTGGATTTTCCCCCCAGGACCGTACAATGGTCCAGGTTGATACCCTGGTTGACCCATGGGTCCTTGAGGTTGCCTTGGTTGGACCATAGAGTGAGGTTGTAGAGGTTGACCTTGAGGGTTGTAGGATTGTCTTTACGGACCGTACATCAACCCCTGCTGGCCCGAAGGTTGGCACTGTAAGGGTTGTCCTTGTGGGTCATATAGATAACCAGGCTAGTCCAAAGGTTGACCCTGGAAGGGTTGTCCTTGCGGGTTAGAAGGTTGCCCAGCTTGGGCAGATAGAAAACCATGAACATACTGATAAGCCTCTGGAGAAGGGAAACGAAGAGGGTTACCCTGCTCATCGTACTGATATGGAAAAACATAGATGGGGGTACCATCCAGCCCATAATGGGAAAAATAAGGATGGTTGGGATCTTGGGAGGACTGACCAACCTCGGAGTTCGACGGCTGTAAAGACAACCGATACTCCTTAGGAGAGATATTCTCCAGAATAGCAGATTCTATGTAAACGTCTTCAGGAAGTGACGAGGTCTTGGTGGACTGAGTAGTGACAGCGGGCGTAGATGCAGCTACGCAGACAGTAGGCCTAACGGGTACCGATGTGACCTGAGGAGATGACGTGAGAGGTGTCGATGGCGACATTCCTAACGAAGGAATAACCAGCCTCGTGGACGGAGTTGATACTCCCATGGGGGGCACAACAGCCACAATCTAACTTAAGGACCTATATCCCGCTGGAAGTGAAGGACCAGGCGAAGACATGACAGAAGACTTGGGGATGTTTTCTGGAAAAAGCTGGTAATCTTCACCAGATGTAGGAATTTCCTCACTAGGGGAAGGACTAGGTGAGTCCATATCTGACCCTGCCGCTAGATCTTCTAAAAGACGGCAAGGACTAGGAGGTATAACAACAGCTAAGAAAGGCGATCCTGATGTAAGAGGAGGGAAATATTCCCCTACTCCAAATCCAAACCAAGCATTGGATAAGGGCCAATTGAACTTAACTGGTCCACCAAAGGGAAGCTCAGATAGAACTGGTCCCCCGTCAGGAAACTCGGATACAATAGGCTGCTAAGGTTCAGCAGAGGATTGAGAGACCTCTAATGAATCATTTGCGTAAGGACTACCAGTAGACAAAACTGAGGGTTCCGCCACTGTGACAGTAACAAAAAGAGGAAGATATCAAAACAAAAGCACACGGGAAAAAACCAAGGCAAACAATCGAACGACCAACAAACAATATCTGAAAGGGCGTGTGATCGTAGGTGATTAATTTTACCACATTGAAACTCGGAAATTTTACCGTTTCATGTTTTAAGAGTCGAGAAACGAGTAAAAGGTGACTCTATCTCTTTCAATTTGGAAACAAGCATGAAAGGACAAGCACTTGATGATCCTTTCAAATTTAATGAGTCAAAAAAGATCGAAATGACTACTCTGGAAATCTAGGCAAAAGGGTGTACCAGATATCCGTTAACTGCAATATACACCTTGGGTAAAAAATGAAAGAGAAATCAACCAAGGACTTGACGTACGTGCAGGAAATCTCCCCGAATGTTGTGTTCGGTGTATCATGGGTATAAGGTGGCAGACTCATCTTCCTACGGACAAAGGATAGAAACCTAGTGGGGTCTCCCTTTATATACGCGACAGTACGTGGAGCACAAGTCCATACTAGCGCTGTCTAAAGCCAAGAGGCGAACGACAACTACTAGGTTTAACGACGCCATAACACGTCACTAGCCTAGACCTCTAGATATTTCGTTAATGTTTCAATGTTGCCTTAAGGTAAATTGAATAAATTTTAGATTTGATCTTCAATTATGTTTCAATTTCAGGCCCTACCAAATGTTACGTCTTAAAAATCCTATAATTGCGCACTACATGCCACAATATATCACTTCGTTCGACGAATAGCTAACTACGGGAAGGTTGAGAGCTTTTCAAACAATAACAAAATGATCACAAAACAACCACTAGTGTTTCTAATGCATGCTAATGAAACTAAAAGCTTTTCCTTTAGAGTTATATAACACTAATAATGCAGAAAAGTTTTCAATTTTCACTAACTAATCAAAAGAAAAAATAATTGTTCTTTTTGTATTTTCAATGTTTTAGAGAAAAATGCACCAAACGAAATGAAAAAATAATAAGAGACCAATTTGAGAAATGATAACGAAAGAGTAAAAGCAAGCAAGTTCAATCAACACACAATCAGACCTCAAACAGATGGAGAAATCCTTCAAATCAAAGAGGAGTCCCAACAAAACTCATACGAACCATGTGATCTAGGATCGAAATGAGACAAAGCGAAACTTGAATGAGAAAGAGAGAAATCACTCAAATAACACAATGATACAATGGAAACCAACCAAATGAATGCAAGGAAGAAAAACAAAGTTGACTAAACGAGCAAAAACCAAAAACTCCCACGGGAGGCTCAGCACACAATATCACCTAGATGCCCTAGGGCTAGAATGTAAAACTGAAAGTAGAGGGCAAAACAACCAGAGGATGGAGGTCAAACATAGTCAACAAGGACTTCAAGGCACTCATACAGTCAGAAAAACAACACCAAAACCAAAAACCAGACTCAGAAGGCTCAAAAACAAGTAAACCCTAGCACCAAACAGGGTTGGCACGACTGTTTGGCTATATCTGACACCAAAACAGGGTTGGCGCAGGTGCCTAACTAGCAACAGGCGCCAGGTAGCGTGACTGTCAGGCTAAAAAGCGTGCCAATCTAGTTTACTAAGGATAGGAATGAAAAAGAGCAAGCAAAGAGTAGATCAGGTATGGTGGGAGCTGAACAGAGGTTCTACACCAAAAAGAGACAAACCAGAAGAGAAAATCAAGCAGACAGAAGCCAAATGCAATCGAAAGAGACAAGAAAAACTCCAATCAATCCCCCAGTGGAGTCGCCAATTTTTTGGAGAGGTAAATCCCCTCTACGGACAGAGGCGATCCCTACTAGCCCAGATCGGGTCTAGCAACAATCAGACACACAGTGGCGTAGGTCTCTAGTTACAAAAATGACAAAACACAATGAGTTTCCTACCTCAGGTCCTACGCAATGGTCGTCGAATAAAGGATGACGCTTCCTGTCCTTCGCTTTGGCAGATCGCGATCCTCCCGCTTAACACATTCGAACACCTGCACACATGCGAAGAAACACAATGATACACAGCATAAAATCTAAATCTTGTAACTATACATCAGTCAGAGAAGATGTAATTCATTGCATTAAAGAAATAGATACATGAATGAAACCATAATCAAAGTCACTTACCATTAATAATAATGAAAGAAAGATACAACCCAAGGCTCTGACACTGGATCTTCCTTCAGTGAGTCAACATCAGAGCACGTCTCAATGAAGCTCGTCGGGAATGGGACAAAGCTCTCTTCGGCTTGGCTCTCAAAGGCTATCTGGTGATAGTTTCCTTGCTATAAGTTCAGCTCTTCTCTAGTGCTATTAGGAATACTAGCCTGCTAAGGGATAATGGCAAGCTTATATAGATGGTGGAAGGGAAGTTGGGATCCCTACAATGGTGGGATTGGCCCTATCCTCAAGGAAGCTTCCATGATAGGTGGAAAACTGCCTCCCATACATGGAGATCTGGAGCCAAACCTCCCAACTCATTTTAGAGACTCGTTCAGGAGTTTTTTGGAATAAAACTTCCACCATTTATTTTTAAAAAACAATCCTTATTAAGCTTGGCATGAGAAAGACACTGGGATAGAGCGCCAGTTGGCGCGCCCTATTTGGTGGATTTTCCCCATTGGCGCGAGGGCTGAACTGGCTAGTCGCGCCAAGGCCAAAAGATTAGTTTTTAGGGTTTTCAAAGGAAACTTTCTTCAGAGGAATGATTTTCCTTGTCAAGGGGGATGCCATGAAAGTGATTTTAGGTTATGTCACTACTCACAGGTCACGGGAAAGGCCCTCCAATGTGCGGGACGGGGGATTGCAGGGACGGTGACAAATTACTATGTAACACCTACCATTTCTCATAGGTAAAACCTTTCAATTGTGATTTGCGATGTATGTTTGGCCCCACCTCCATCCTTCCATGTCACCTTCCACTCACTACACTCTGCGCATTGCAAACCATAACTTTTACCCTCCGCTTCTTATCACAAAAAAATTTCGACTACGATTTGCGGGCAGGCCCCACTTCTGCCACGTGACTCATTCCATCACCCATCACACATCACTCCCCGCAAGGTATAACATCTACCTTTTGCTGCTTATAAAAAAATCTCCCAGCCTGCGATCTGCGATATCAGTTCGGGCCCCACCTTCCTGCCATGTCACCAATAGCCTTTCCCTAGCCTTTTTTCTACCCTTTTCAGTGTTAATGAGCCTTGCTAATTCCACTATTGCTTCCGCCACCCATGCCCCCCTATGAAATCCGGTCTCTGGTTTTTAAAAGTTAAAAAAAAACATGGGTTTTTGGTGGGACAACACAGGTATGGTTTATTTAGCTGATCCAGGAAATCTCTGCTAAAGAGCGAGGCACGCGCAGCACAAATGGCTATTTCATTACTATTAATGGGAATCATGAGAATGAGGGAGTGGAGGCCTTTCGACAACATATGAGATCAAGTGGTGGAAACCAGACTGCCCAACTGTTTACGACCACTCCTCGCTATCCCCATGGAATATTCCAGGATTTGGCCTACGCGGCCCATCATTTTGTGTCTTTCTACTTTCTGATTATGATGTTTTGCTGGTGAAATCCTGATTTCACCTGATTTTGTTTTGATTTTCTGGTACAGGAGTGATTTCATGATGCACGCTCTGCTAGTTTGTTAGGAAATTTTGATTTTCACACATGAAGGATTATTCGGTCATGAACCCTCATTAGGAACTCTATATGTAGGAAGTTCAGAGATGAAAGAAAGGTTCTTAATTTTGGAGAATTTTTGCTGTAGTTCTGTGTGACTATGCTCTTTATGCTCTAAGATACATATTTGGGAGAGTTGTTTTGAATATAATCTGATATACAAAGTTGTTTATTTGGATACTAGATGGGGCGACGAGTAGTATGTATCTATGTTCTCTTGTTTATTTGCAATATCTTGTTTATGTATAATCATCTTTCATGTTCTGTCGCTTTGATGATTTGTGTAATGTAGCTACCAGTGGTATGCAATTTTATTCATGAATTCGTTTATGTATAACACTCATCTATTAAAATTTTTGCGCTTCCTTAATTCGCTCTCCACGAATCTCTACTATTAGTCATATTCCACTTACATCCGTTTCCTCTAAGTTCACGGGAGAAAAATTCTTCAGGATTTTAAGCCTTTGTTTTGCGGATTCCTCCTCCATTCTTCTTCAGCATCTCTACATAATTTGAAAACTTCTACTCATCGTTTCATACTTGGCCCATTTGAAAGCCATCCAGCCATTCAGCCTCTTGAGCCCTCTTGCAGTATAGGGTAATTCACATTAATCAGACTCCAAGGTCTTCTCCATTCCTAAACCACCAAAACCATTATTGCTCTTGATCCATATTATGTCAGAGGCATCTATACAATTATCCAATTTAACCTCTGATTTTAAGATGTCCTAGGCATTTGTATTTTGCAACTCAAGGTTGTCTCTAGGAGCTACAAAATCTTTTTGGCACCATTTCCAGGGATATCAATGAAGAAATATTTTCCCTGGGATACGACATTATCTTCACCCTTCAATTAGGTGAGCACGAAGGGTTGAGAGTTGCATAGCCCTCACCTTGGCGACTTCACTATTATCAAAGTTCAAATCAGTTGTAATCCTGGCTTACACAAGGGCTCACACTTGATCAGATACCTCCCAACAGAGAACGCCTTCTGTATCTGATCCCGAAAAGATCATATTTAAAATAATATGGAAGGAGAAGCATCCCAGCTAGGATGACCTACCCTCATTTTCTCTAGAAGATTCGCCTTCCTCATCTCAGAAAGATAACATCTACGGCCCTGGCTCCACAACCCGTGTACTTGAGTATCCTCTAGAAACCTTTGCTTTAGGCAGTTCAGCCATAAAATACGAAGCTGAATCTGTTGATACTTCTCTACCTCCCTTGCACCCTACTCCCGAGACTGAAGAAGTCAAAGAAGTTGCAAGATCACTCCAAAGCTCTTTACAGATAAACATCCAAACCTCTACTCAGCATATAATTGTTATACCACAACAAAATCATCATCATAACTTATCATCACCACCCCTCATGGTTGTACCTAGTTTCCTCCTCAAAAAATATGCTCCATTGGCTCTACCTCAGGAATTGAATGACATGCCGCAAGATTAAGTAAAGCTCCTGCCTTGGTTCACTGGGGAAGATAGTACTGTTGATCAACGGTTGTCATTGATGTCAACCCATCGAGAATTAAGGTCAACCCGACAAACACACACCATAGGCTAACCCAATATTGCATGGGAATTTTGACCTACCAAATTAATATATTTAACAATAATGCTTTTGATGGTTTCTACTTGTCGAGACAACAACATATATACACGCTATGTAATTCTTCGCGGTTGCCATGTAATTCTTCGCGCTTTGAGAGATTCATGTTGGAAGTTTTGTACCCAAGTTAGTGGGCTAAAACCCCACGGGGTTGGGGCATGGGTCATTGAAAAGTCATAATTAATATTTTTATGCTCCTAAAATCCCTCCCACGTTCACTTGTTGAAGCCCCTCTCAACTTAAGCATTCATATAAATTGTGATCTTCATTTCCTCCTTATGCAAGGGATTCGGCCATCTGAAACAGGTCATCGTCGCATTTTCGCTCTAAAAAAATTTTCTACGAAGGTTTAGAAGCTGAAATTTTTATGATATGAAGCTGAAATCCTGAGGAAGCTACAGTAAAAATTTCAGATCAAGGTGTGCAAGAGTTTTGGAGATATGATCTGTGGAAGTCAGGGTTTTTGCAGGCTCCTGAAATTCATCGTAAAATCGTCATAACTCTCTCTATGAGTATCGGATTGGAATTCCATAAAAAGTGATAGATAGTGCACAGTCTGTACTTTTTTCTCTATCAATTTCAGAGAAAAATGAAGAAACGGTGACAGGTGGCAAGCCGTACAAGTGCGCTCTGCTGAAACAGTCCTTAATTAGGGCATTGTGAGAGATTGGGTATAACACTCTCTTGAATAATTCAAATTGGGTCAGACCTGTGGCATTAGAAAGAAGACGTAGAGGAATAATACAAGACTAAAAATGAGATATTGAGGATCTGAAATAACATAGATACACTAGATTCAATATCGAGCTCCTAGAAGGCAAGAAAAAGCTAGATCATGTGTTGTCAAGGGTTGCAAAGGACCATACTTTCTACGGAAACAAGAAAATCAAGGTGCAGCAGAGGGTAGCATGACAAGAGCAGCAACCAAGGTGCATAACAGCAGCAAGAAGTTCATCATATGAAGTCTTCAAGTGGGCAGCACTGCATACAATCATTGTAAAGGTATCATTGTACTTAGTCATTGTAAATACATTATTGTACAAATTGTACTAGTATCTATCTGCCAAGGGTTGAAGAGGCAATGTTGGGAGGTCTAGGATCATCATTAGGTGGTTGTGTCAAAGTTGGGGTTATGGTCTAGTATATCTTCTTCTTCTACATTATTCTATATCATTGTAAAGTGGACCATTTTCCCTGGTACAGGAGTCCATTCTTCTTTTATTCTTCTATAGGGTGGTAGGGTGGTGCTAGGGTGAGTTGTAGCTCATTGGGTGTTGGGGCATCCGTTCAGTTGACTACTGAAGAATCTCTGGCATTGGAGCGTCCATCCAGTGGGAGCTGGAGAAGAATGCTTTTCTAGATTCTAGGAAGTTGGAGCTTTATTTTCAATTGGAGTTGAATATTAAAGAATTATTAGAAAATAATTAGGTGGTTTTTGTCTCGTTGTAGTTTTCCACCTTAAAAAATTGTGTGCATTTGTGTTCCTTTTGTTTGCTGCTATCATTGTACAAACACTGATAATAATTGAAGATTAACTAATGCTCTAATTGAAAGGAATATTGATTCACCCCCCTCTCAGTATTTCCAACAATTGGTATCGGAGCTTGGTTCCTTCAATAGCAGTTTAACAGCTGGAAGGAGGTCATGGAGCATACCAAGAATGGTGTACCTCTATTCAATGAAAATAATTATGCACTCTGGAAAGGAAGAATGGAGGTCTATTTCTTGGCACAAGGTTACGAAGTATGGGACACTGTTCAAAATGGATTTACATCAACCGCGGATGAACAAGGTAAGAAGAATTTGGTAAATGATGCAAAAGCAAAGAATATTATTATCAGTGGACTTATTGAATCTGCTTATCATAAGGTGTTGGGTTGTAAAACCACCAAAAATGTATGGGAAAATCTTGAGAATATATATGCAGGTGACTCAAATGTCAAAGAAGCAAAGCTTCAAATCTATAGAGAAAAATTTGAGCAACTCAGAATGAAAGAAGATTGCAACATTGCTGCATACTTCCAATACGTTGATGAAATAACCAATACTCTGAAAGGATTGGGAGAGCCAGTTGACGAGAAGACTATTATATGGAAGATTCTTAGAACATTACCAGGGAGATTCAACCCAAAGGTATCAGTCTTAGAATACAGTGCAAATCTGAAAAACTCAACAAAGAGGAATTGTATGGAGTTCTCATAGCATATGAAATGGACTATTGGCAAAGAGGGTACTTCGCATCTAGAAACTCATGTCATTGTATTTAAGAAACCAATAAGGATAAAACAACCAATTGAAAATTGTTGCACTTGCAAGTGAAGAAAAGGGAGATGATGAAGAAGGTCTTTCGGCTAAAATAACCTGTTTACCACGAGAAAACTACTAATTGGTAAGGGACAATTCAAAGGTAAACTTCCATTGATATAAGTCAAATTCGTAATGAGGTTGGGCCTTTACAAAGAAATGTCCAAACAAAAGTAATGGCAATTAAAAAAGAAAGAAAGGCTTTAAGGAAATTGTAACAAGCAAGGGATCCAAAAGGAACTTTCTCTCTAAAGATAGCTCATCATCCGATGAAGACAATGATAGTGAAGAACAAGCCAATGAGAGAGTATTGTTTATGGCCAAGAACAATAAACCCAAGCACAATAAGCAAGAGTTATCAAACAACGAAGAAAAAGGATGGACCATGGACGAATTTTATGAGGAAGCAATCAAGCTTATAAAAGATCTCAAGGCGAAGAAGATCCGTTCCAAAACTCTTGAAGAACAAGTTCAAGGTCTCAAAATTGAAGTTGAAGAACACAAATGCATTGAAGAGTCACTTCAAAAGAAGTTGGAAGAAAGCAACCAAGAAAGGGAAGAATTAGAAGCCGAAGTAGTCTTGTTGTGTGAGGAAGTGAAGAAAGGAAAACTATCCAAAACTATGCCAACAGCTCAAGGGCATTGGAAGAACTCATCAACAATCAACGATCTTACAATGACAAAACTGGCATCGGTTACAAAGAAGAAGAAGCAGGACCTTCTACAACAAAATACAATGAACCTATGAGATCTAACATGCATGTAGACTTCATTGGACAAGATTCGCAAGAACAGCCTTGGAAGACAATTCCTCGACAAAGATTTCCATCTAGGTACCAACATATTTTTTATGGCTACTGTTATTCATGTGGAAAATTTGGTCATAAAGCTGTAGAATGTCGCACGTACCCTAGGAACGAATACAATTCCAGGAGATCTGTAAAATATGAACCTCCCAGGGCTCAGCGAAACATCAATAGATTTGAACATTTAAGAAATAATATTGAATGTTACAAATGTCGAAACTTTGGACACATAGCCAAACACTGCAGACTTGAAAATCCTCCAGAAGAATCTTCAAAGCCACAGAATGAACAAACATGGAAGAAGAAGAAGAATGATAATTGTGCTCTCGCTCTCAAGGCTCAAAAGAACAAAGTTGTGTGGTATGTTGATAGCAGTTGCTCAACGCATATGACTGGAGATAGAAATAAATTTGTATCTATGAAAGAGAATAAGGATGGAACCGTGTCCTTTGGAAATGATGGATCTTCAAATGTTATAGGATCAGGTATTGTCAGTCTCAGAAGCAAAGATGTTCTAGCCAAGAATGTTTTATTGGTTGAAAACATGAATCACAATCTGCTCAGTGTTGGACAAATGTGTGATCAAGGACACACAATACTATTCAAATCCACAAAATGTGAAATCAGGAAAGGCAGGTATGGTGAAATTGTGGCTACAGCAAGTCGAGCTCCAAATGACATATATGTTCTGGATGAATCAACTAAAGCACGTCTAATAGCTAAAGAGGATGATATAATATTTGGTAGCAATGATGATCGAATAAGTAAGAAGTTTGCTACAAAGATGCAAAGTGATTTCGAGATGTCTTTACTGGGTGAGCCGACATACTTCTTAGGGCTTCAAATATCTTTAGAAAGAGAAAGGAATATTTTATATTTCAAGCCAAGTACATCAAGTAAATGCTCTGTGAAATTTAAAATGGAAGATTGCAAACCCATCCTTACTCCAATGGTAACGGGTTGCAAATTGAGCATAGACGACTCATCTAAGGATGTGGATCAAAGGTTGTACATATCTATGATTATTAGTCTTCTATATGTAACAACCTCCCAACTAGATGTTATGAAAGCAGTTGGACAAGTAGAAAGATTCCAAGCAACACCAAAATAACCACATATTAAATATTCGCCAGCATTGGAATATCTTCGTCAAAAGCTTGGGATTCTCCCATGTTCTCATTAGATTGCTGTGTCCGTGTGACTATTGTGTGTCAGGGGGAGTGGAAGTGTGTACAAGTCTGCAGGATGGTTTTGTTTCAGGGGGAGTTACCCTTTGCCATTGATGTCAAATGGGGAGAAAATGTTGTAGGAAGAGGTGTGATGATCGTAGGCAGAGTACTTGTGTTGCCATCAATGCCAAAGGGGGAGATTGTTGATCAGTGGTTGTCATTGATGTCAACCCAAGTAGCACTTGGGGCTAACCCAATATTGCATGGGAATTTTGACCTACCAAATTAATATATTCTGGGTCAATAATTCTTTTTATGGTTTCTACTTGTTGAGATGTTTCCATTGATATATGGCACGCCATGTAATTCTTCACGGTTTGAGAGATATTCATGTTTGAAGTTTGTACCCCCAGTTAGTGGACTAAAACCCCATGGGGTTGGGGCATGGGTCATTGAAAAGTCATAAATAATATTTTTCATGCTCCTAAAATCCCTCCCACGTTCACTTGTTGAAGCCCCTCTCAACTTAAGCATTTATATAAATTGTGATCTTCATTTGCTCCTTGTGCAAGGGATTCGGCCATCTGAAACAGGTCATCTAGGAATTTTCGCTCTAAAATTTTTTCTACGAAGGTTCAGAAGCTGAATTTTTTATGAGGCGAAGCCAAAATAGTGAGGAAGCTACAGTAAAAATTTTAGATCAAGCTGCACAACATTTCTGGAGATATGATTTGTGTAAGTCAGGATTTTTGCAGGCTCCTGAAATTCATCTCAAAGAAGTGACCTTGATAAATTCGTCATAAATCTCTCTCTGAGTATCAGATTTGAATTCCATTAAAAGTGACAGATAGTGCAGAGTCTTTGATTTTTTCTCTATCAATTTTAGAAAAAAATGAATAAATAGTGATACGTGGCATGCCGTACAGGTGCACTCTGCTGAAACAGTCCATAATTAGGGCATTGTGAGAGATTGGGCATAAATCTTTCTTGAAGAATCAAAATTGGGTCAGACCTGTGGCATTGGAAAGAAGACTCAAAGGACTACTACAGGACCGAAAAAGATATTGAGGATCTGAAATAACAGAGATACACCAGATTCAATATCGAGCTCCTAGAAGGCAAGAAAAAGCTAGATCATGTGTTGTCAAGGGTTGCAAAGGACTAGAATTTCTATGGCAGCAAAGCAAAGCAAGGTGCAACAGAAGGTAGCATGACAAGAGCAGTAACCAAGGTGCATAACAACAGCAATAAGTTCATCATATGAAGTCTTCAAGTGGGCAGCACTGCATACAATCATTGTAAAGGTATCATTGTACTAAGTCATTGTAAATACATTATTGTAAAAATTGTACTAGTGTCTATCTGCCAAGGGTTGAAGAGGAAGTGTTGGGAGGTCTAGGATCATCATTAGGTGGTTGTGTCAAAGTTGGGGTTATGGTATAGTATATCTTCTTCTTCTACATCATTCTATATCATTGTAATGTGGACCATTTTCCCTGGTACGGGAGTCCATTCTTCTTTTATTCTTCTATAGGGTGGTAGGGTGGTGCTAGGGTGAGTTGTAGCTCATTGGGTGTTGGGGCATCCATTCAGTTGACTACTGAAGAATCTCAAGCGTTGGAGAATCCATCCAGTGGGAGCTGGAGAAGAATGCTTTTATAGATTCTAGGAAGTTGGAGTTTTATTTTCAATTGGAGTTGAATATTAAAGAATTATTAGAAAAGAATTAGGTGGTTTTTGTCCCGGAGTGGGTTTCCACCTTAAAAATTGTGTGCATTTGTGTTCCTCTTGTTTGCTGCTATCATTGTACAAACACTGATAATAATTGAAGATTAACTAATGCTCTATTTGAAAGGAATACTGATTCACCCCCCCCCCCCCAGTATTTCCAACAAGTACTTCTACGCAGATACATATTGAAAACTTCTGCACCTTTGCTGAGAATGTGAATCTAGAGCACTTAGATGTGGTGTTGAGGCTTTTCATCCAATCCTTGGATGGAGAGGCTCAAAAGTGGTTCAAGTCTCTAGCTAATAACACAGTCACTACTTGGGAAGAAATGGAAAATTTTTTCACACTAAAATGGGGAGAAAAGAGGGATCATGGATACGTTCTCACCGAGTTCAATGCTATTAAAAAGAGACACAATGAGGATGTAACATAATTCATAAAGAGGTTCAATAAGATCTATAATAATCTTCTTGCTGAAAGAAAGCCTCACCAAGCAGTTGCTAAGGTGGTCTTCGTAGGAGCTTTTGAACTGGAGTTTGGGTTCTCCCTAAGAGAAATAAAATCCACATCTCTAGATCAGATCCAGACTGATGCATTGGAGGTGGAAGAAAAATTTTCTTCTACTAGTAAAATTCAAAGGGAAAACAGAGTATGAAGCCAGAAGAAATAACATGGAGGAGGCTTATACTTCTAATCAGGAGAGGGAATCACTACAGTATGAATGGAAGAAATGAATAATCTAATCAAAAACCTTTCAAATAAGTTGTTTACGCTTGAATTAGAAGCCAATAATTCCCCTCCTCGTTCTAACCAAATGATTTCAAACTATGGGTTTAAACCTTAGTATCGGAAGCCCCCTCTACAACTATTGCAGTGGGAGAGGAAGGAGCAGCAAGACCACATTCAACCTCCTCTATACTTGGAAGGAGAGCTAGAAGAACAGGCCGATGAAGTCACAGAAAGTCAAGAGAATCAGTTCCTCTTTACTCTGATGATGAGGAAGGTGAACTCACCTTGCAAGGGGAGAAAGAAGAGAAGGAATTCCCTTCAGAAGACTAAGAGATTGACAATTGCTGCAAGCATTTCGTGGATTTCATGCAAGCTCAACTCCACAAGAAGTATGACCTTAGGTCCTCCAGGAAGAGAACCTGAGTGCAAGAACAAAATGAAGAGTCAATATCAAGAGAATAAATCCCTCCTAGTTATGCCAGTAAGGGGAAAAATCCATTAGAAGAGTCTGCCCCTCATAAATTTGTTGCATCCACTTCCACGAAACAAGGCTCTAATCCTCCCAAAAATGAGAAGTCCACATATATACCCCTGAAGCTGCCTGACCCATGTAAAGAGAAGTTCAAAGAAGTTTGTATATAAAAATCTCCCATGGCCTTTAACCTCCATAAATAATTAGTTAAGGTCAAAATCCCAGTTCCCCTAATCGAGCTCCTAAAGAAGCCTTCATACAACGCTCAAGTGTCTCAATTCATGCTGCCCCATGGTGTGAGCCCTCTTCCCGACAACCTCAATCTCCAAGAAGAATGAAACATGGTAGTTTTTGGACCTCATGTAGAAGAGAAGGACTCAACCACTCCCCCTTTATATGTGACTCTAGTGATACTTGACCTATTGTTGCACAATTTCATGCTGGATTTCGGGGCTTCACACAACCTGTTGCCATTTTATTTCATGGAGAAATTAGGGTTGAAGAGTATAAGGCATTATAAAGACCTGTATTATTTTGATTCCAAGAGGGTGAAGTGCTTGGGTATGATAAAAGATCTGGTTGTAAATTTAGCCCAGATTCCGGCCAAAAGTGTGGTAATGGACATTGTTGTAGCTGATATCCCAGCTTGGTTTGGAACGTTGTTGTCCATATCCTGGGGTTCCAAGATTAGAGGATCAATAAAAATTGACCTCACCTATGCCACTATTCCATTATTCAGTGGGGAGGAAAGAAGATTATACCATGAATCCAGGTTCGTGAAGATGGTCACCAAATCTGACTGTTCGACAAATTCTCCAGTATATGGTAAAGAGGGTGAATAATCTTGTCTCATGCTTGAGAAGGATGAAAATTTCCTGCAAGAAACGAAGGTATGTCCTCTAATATATCAGAATCCTATGAGCCAAGAGGGAAAATTTTTTTGGACCTTGTAGTTTGATGGAGCTTATTCACGAGAAGGAAATGGAGTCGGGGTACTCTTGATATCACCAGAAGGTTGCTTAATTCCCCTCTCCTTTAAACTGGAATTTGAAGCCACAAAAAATGTGACTAAGTATGAAGCCCTGCTGTTGGGATTTTAGCTGGCATGGAGCATGAACATACAAATTCTCAAGGTTTTTAGAGATTCAGAGCTAGTACTGAGGCAGGTTAGTAGCCAATGCCAAACTAAGAACCCACGGCTCAAAGCTTATAGGAATGAGGTATGGGATCTGGTTGAGAAATTATTTTCTACTTTTAACATTAAGTTCATGCTGAGCGATAAGAATAGAATGGCAGACTCACTAGCTATAGCTACAAGTAATTTCCACCCCCCACAAAATCCCTTGCTCAGATATGAGGTTGAAGTACAATACCGCCCCTCCATTCCGGACAACGTAAAGCATTGAAAAGTATTTGAGGACGAAGAGCAGGTCAAGCATTTTATGGAAATGGTGGGTGACTTATAAAATTTGGCGATTGACTCAGTCACCGAGGATGACAATGAAGAACCAAGAACCAGATAGGAAGAGACACTAGCTGGGCACTGTGTTTTACAATTAAAGGGAAATGTCATTCCCATGGGTCTTGTGCCATTGGAGAGATTGTTTGATAAGAATGATATCATGGTGAACCCCAACAAACTGACCCTCGACAAGCCTCTCAGGGATTTGAATATTGGGATAGAGGAAGATACGAAGGTGGTGAAGCTGTCAAAAGGGGTCCCTGAAGCATACCAAGATCAGTACCTCAGGTTGTTTCAATCATATAAATATTTCTTCGTCGGGTCATACCAGGATCTGAAGAATTTTGACATTGACATTATACATCACAAGATCCCACTCAAAGAAGACACTAAGCCTCATAAGTAGAAGCTGAGATAGATCAACCCTCTTCTTCTCCCAGCTATTGAAAAGGAAATAAAGAAGTTGTTGCAGGCAAAGATCATTTTCCCTCTAAGGTACTCTAAATGGGTGGAAAATTTGGTGCCTGTAAGAAAGAAGAACGGAGAAATTAGGCTTTGCATGGATTTCTGCAATCTAAACAGAGCCTCACTCAAAGACAACTATCCCCTCCCGAAGATGGACCACATCTTGAAAGAGGTGCTGGGATCCTCCCGCATTTCCATGATGGACAGTTTCTCAGGATATAACAAAGTGGCAGTGCTCCCGGAAGACCAAAAGAAGACGATGTTACTACGCGTTGGGGAACCTTCATGTACGCCCGAATGCCTTTCGATATGATAAACATTGATGCCACATTCCAGTGTACGATGGACATCACTTTCATAGGAGAGCAGGATAAGTTTGTGGTGGTTTACCTAGACAAAATCACCGTATTCTCGAAGGGTGATGCTGAACACATAGATCATTTTCACTGAACCTTCGACAAATGCCATAGGTATGGCCTATCCATAAACCCTAAAAAATTCATGTTTGCCCTAGAAGAAGGAAAGTTACTGGGACATATAGTAACTAAGGAGAGAGTGAAGATTGATCTGAAATGCGTGGAGGTGATAAATGGCATTTCTCTACCAAGAAACAAAAAAGAGGTACAAGTGTTCCTGGGAAGAATAAATTTCCTAAGAATATTCATACCAAATTATTTTGAGATCATCCAGAACATCTCTGAAATGCTAAAAAACTATAGTGAAGTGAAGTGGAATCCTCAATCGAGGGATTCTTTTGACAGAACCAAGCAGGCTTTTGCAGAAGCTCCAGTGTTGGTGGGTCCAGATTATGGGAAGCCCATCATGATTTTCTCTTTTGCCTCTCCTCATACAATAGTTGCAATGCTGCTACAGAATAATGACAAAGGGCATGAACGACCTATTGCGTTCTTTAGCCAGGTCCTGCGGGATGCCGAATTGAAATATAATATCCCGGAAAAGAAAGCGTACACTCTGGTCAAATATCTAAAGGCATTCTGGGTGTATGTGTTACAATATGCCATAACTGCCTATGTTCCCACAACAACAATGAAGGATATATTGGTGCAGGGTGACAGTGAAGGAAAAAGGGGCAAATGGATAGCTAAGATTCAGGAGTATGAGATGGAGATAAAACCTACCAAAATAATTAAAGGCCAAGGGATGGAAAAAATTGTATCTTAATCCAACTGCCAAGCTCTGGGGATAAATCTGTCTATGATAGGAGGAGCACATGAGGATACAGGTGCACATCAAGGCATAGAATCCTCCACACAAAAGATGCATGTAAAGTATCTTCTATCCATATGGTATGAAGATATAGTGGAATACGTGTTAACCCTGCGGTGCCCTCCTAAATATGACAAGACCAAGTACTGCACCTTGAGGCTGAGGTCTCAAAAGTGCATCGTGGAAAATGGACGACTGTATTGGAAGGACCTGACGGGGATCCTATTACTTTGTTTAACAAAGAAATAAGTTGACCAAGTGATGACTGAGTTCCATGAAGGGATATGTGGCGAGCATTATAGCCATCGATCCCTGCACACAAAATCCTAAGGGCAAGTTTATTTTGGCCTAAGCTGTTTGGTGAAGTACATGCTCGCGTCTAGCCTTGCGAGAAGTGTAAGACGTTCACTGAAAAGCAAAGGTATGCACCTCTCCCATTGATCCCAATACATTTTGAAGAACCTTTCAAACAATGGGGAAATGACTTCATAGGAGAGATTCACTCAGCTTTTACCAATTAGCAACGATGGATCCTCACTGCTACAGATTACTTCACTAAGTGGGTGGAAGCCGTGCCTGCAAGAAATGCTATAGATATGGTGGGGATCAAGTTCCTGGAGGAGAACGTAATATCTAGGTTTGGATGCCCTGCTAAAATCCTAAGAGATAATGCCTAGGCTTTCATGTCGGAAAAATTTGTAAATTTCTATCAACGTTACAATATCATGTTGGGAAACTCCACTGCATATTACACACAGGGGAATGGGCTGGCAGAGTCATCTAACAAGACAATGGTGAGGATCTTGAAAAAGACCATGAACAAAAACCAAAAGAATTGGGATACCCAACTCAAGTTCGCACTCTGGGAAAATCGCATCACCACTAAAAGATCCACAAGGAAGTCCCCTTATGAACTAGTGTATGGAAGTACTGTAGTCTTTCCTATTCAACTTGCATTACCCGTGGCCCGATTCTTACAAGAGAGGGAAGAAGAGCCAAACGAACTTATCAGAAGAATGAACAAATTGGTTGAGCTAAGTGAGACATGGGAACATGTAAACCTCAGGTTAACGGAGTACTAGGAAAAGATGAAAGGCTTATTTGATCAAAGAGCTAAAGACAAGGAAATCCAAGTAGGGGATTTGGTGCTACGATGGGATGTTAGGCAGTCAGACAAAGGGAAACATGGGAAGTTCAACCCCCTTTGGTTTGGTCCATTCAGGGTGGCAGAGGTCAAAGGCAACAATACTTTTGTGCTGGATAATTTGGAAGGAGACACACTCGAGATGCCTGCCAATGGAAAGTTTCTCAAGCCTTACTTCTAGCACTGATAGTGGGCTATGATGGCCTGTTGTACATATCCTCAAAGTGTATATATGCCATTTTTCATTTCTGCATGAATTCCTATTTTGTTTTTGGTTAAAGCTGCTTGAAAATGTTTCTAACGATAACCCCAGACACATGAAGAAGAACACAAGCAAGTGGTATGTGATCAGGAGCTCAAATTTGAGCTTGGGAAAAAGCTTAAAAATGAAAGTTCTCAAAATTGATTGAAACCAAGATGGTTACATAGGTCTCGTCTTCCTGATTATGGCACCACAAACGGTTCGAAAAATGGACACCGTATGAAGAAGTTATTGCACTTTTAGTGAAGTGGGTTCGGCGGAGCACGGAGGGGCCAGCCCTCCTCCCATGGAACCTCATCATATGACCAGTGTGGGAGCTTAATTTTAAGAGCGCTTAAGGAGCCTAATATAAAGTTTAATATTTAATTAAGCTTCAGTTAAGTGGAGTTTAATATGGTGGAGATTCTGGAGGCACTCCCAAATTTAGGTGGACTTCCACTTTTAGTGGAGTTAACTGGCAATTGCCCCACATTTAGTGGAGGAAATTGGGGCAAAGTTGTTTTGGTCATAACTTTCTCATTACTCAACCTTTTGGAACGAATTTTTTTTTGATTTCATATGTTCTCAGCCTTTTGGACTCAATGGAGCAGGTTTCAGAGCCATTGGAGCTCATTTTCGACCTGTTTAGCTTCGGAGAAGATTTTTGAGCCACTAGGGCCATTTTGGGTTTTGAGTTTGGTTGAGCTGTGGGTAACCTTTTTTGGTGAACCAAAAGTCATTTTCGACTATTTCCTGCATTCCAGAGCCATTGGGATAGGTCTTAGCTCTTTTTGAAGATTTTCAGAGGCCTAAAACCTTTAGGAGAGTTTTCAGGGCCACTAGGGCCATTTTGGGTTTGGAGCTATTTAGAGTTGTGGTTATCAGTTGGAGGTGAACCAAAGCTCTATTTCAGATAATTTTGACCTTCAGAAGCCATTGGAAGAGGTTTCATAGGAATTTTAGGAATTCTATAGCCTGAAAAGTTGCAGAGAAGTTCAAAGCACCAGCAGGACATTGATGAAGAAATCACTGTTTATGGTAATCTTTCACTGTTTAGTGAATTTGAAAAGGCATTCTTAGCTTTTTCCTGCCTTCTGAATTAGTTTATATATTCAGATTTTTCTATTGAGACACTTATAATCTTGTATTGCATTTGAGAGCTTTTAATACAAGAGGACAAGCCCATTTTGGGAGGCTTGATCCAGGAGATGTAGCCCAAGAGTTGGGGTGAACTCCTATATCATATTGTTGTTGTGTTTTGACATTATATTGCTGAATATTGTTGCTGATTCCCATGTTAAGTTTCAGCAAAAATAATTACACTTAAGATACATAAACAGTGAAAAGACATACACCATTTGCAAGCTAAATTTCCGCATAACATCAAGTTTAAAGCAAGATTATTTTAATTAAATCCGAGTGATTACTTCTATATTTTATTTAGGCAGAGTCTGTAAGAGGGCCAGGTAGCCTCTGGATTCATCCTTTATTTGAAAGGTGAAATATCCGGTAAATGCCCCTACAATCAATCTTTGTATTAGAAATATGAAGTTCTCACATTTTCAGATTTAAACTTAGAATATGTTTGCACTCATTTACATAATTGAAAATGGATACCTTGCACCCTTTTCAAGTACCTTCCATTTTCAGATCAGATGGTATCAGAGCTCGGGTTGAGCATTCCTTATGGTGAAAAAAATTTTAAAATAGTGTAAGAGATTTATTGTTTTATTGGTTGCAAAATGGTTGCATGTATGAGTTTTCTTGAGTTGGAAGGATAGTTGTTGTTAGCTGAGTCTTGGAAAGGATTGAAGACTATTTTCCTTACCCAATTTACCTCAAGATTATCTTTGGAAAACAAACTCCAAAAGTTTGTGTTTTATGGCTGCTTGAATGAGAAGGGGTCTTTACTGACATTTGCCTAAAAGCTTGTCGTTTGATTGAAAGCTTTGAGGAATTTTCTTTGGAAGTTCTTTTTGGTTGTTTGAACATTTACATAATGTCATCTTCTTCTACAAGTGAAGTTTCCTCCTTCACGATATTCTTCAATGATGACATGAAGAATGAGTTTTTTAAGGTGAAGGACATGGTGCAAATTCTCATTGAGGATCAAAGAGAAAGCATTAAGCTTCATGCACAATTGCTAGCTATGCAGGAAGAGAAAGAAGCCATTCTTCAAAGACTGCATGATATGGAGTTGTAGCTTCTTCAAGCTCAAGAAGCTTTGTCCAAGAAAATTCTTGAGGAAGAGGATAATCGTTCCAACTTGTCTTCAAGTTCCTCCATTGAAAAGTATGTTGGTTCTTTTGAAAAACATACAAGAGGTATTGGGTCCAAATTGATGTTGAAGATGGGCTATCAAGAAGGCAAAGGTTTGGGCAAGCATTCACAAGACATTGTTGAGCCTATTTGTGTTGTGGAGCGTCCCAAGAATATTGGTCTTGGCTATGAGCAGCTTAATGGCGAAGCTTTGAGCACATGCATTCAAGAATGTGATGCAAATTTGAAGAGAACTTTTCTCCCAAGTTCTCAATTACATCAATGTCATGATGTCAATCTTCCTTACCATTGTTTGAAGCCTTTGTTGCAGCAAGAAGATGGTAGACATGCAGCTTATGGCAAGCATGAAAAGCAACATAAGAGGATTTGTTGCACATTTTGTGGTCGATTTAACCATCATGTTTCGAGATGCTGGATGAGGAAGAAGGCACACAAGAAGCAGATGAAGCAAAGACTACTTTCAAAGAAGGTGCATATGATTTGCACTTTTTGCCAAAATAAGGGACATGTTGTCTCTCATTGTTGGACTTTGCATCCAACTCGTCGTCCCACGCACATGCAGCAAGAGGACAAAAATATTGGCGAAGGTGGAATCATGGATTCCATTATTGATGTGGAAAGGAAAGTTTCACATGAGGAAAATTTGCAGCAGCAAAAGTCCCCATGGAAGTGGCTTGGTGAGAAGTGGATGGACTTCTTATTGCAGTAAGTCATTACTCATTTTGTACATGCAAATTTCAGACTGGTATGCATGTATTTCAGTTGAAAAGTTGATGCAAGATTGCATGTATAAGTAGTTTCAGTTGAAGGAATTTCTTTGTTGTTGCAAAATTTCGCCATGGAGGTGTAAAAGATGAGCATGATACTCACTTATGTTGCAGCAATGTCTTTTGGTTCAGCTCTTAATCACCCACATGTTTTTGGGATGAGGTACTTGTTGGTATTTGAAAATAAGAGTTGAAGTTGCACATGTACATAGAGGTTGTATGTGTAATTAGCGAACTGTATATAGTTCATTGTACATGATACATACACATATGTTTGTCAAGATGTATCTTGTTGTTTATCGACTTGTGTCGATTGTGTCATACATGTTTATCGACTTGTGTCGGTTGTGTGCACATTTTTTTTACAGATTTTGTGTGTCATTTGTATAGCACATTTCATTGTCAACTGGTTGTTGATGTCGTATGTTGCACAAGATGCCTTTGGTGTCGTTTGGTGAAGAGAACGAAGTGTCAGTGAAAAGCAGTGCAAGATTCCATGAGTTGGAAAGGCATGCAAGCAAAGAGGGCACAAAGTTCAGCAAGTGTCATTGTTGGTTTCAGTATGGCAGATTGGCATGGCGAGAAAACTTGGTCGAGATTCGGCGCAAGTACGTGGCTCATTCAGCAAAATTCGCCATGTGAACAGTTGGAAATTCAGGAAAATTTTTGGAGGCTGAAGAGAAGAGGATGTCGTTATTCTCTCATTTTCTGTACTATAGTTCAGTTCTTCATTTCAGTAAGCTTTTGGGGACCAAAAGCCTCTCATTTGGGAGGTGTGATCAAGAGCTCAAATTTGAGTTTGGGAAAAAGCTCAAAAATGAAAGTTATCAAAATTGATTGAAACCAAGATGGTTACATAGGTCTCATCTTCCTGATTCCGGCGCCGCAAACGGTTCGAAAAATGGACACCGTATGAAGAAGTTATTGCACTTTTAGTGAAGTGGGTCCGACGGAGCACGGAGAGGCCAGCCCTCCTCCCATGGAACCTCATCATATGACCAGTGTGGGAGCTTAATGTTAAGAGCGCTTAAGGAGCCTAATATAAAGTTTAATATTTAATTAAGCTTCAGTTAAGTGGAGTTTAATATGGCAGAGATTCTGGAGGCGCTCCCAAATTTAGGTGGACTTCCACTTTTAGTGGAGTTAACTGGCAGTTGCCCCACATTTAGTGGAGGAAATTGGGGCAAAGTTGTTTTGGTCATAAATTTCTCATTACTCAACCTTTTGGAATGAATTTTTTTTTTATTTCATATTTTCTCAGCCTTTTGGACTCAATGGCATAGGTTTCAGAGCCATTGGAGCTCATTTTCGACTTGTTTAGCTTCGGAGAAGGTTTTTGAGCCACTAGGGCCATTTTGGGTTTTGAGTTTGGTTGAGCTGTGGGTAACCTTTTTTGGCGAACCAAAAGTCATTTTCAACTAATTCCTACATTCCAGAGCCATTGGAATAGGTCTTAGCTCTGTTTGAAGATTTTCAGAGGCCGAAAACCTTTAGGAGAGTTTTCAGGGACACCAGGGCCATTTTGGGTTTGGAGCTATTTTGAGTTGTGGTTATCATTTGGAGGTGAACCAAAGCAATATTTCAGATAATTTCGACCTTCTGAAGCCATTGGAAGAGGTTTAAGAGGAATTTTAGGACTTCTACATCGCAAAAATTTGCATAGAAGTTCAAAGCACCAATAGGACATTGATGAAGAAATCACTGTTTATGGTAATCTTTCACTGTTTAGTGAATTTAAAAAGCCATTCTTATCTTTTTCCTGCCTTCTGAATCAATTTATATATTCATATTTGTCTATTGAGACACTTATAATCTTGTATTGCATTTGATAGCTTTTAATAGAATAGGACAAGCACATTTTGGGAGGCTTGATCCAGGAGATGTAGCCCAAGAGTTGGGGTGAAATCCTATATCATATTGCTGTTGTGTTTTGAAATTATATTGCTGAATATTGTTTTTGATTCCCATGTTAAGTTTCAAAAAAAACAATTACACTTAAGATACATAAACAGTGAAAAGACATACCACATTTGCAAGCTAAATTTCCGCATAACATCAAGTTTAAAGCAAGATTATTTTAATTAAATCTGAGTGATTACTTATATATTTTCTTTAGGTAGAGTCTGTAAGAGGGCCAGGTAGCCTCTGGATTCATCCTTTCTTTGAAAGGTGAAATATCTGGTAAATGCCCCTACAGTCAATCTCTGTATTAGAAATATGAAGTTCTCACATTTTTAGATTTAAACTTAGAATATGTTTGCACTCATTTACATAATTGAAAATGGATACCTTGCACCCTTTTCAAGTACCTTCCATTTTCAGATCAGTATGTGAGTTCTTGAAACACTCGAACGAGTGCCTCGTCCCCAATGGAGCCAATGTTGGCTTGTGGTTCTTTTGAATGATTAAGTAGATAGCAGGGTTAAGCGAATGAAGAGCCAGAGTGGCTAAAATGAATACCACACACTTCAAGCATGGGTCGGGAGGACGCCCTGCAGTCAAAAGAGGAAAGAAACTTACCATTAAACTTTTCGCATTGCCAACCTTCTGCCACCACACATTACACTTCACAGATTATAGTATTTACTTCCTGCTCCCTCATAAATAAATACTCCCGATGGTGATTTGCGGGCCCCCCTTCCACCACGTCACCCATTTCCCACTCACCGCACATCGCTCCCCACAAGATTTAACTCTTACCTACCGCTTCTCATAGGTAAAACCTTTCAATTGTGATTTGCGATGTATGTTGGGCCCCACCTCCATCCTTCCACGTCACCTTCCACTCACCGCACTCTGTGCATCACAAACCATAACATTTACCCTATGATTCTTATCACAAAACACTTTTGACTGCAATCTACGGGCAGACCCCACTTCCGCTACGTCACCCATTCCATCGCCCATCGCACATCGCTCCCCACAAGGTATAATGTCTACCATTCGCAGCTTATAACAAAAGCTCCTGGCTTGTGATCTGCGATATCGATTTGGGCCCCACCTTCTTTCCACATCACCAATAGCCTTTCCCTGGCCTTTGTTCCACTCTTTTCAGTGTTAATGAGCCCCACTAACTCCACTATCGCTTCCACCACCTATGCTCCCCTCCGAAATCTGGTCTCCGGTTTTTGAAATTTAAAGCACAACATGGGTTTTTGGTGGGACAACACAGGTACGGTTTATTCAGTTGATCCAGGAAATATCCACTAAAGAGCGAGGCATGCGCAACACAACTTGTTGTTTCCTTACTGTTAATGGGAATCATGAGAACGAGGGAGTGGAGGCATTTCAACAGTAGATGAGATCAAGTGGTGGAAACCAGACTGCCCACCTGTTCACTCCCACTCCTCGACGTCCCCATGAAGATTCAAGGATTTGGCCTACGTGGCCCATCATTTTTTTTCTTTCTACGATCTGATTACGATGTTTTTCTGGTAAAATCCTGATTTCACCTGATTTTGTTTTTATTTTCTATTACAGGGGTGATTGCTCGATGCACATTCTGCAAGTTTGTTAGGATATTTTGATTTTCACACATGTTGGTGGATCATGAAGGATTATTTGATCATGAAACCTCACTAGGAACTCTATATGTAGGAAGTTTAGAGATGAAAGAAAGGTTCTGAATTTTGGAGAAGTTTTGTTGTAGTTTTGTGCGACTGTGCTCTTTATGCTCTGAGATACATATTTGGGAGAGGTGTTTTGAATATAATCCGATATACAAAGCTTTTTATTTGGATTCCAGATGGGGTGATGAGTAGTATGTATCTTTGTTCTCTTGTTTATTTTCAATCTCTTGTTTATGTATAATCATCTTTCATGTTCTGTTGCTTTGATGATTTGTGTAATTGATCAGTTGATCATGTCCAAGTCGAAAAAATGCTCAAAATTGGTTGCAACCTAAACGACCGGATAGGCCTCATCGCGGGGATTCTGGCGCCGCAAACAGGATTCAAATCTGATGTTGTATGAGAAAGATATTGAAGTTTTAAAACACCCAATGACCTTCAAAACAAGACTTTTGAACACAAAAAAAAAATTGTCATTTCAAAAAAATATTATGGAAAATTTCATTTTTTTATATGTTTTTGAAGGCTAATTATAGGGTGCCACGTGCCCTTCCTGGAGGCTACCATGTGGCCCCAGACCCAAGGTTCAAAGTTTGGTTAAAAAAAGACATTTGATGGGAAGACCTGACCCGACCTGAACACAGTTGGGTCACACTAAACACGTTTGGATTAGTCGGGCACGTTAAAGACCATTCAGGTCGGGCATTCATGCAGCTCATGGTGTGGGCAAAGGTCGACTTGACCTAAACGCCTATGGGTCACTCAATGGTCGAATCGTTTGTTTGAACTGATAGAAAACATGGAGTTTAGCCCTCAGGGCTATGGGTTTAAAACCCCGTAACCAGGTGTCATAACCAAGGGCTAAGCCCCTTTCAAATGGCAGTAAGATTTGGGCTAAGCCCCCAGGTGCTATCCCTTGTCGCATGGGACCTACGGTCTATGACCGTAGGCGCGAGTTTGGCCTTATCCGCCAACAACACTTAACCGCCCGGATATTCAGCATGTGAACCTGACTTAAGAAAACAGTTAAATTTATTACTACCCAAAAAATAGTGCGGTTCCACCTATTTTTGTCTATCCGCCATTTTTGGTGGCTTTAACTAGAGTTCATCCAGATTTGGTGGGGTTTCTAAGGGACATTGAGCATAAAATTGTGGAGGTCATAACTTCACCAATATTGAACCAATTTGGACAAAATTTTGGTCAATTTTGGGTATTCTGAGCGTTCTGGAGTGTTTGGAATAGGCTGAAAAGCTAACTGAGGTGTTCCTCACCCATTTTTGTTTCAGGGAAGCTTGGAGAGCCACGAGGGCCATGAGGGAAATGGAGCTGCATTGGGCTATACTTCACTTTTTGAGATGAAATAAAAGCCATTCTTAGCTTATTTCTGTCTTATGAATTCAATTTCACAGTTGTTTCTCCATGTTTAGGCATATTTCTCACTGTAAAACCAATTTGAGCAACTTAATAGAGCAAGGACATGCCCATTGGGAGCCTTGGACCTGACAGATGTAGCCCAGGAGGGGTGAACTGCCTCATCATGTTGTTGTGTTGTTATGGTGAAGTTTTGCTACTGTGTATTTCTGATTTGAGATGTTAAAAAATAATTTTAATTAACATTCCATCACACATAAACTCATAAACAATTACCAAAATCACTTTGTTTAAATTGCAAGACATGATAAACAATTTGCACACTTAATTAAATGAAAATGGATACTTTGAACAATAGATAAAAATAGTTTCATTTTCATACCAGATGGTATCAGAGCTAAGGATTTGAGCCTTAGGAGCTAGGGTTTTACTCAACATTTTTTTGTGCAAATATATAGTTGATTGTTTGCAAGTTTTGATGCTTACTAGGCTTAAACTCAAGAGGGGTGAAGGACACTTGGTTAGTGCACAAAGTAATCATCAACCAAGAAGGGTGAGAGAGCCACCTCCAAGAGCCATAGAAGCATCTTCAAGCATGTCTTCAAGAGAGGGAGAAGCTCTTGAAGATATGGATCCCAAAGAAGAGGAACGGGTGTTCCGAAAGGCTTTCTTGGACATGGTGAGGATACTCTACCAAGAAAGGAATGATAGGCTTGTTGGAGAAGGGTCTAAAAACGAGAAAGAAGGAGAGGGTTCTCTAGGGGGAAAGAAAAATGATGACAAGTCAAAGAAAGGACACGAAAGAAATGGTGATCCACCATCCCCATCTTCATCCTCTTCCTCTACATCGTCATCCTCAACTTTGGTGAATCAATCTCACAAGTCTAAAACCACTGGTAAAAGTCCATTTTAAAGCTTGATGTTAAATTTGAGTTTCCTATGTTTAATGGTGAAGTCAATGTAGAGAAACTTGACAATTGGATAAGACAGTTGGAAGTTTACTTGAGGATACAGAACCTTCATGATGATGACACCAAGATACAATTAGCCTTTTTGAGAATGGATGGAGCAGCATTGGTATGGTGGGAAGCCAAAACCAAGGATGAAATTAAAAAACATGGTAATATCACTTTATCATGGGATGAATTTATTACTGCAATTAAAAAACAATTTTATTCATTAGCTCATTTACAAAAGGCTATCATGAACTGGAAAAACTTCAGACAACTTAAGGGACAAAATGTACAAGACTATACCCAAGAGTTTAGGAGAAGAGCACTCTTATTAGGGGTAGACTTACAAAGTCAAGATACTTTGCTGAAATATATAAGTGGTTTGCATAGCTACCTTGGACATACTATCCTTATGTTCAATCCTACTAATCTAGACGAAGTTTGTGTACAAGCTACGCATTTAGAGGCTAGAGGGAAAAACACTTTTGATGAGGGTAGAAACAAGCCTTTTAAGGGGAAAAACAAAGATAAAAACTTCAAGGGAAAAGGAAAAAAGAATGCATTTGTCGAACAAGAGGGTGAGAAAGTGATATGTAAACACTGTTCAAGAGAATGCCATGAAGAGAAAAACTATTGGAAACTACATCCTGAAAAAAGAAATCAGTTTAACAAAAACAAAGGAAAGAAGAAAACTGCAGCTATTGCAACTACACCACAAGACTTAGGTGATGATTCAAGTGACGAAACCAAAATTGCAGCCATGGGTTTGCAGAGTATGAAGGGAAAGGAAATTGAAACTAAGCTAAGCACTAGTACTTCAAACTGTCATGTACAAACTCCAAATGAGGAAGAAAGAATTGAATTGTTCCAAGTGAGGGTAGTCTCAAAACATACAAAAATTGACACACTGTTTGACAGTGGGTCACAAGAAAATCTCATATCAGAAGACTTGGTCAAACACCTTAAACTTGAGACCAGTCCACATCCAAAGCCTTATCCACTTGGGTGGATATGCAAGGATTCAAACTTACAAGTCTCAAGAAAGTGCATATTGCGATTTGCAATTACTGCACACTTTATTGACAAAATTGAATTTGATGTAGTACTGCTTGATATATCAGGAATTTTTTTGGGAAGTCCTTACTTATTTGATAGGAAAGTGATCTTACATCGCCATGAAAATAAGTATCATCTCTTTAAAGATGGCAAGGGGTTCATTGTCAAAGCACATCGCAAGAAGACAAATATAGCGATGGTAAATGTGGGACAGGTAAAAAGGAAGACAACATTTAAAACCAAACAGGGACTCTTTGAGTGGCTTGTTATGTCATTTGGTTTATGCAATTCACCTGCAACTTTCATGCGGGAATGGATGATTTCTTACGTCCTTTTCTTGATGATTTCTTTATTGTCTACTTAGATGACATCTTAATTTTCAGCAAGACTAGAGAAGAGAATGTCATGCATGTTAAGAAAGTACTTGATATTTTGAATAAAGATCAGTTATTTCTTAAAATGTCAAAGTGTGAATTTGGGAAGGCTTATTTGGTTTATTTGGAACACATAGTAGGAGGAGGTGCTTTGAGAATTGATCCTTCTAAGGTAGAAGCCATTGTGAATTGGCCTATTCCCAAATCCATTATAGAGGTAAGAAGTTTTTTGAGTGCAGCTCAGTTTTGGAGGAAGTTTATTTCTAACTTCTCTACCATAGCAGCTCCTATGCATGTAGTGACAAGTGTGAAGTGTGTTTTCCAATGGGGAGGCAAGCAACAAAAATATTTCGAGTCTTTGAAAGAGAAGATAAGTTCAGCTCCATTCCTTGCATTACCGGACTTGAGATAGCCATTCGAGATTCAGACCGATGCTAGTGATTACACCATGGGTGCAGTTCTCTTACAACATGGTAAGCCTATCGCATTTCATTCTGAGACATTTAATGGTGCTACTGTGAATTATCCTACATATGATAAGGATTTTTATGCATTGGTACAAAGCGTCAAAAATTGGAAACACTATTTAATGGGCAAAGAAACAGTTGTTCATACCGACCATCAGCCTTTACAGTACTTGCAGTCACAAAGTAAATTACAACAGTCACAACATTTCAGATGGATGGGTTTCCTACAACAATTTCACTTGGTAATAAGGTACAAGAAAGGTATTTTCAATAAATTTGTTGATATGCTTTCAAGGCCTATTATTAGTGCTACTACTTTACTTAAGAATGATTCTATTATACATGAGAGCTACATAGAACAGTGTGCATTAGATGTTGATTTTAAGGATGTGTATGCTAACTTGAGTGAAGGGAATCATGTTGAGGAGAATTATTATCATTTGCATAATAATTTTCTGTTTCATATGGGCAAGTTATGTATACCTTAGGGGGAGAGACTAAGCATCATGAGAGAAGCTCATTCTTCTCTTATTGTTGGAAATTTCGAGGTAAGCAAAACAGTGGCACATTTATAGAGGTATTGTTATTGGCCTCGCATGGTAGATAGTGTTTCACATTTCATTAGAGGTTGTTCATTATGTGATACAAGCAAGCCTAGAAATAGGAAGCTTGGTTTATATACGCCATTGCCGGTACCTTCTAGACCATGGGAAAGTGTTTCTATGGATTTTTTTGGAGGTCTACCATTATCTAGAAAGCAACATGATTATCTTTATGTAGTAGTTGATAGATTCAACAAGATGTGTATTATTATGCCATGTAAGAAATATATAACCGCTGAACAAACTACTGATTTATATTTTCAACATGTATGGGTTCATTATGGCTTGCCTACATCTATTGTTAGTGACATGGATTCTAGATTTGTTGGGAATTTTTGGTCCAAGCTATGGAAGATGATGGACACCAAGTTGAAGAAGAGTACTGCTTTCCATTCGCAAATAGATGGCCAAACAAAGGTAGTGAACAAAACCATTGTACATCTTTTGAAAGGTTATTGCAGCAAGCATCTCAAGCTTTGGGATGAGCACTTGCATTACATTCAACATGCTTACAACCGGGCCAAGCACTCTTCTACAAATACTTCACATTTTGAAGCTTGCTTTGGGTATTTGCCTAAGTCACATTTAGATTTCATTCTTGAGAAGGATGTTGCCATTGATGAGCATAGTGACATTGACAAAGCTTGGATGTTCATTGAAAGAATTTAGCTCATACATTAGTAGGTTCAAGAACAACTTGCAAAAATTCAAGGCAAGTGCAAGGAGAGGCATGACAAACACAGAGTTGATCATAAGTTTCAAGAAGGAGATGAGGTATGGCCCCATATTAGTAAGGAAATAATGCAAGGAGAAGGTAAAATGATGAATCCTATTCATTATGGTCCATTCAAGATCCTTAAACAAGTTGGAAATAATGATTTTCAACTAGATTTGCCTTCATATATGCAAATGTATTCCATTGTGAATGTGGAAAATTTACGTTTGTATGGACCTCCTTTAATTGTTGATTATGAAAGTGACATTCAACTGCCATCCATAGAGGATTTCTCGCCAGAATTTTTGGATAAGTTAAAAGAGGATGCTATTCTTGACAGAAGGACACACACTTCGAGGAGGGGAAATGTTGATTATGTTCGGGTTGGTCTGAAAGGTAGCAAACCGAGTAAGGAAAAATGGATGGAGGTGGAAAAGGTGAGGGATCTGTACCCTTATCTTCTTAACAAGTAATTGAAGGCTTTTGGGGTCCAAAAACTTCCCACTGGGGAGGTGTGATCAGGTGATCATGTCCAAGTGGAAAAAAATGCTATAAATTGGAAATGATCAAAATTGGTTGCAACCTGAACGATCAGATAGGCCTCGTCGCTACGATTCTAGTGCCGTGAACGACACTCAAATCCGATGTAGTATGAGAAAGATATTGAAGTTTTAAAATGCCCAATGACCTTCAAAACAGGACTTTTGAACACACAAAAAATTGTCATTTCAGAAAAATATTATGGTAAATTTCATTTTTTTATATTTTTTTGAAGGCCAATTACAGGGTGCCACGTGGCCTTCTTGGAGGTTGCCACGTGGGCCCAGACCCAAGGTTCAAAGTTTGGTTAAAAAAAAACATTTGGTGCGCAGACCCGACCTGACCTAAACGCAATCGGGTTACGCTAAACACATTTGGGTCAGTCGGGCATGTTAAAGACCATTCGGGTCGGGCATTCATGTAGCTCATGGCATTGGCGAAGGTCAAATCGACCTGAACGCCTATGGGTCACTCAACGGGCGAGTTGTTTGTTTGAACTGGCAGAAAACATGGAGTTTAGCCCTCGGGGCTATGGGTTTAAAACTCTGCAACCAGGTGTCATAACCAAGGGCTAAGCCCCTTTCAAATGGCAGTAAGGTTTGGGCTAAGCCCCTGGGTGCTAGCCCTTGTCACATGGGACCTACGGGCTATGACTACGGGCACAGGTTTGGCCTTATCCGCCAATAGCACTTAACCGCCCGGATATTCAGCGTGTGAACCCGACTTAAACAAACAGTTAAATTTATTGCTACCCCCAAAAATAGCGCGATTCCACCTATTCTAGTCTATCTACCATTTTTGGTGGCTTCAACTGGAGTTCATACAAATTTGGTGGGGTTTCTAAGGGACATTGAGCAGAAAATTGTGGAGGTCATAACTTCACCAATATTAAGCCAATTTGGACGAAATTTTGGTCAATTTTGGGTATTCTGAGCGTTTTGGAGTGTTTAGGAAAGGTTGCAGAGCTAACGGATGTGTTCTTCAACCATTGTTTCTTTAGGGAAGCTTGGAGAGCCACGAGGGCCATGAGGGAAATGGAGCTGCATTGGGCTATACTACACTGTTTGAGGTGAAATAAAAGCCATTCTTAGCTTATTTCTGTCTTCTGAATTCAATTTCACAATTGTTTATACCTGTTTAGGCATATTTCTCACTGTAAAACCAATTTGAACAACTTAATAGAGAAATGACATGCCCATTGGGAGCCTTAGACCCGATAGATGTAACCTAGGAGGGGTGAATTGCTTCATCATGTTGTTGTGTTGTTATGGTGAAGTTTTGTTGTTGTGTATTTTTGATTTAAAATGTTAAAAAGTAATTTTAATTAACATTCCCTCACACATAAACTTAGAAATAGTTACCAAAAACACTTTGTTTAAATTGCAAGACATGATAAACACTTTGCACACTTAATTAAATGAAAATGGATACTTTGAACAGTAGATACAAATAGTTTCATTTTCAGATCAGTAATGTAGCTACCGGTGGTATGCATTTTTATTCATGAATTTGTTTATGTATAATTCCCATGTATTAAAATTGTTTCACTTCCTTAATTCATGCTCCATGAATATCTACTGTTATTCATATTCCACTTACAGTTGTTTCCTTTGAGTTCACAAGAGACGTATTCTTAAGGATTTTAAGCCTATCTTTTGTGGATTCCTCCTCCGTTCTTCTTCAACATCTCTACATAATTTGAAAACCTATGCTCACTGTTTCATACTTGGCCCATTTGAAATCCATCCAGCCATTCAGCCTCTTGAGCCCTCTTGTAGTATAGGCTCATTCACATTAATCAGACTCCAAGGTCTTCTCCATTCCTGAACCACCAAAACCATTATTTCTCTTGATCCATATTCTGTCAGAGGCATCTATAAAATTGTCCACATTTAAATTTTGATTTTAAGATGTCCTAGGCACTGGTATTTTGCAACTCAAGGCTGCCTTTAGGAGCTACAACAGGTGCCAACAAAGAGCCCGCATAGTCTAGCACTTTGCCGACATTTTCAACCCTTCGAAAACAAAGGAGAATCTCACCCGAGGTGAGCCAGAACCATGAAATATTACGAGGAGCTTAGATATGCTAAATCATAATTTGCACAACCATTATTACAATCATTATCAGCCAATAAATTTAGTACATTCATTCATAAATTAGATGCATTCATAAAATTTTAAAGGGGCATATAAATACACAAATTATTGCCAAAATTCCCAACTTCCATTAATAAAAACAATGATCTATTACATCAAAATAGGGCATTATATCTCACTGCATTCACATATTTTCACGCGGATTTAGAAATACAAAGAAAAATCGAACAATGATTACATTATAGATCTAAAGACTACAGAACTCAGAACATCCAACTCGATCTGATCTACTGAAACAGTTTGAACCTTGTAGCACTATCTAAACTCTAAAACTTGTTGTCTTTTTCCTTCTTTTATATTTGTGCTTGCTTGATATGATACCTCACTTGCTTGATCCTGGATTTCCAATACCTCAGGTCAATACTTTGGTTCTTCTTTGACTGTATCAACATTGGTCCTTGGTTATTTGGCGCACTCCCTTATTTTTCACTGCACGAGTTCCAACATACATCCTATGTCATTTCAATTTTTCCAGTGCTCTGCTTCCGACAACTTCATCCAGAACATCCTTCACGACTACTATCATTTCCAAAACAAAGGAACTAACAACAAAAAAAAAAGGTTTAATGGCGACATTGGACAAACTATATGAAAAAACATTTGACTTAAAATAAGGAATTTTTATGAAGCATCTATTTAGTATGAACATGTCAGAAGGTTGATCTGTCGCTGATCATTTAAATGAATTTAACACAGTTACCAATCAATTAATTTTTGTAGGGTTAAATTTTGATGATGAATTTAGGCTATGTTATTTCTATGCTCATTTCCAAAAATTTGGAATGGCTTAGTTATGGCTATTAGTAAATCTGTCTCTGGATCTAGTACTTTAAAATTTTATGATGTTGTTGGTGTCATCCTTTGTGAGGAAATGCGATGGAAAAGCTTCGATGAGCCATCAGGTAATTCTTTGAATGCAGATACTAGGGGAAGAAATATGGAAAGTGGAAAGAGCCCAGGAAATCAAATTAAGTCATGAAAAGGCAGATCCAAATCCATATTAAGGATAGTGTGCTGGAAATATAGGAATAAAGGACACCTAAAGAAAGACTGCAAATCTTAGAAGAGAAAAGAAGGAAATGGGAAACAAGAGAGCAATAATGAAGCGAATGCGACATGTGATATGTTTCAAGATGCTTTGATTATTTTATTAGAGAATATTATTGATGCTTGGGTGGTAGATTTAGGGGCCTCATTCCGTGCCACACCTAATAGGAAACGTTTTCATGACTATGTTCAAGGATATTTTGTACAGGTTCATATGGGTGATGATAAACCTTGTAAAATAATTAGAATAGGTAACAATTTTATAAAGAAAAAAAATGGAAACTAATGGCTATTGACGGAGGTAAGACATGTTCCATATATCAAGAAAAATATGATTTCAACAGGGTAGTTAGGTGATGAAGGTTGTGTAACCACATTCCAAGACAAAACCTAGAAGGTCACTAAAAGAGCCCTAGTAATAACAAAAGGAGAAAATGTTGGTATGTTGTATTTATTTAATGGTATTTATAATTGTATTAATGCATTAACCATTATCATTTTCAATTTTTAGCTCATTTACGTAATGAATAGTTAATCAATATGATTGATTACCTATTAAAATCATGATAGCATATGGTAGAAGTCATGCAATTGGAAAACCACCCTAAAACCTGCTTGAGTAATCATAACCTGATCAAATTGATCATAACTCACATATTGAAACAACAAGGAAGAACATGGAATAGGGTCATAGACTGGTTGCATGCTGGTGTAGGGGCTTCGGCAACAGGCTCACAGTTGAGCCAGAAACATAGGTGGAAGATGATGAATGAGATACAAAATGGGAAGAACAGTTATTTGCAACACAAATATAGTTGAATGAACCATGTATGTGAAGGGATTTCTTAGCAAACCGATGGTTGCAGCGACTAAAGACCCATGCATTCCGGTGGATGGTTGTTCTTTTGTATTGGCTTCAACTCATGTTTGTGTTTGCAGGTACAAAAGCAAAGTGGAACAAAAAAATAGAGTTCAAGGGAAACAAGGGGAAGACAAAATGGACCAATTTAATTAAAAAAGGGGAACAAAGTAATTATTCATATATGTAATGTTTGATAAATAATATGAGGAGGAAATGTGGTAGTATGGAATTATTCTAGAAATTTTACTTGGGGAATAAAAATGGAGAGAATTGAGTGAATATATGGATGATATAGTTAAGGAAATCATGGAGAGATTAGAGAAATATCATAGTAGATAATTAGGGAATTAGTTGAGAGAATAATGAAACTACTTTTCCATTTTTGGTGAAATTGTTCTAGTCTCATCATTATATATAACAAGATCATTGGTATTCAAAATGTAAACTATAGTGTGCATGAGTAATTAATAAATATTTTCCCCTACGGGGGAATTATAAAATCATTTCTTCGTCTTGCTTCATGTATGTGAGTGTTATAAGAATAATTTTTCTGTTGTGTTTTATGTCAATGGAAACATGAGAATTTCAGGAAGTTTATGCCTACATCACATGCACCATATCCCCAGGAGGAAGAGAGCGAAACTGAAGAATAAGAAAAAAATGTTGAAGCCAAAGCACATGAGAAAATTTCTAAAACAACACCGAAAAGTTCTAAAACATTTCTAGAAGTAAGTGTAGTTCCACCTCCTAGGCATCATTGGAGGGGTCTTCGAATCAGGCGTTCTATGAAGAAGACTCACTTTGAAGGACTGATTGATATATCAAGTGGACAGTATGAAAGGGCTAAATATGGATGTCATATTGAAGAATAATTACTTGAAAAAAAGGGACTTGAGACAAAGGTGCATGAGAAAAAGATATCTGAATAAGTCCCTAAGGAAGAAATGCCTATGAAAATGAGGATAAGGAAGAGGTCATTAAAAAAGGCATTGGGGCGAAAAAAACCCTAGGAAGAGAGTGTGAGTAATTTTTTCACCATCAATTGCCTCATTGTTGGAATTCCATACTACTACAGCTGAATCAAAGAAATCCAATGAATTAGAGGAACAAAAAATTGAGGGAAAGAAGGGAGAACCCACATTGGAACAAGATAGAATTCCTTCATTGTGTATGTCTGAAATTGATCCTCTTGTTCAACAAGTTAATGAACTGAAAGAGGAAATTGAAATTTGAAGAAGAAACTCACCATGCTTAAAGAACAATTTACTAGCTGATTCAAGGCCCAACACCAAGGCCTCAGACTCACTCACATTATTGAAACATGCCAATTTCATCTTAAAGAAAAAGGATGGTGGGTATCTGACTCATGAAAACAAAATTTAAGAAAAATATAGGACTGTAAACCCTAGAAGAGGTGGTGGGAATGGTCTCACTTTTTGATACAACTGAAAAACATTTCATGGGTTGTAGACAAAGATTTAAGGAGGCAGATTGTGAGGTGCCAACCCTTGTTTCAATTGGAATTCAAGTGGAAGAATAGGATGACGAGTTCCAAACCGATACTCCACAAGAACCTACTAATGATGCTATTGTTACATAAGAATCAACAATTGAAGTAGAGCGTGATGGATAAAATCAATATGCTACTCCACATGAACCTATTAAAGATGTCGTTGTTTCACATGAACCAATAAATAAAACAAAGTAGACTGAAATAAATCAAACTACTGCTCCATAAGAACCTATCAATGATGTTGTTACTCCACAAGAACTAGTATCTCAGATAGTGCAACAAAAGGAGGAAGGAAATGAAGAAATATTGCAGTTTGTTATTGAATATGCCATTGTAACAACAATAGATACAAAATAAATTAGAGTCTGAAGGGATTTCGAAATAAACATTTTTGTTGGAATATTTAGATAAATGGAAGAGATTGGGCATCTCATTGTAAAGTGAAGTTATCCATTTGAGGAGACATAAAGATATTTTTGAAAATATTAAGAGAACTTGGGTTGGAACTGTGTTGGTCTAGGATTTGTTGAATATTAAGGAAGAAAGGAAAAAAACGATACTACATGTAAATAATTTCAAGAGGAAGTAAAGTTGTTACAACACGAAAAGGGACAAATGTATGAGCTTGTAGAGAATTCATTGAGTTTTAGGGTTCCTTCTCCTTCCTACCCCCTGTATTTGTAGGAAAAAATCTTCTTTTTTCAATTAACAACAATTAAGGAAAAACGACCATACATAGTAATGGAAAACCAATATTTTCTGGAAACTTTCCAGAAGGCCAATTTTTCTAAGAAACATCTGCTTTGTGAGTTGTATCTACATGATCATTCTTGTTTTGGGGTAGGTTCCTTTAACATCACACCATATGTTGGAGATTTTAAACTAACATATTTTACATAATTAATGCAAAATCAAGTTAGTTGGAAGGCCTACCATGATACTATAACAAGAAATGAGGGAGCTGTGAAACTTCTTATTCAGAATATGACAAGGCCTGTTCAGACTGTTCTCGTGGATTATATAAAAATATGGAAATATACATCGACTAGAAAGATGTTTATGGAACCGAGGAACAATTTTTTGGAACATTTTATTAAGAGTATTATGGGTCTGAGATAAAATGCGTTAGAAGGAAGTAAGGAAAGATGGGAAGCCTGCAGGGAGGAATTGAGGTATGAGGACCCTTTCTATTTTCAAAGTTTTTCACTTTCACTTTATAGGCTATATCCACATGAAGAATGAATTAAGAGAAATTTTATTAGTTGGTATGGGCTTAGATTCATATTCCAACTTATCTAGCTTTCTGTTTACAAGTATCAACATCCATATGAGGTGAATGATAAACTGTGGGAAATGGATTTAGTTATTTCTTGAGGTTATAGAGATTCTGGTGAAGACACGTCAAGGGCTTATGATATTTCAGAGATCCATTCACAACATGTCAGAAACCAGTTATAGAGGTATGCATGAGGACATGCACATGTTTAAGTTGGGGGGATATGTTGGGATGCAAAATTGGCACCTTTTTACACCTATTTTCCCAGCCTTTTCTTATCGTTTTGACTCTCAAATCCATTCATTATCACTATAACAATCATTTTAAACTAAAGTACGTCTCCTTTTTGTATGTCATCCTTATTATCTGCTTTTTCTTGTAATTTGACATAGAATCTAACTTCTTTAGAAAATTTTATCAATAAATTGACAAAGGGTTGTTCCAGGGTGTGTGGGTTGTTGACGTGTTGTTACAAGACTATATCTCCCAGTATTTCCTCACCAAGAATGGATTGAAGACATTGTTGATGCTACTGATACACGTTGAACTAATTTTGGAAACATTTTTCTCCTATGTTTAGTAATTAAGATCGATTTGGTCAAGGTATAACTCGAACATCGAAGGAGACATTAGACAAGTTGTTATAGATTGGTTTCAACTAGAGTTTTTTATTTTTTATTTTTTTTATTTTTTCTGCAGGAAAAATCGAAAATTTTCATTATCAATAAAATTTTTAACTGTGGACATGCATCAACATTCTATCTGTTTTAGGGTCATGCAGGACTGCAAAACAGATTATACGACCATTATCATACAACCAAAAATCAAAGATAATCACACACACACACACACATATATATAAACATCTGCTCAAACATTGCTCTCCTGAGAAACCATGTCTGTCAATCAAGCTAGAAAAAGAAATTACAAATAAGAACCTATATTACATGGGGAGAAAAATTAATTTTTTCTCCCTTTATTCTTTTCAACCTTCGCCAAGCACCTTGTGTTGGTGTGGCTGAGATAAGGGCAAGTTGTAGATCTTCAGTAATTTCTCCATTGTCCTTATCTGAGTCTGAAGTGTCTGAGATGTGTCGTTTTTTATTTCCTCCACATTCCGGTGCCCCATGGTCCCTTGTCGGCTGCTCCGATCAGGTAAGGTCAATAGGGTCTTGCATCTCTTGTTCTTTTGTCTCATGTTCAGTTGTTCTCTAATTATTCTCATTTGGGATGAGGACATCCTCTTCTTTGTTTGTCTCCTGTTTTGGTTCACTTGAAGGAAATTTCCATCCCTTGGGAGTTTTCCCTATCTTTTTTTTTCTTTCGTTCTTTCTTCTTCTTCTTCTTCTTCTTTTTTTTTTTTTTTTTTTTGGTCCTGTTATCTTTTTTTGCTTCCAGACATGTATTTTGCAGATGACCTATATTCCTACATATTCTGCATCTAAATGTAGTATTTTCAAATTCAAGATGTTGAATCCATTTACGTTGTTTATGAATCAGTTGTATGCATTCTGGTAGCCCTTTTCTTAGGTCCACTTCCACACATATTCGTGCAAAAGTGTATACCCTCTCCTCCAAGCGTTGAGTGTCTGTTTTTATGTATCTCCCAATGATGTTCCCTATTCCTTATAATAATTTTTTGTTCCAAAAATGAAGTGGAAGGTTGTATAACCTGACCCGGACCGACATTCTAGTCATTTCCATGGTGTTTTCATCGAAATCCGGGAACCACGGTGTGATGATTAACCTAGTGGATCCCCAGAACCACGGTCCCTCCCTAAGGATGATGTCTCTGGCGTCCAAGTATAGGAAATTGACAACGAAAAACCCCTTTGAACAGAGGTTTATTTCGCATTCCATGGTCCAATTAGTGTATATCCAATGAAAGAACTCCATTGGTTTGGGCCAGAAACTGTTGAATCTACATATTAGTGTTTGAGATTCAAAAGTGGTTCGGTGCTCTGGGATATCTATTTTAAGTTATGGTATGCAATTTAGCTGCTCCAGAGTATATGGTTTGGGTGCAATCTCAGCTGTTTCAGTTGGATTAGAAAAAAAAAATTCCCCTGTAATATATTTCTGTAAGAGGGACCTTGGGAGAGATCAGGTTTTGATGAGCTGGTTCCCCTTATGAGCCCTTGAGTTCCATGTTGTTCTGCTATGCTTCCTCTCAATCTCAAATTGAGGTAAATAGTGAATCCTAAACATATGGAGTAATATTTAATGGAGCAGGAGTCTTGCAAGGACCTCCCACCAAAAATTAAAGATTGTAGATGGCAAGGATAGCTAGATACAAAACTGATATTAATTTTCAGATTTACAACCCCTTCGTTTCCCGTGTCCAAATTAAGATATTGTTCCCCATAGGGGGCTTAATAAAAATCTGAAAGCGTTCATTACAAACCTGCTCTGGCAGTTTAGGAGGGGGCCGAAGGGAACCAGGTACTAAAGCATCGCTGTGAAGGATAGTGGGGGTCTGGACATATCTATCTTGTGCCTTGCACAAAGGAGCACTGCTGCCGTGTAAACCTCGTTCGAGTCCAGGTCCCCGAGAGTATCTGTATGCCCCGCCCCTCAAGGACGTCGTCGGCCCCAACAGTGGGAAGGTCTTCGAAGTGTTGAGATCATACTCCGATTGTTCGCCCTCGCTTCCGATAAGGGAAGCCACCATGTAGTTCCGGATCCTGAGTAGTGATTCCAGACTTGTGGGCGCGATCGATTTTGTGGTTAACCCCCGGGAACCCACACTACCCACAGGGCTATCTCAGAATCCAGAGACCCTAGTGTCCTCCCATAGGAGAGTCACCCAGGTGGGGGCGACCCTTCTCCACCCTTGCAAACTATGGCACATGGGAAGAAAAGGGGGGTCATATCCTTAATTGCCCACTCAGTAATCCGAAAACTCCGCCCCTCATGAATACACAAGATAAAAACATGAGATACAATAAAACCAGAGTGTAAAGAGAGAGATACCCATGATATGCGCACCCTCTAGATTCTAATGGACCCATGCACTGTTAATTAGAATCCTTTACTGCGAGCGCCGCCTCTTTCATGTGATCTATGCAGAGGAACGAAATGGGAACCACAGTATATGGCGGGGTCATTTGTAGTCGATCCTACCCTCCCTAACCGCACTTGTGTAAGCGTGCCTCCTACCCCAGCCACAGTCTCCAGCCCTCTTACCCTGTCACGCATTACCTCTATTCCGCCGACGAGGGGTAGCAACTTGGTGCCTGGTGTAAACAGATACCCAGGATATCCGATCGCCGAGTGTGGGAGCAGAGAGCCCCAGTTAATCTCGCATTCAAATTCCTTTCGAACTATGGGAGATCGGAAAACAATTTCTGGAATTTCCTTATTATCCAGCTTCCCGTCTCCTTCATGTGCCGCTGCTTGGCTAGAGATCGGGGTCCACCCTTCCTTATGGTCTAGAACCAAAATAATCACTGTGCCATTCACTCTTGGTGCACTGTCCAGAGGACCCGTTGTAGAGCCGACAAACCGCCATGGCCTGCGAACCCTAGCTTTCCCGCTCTCCATTTTCGTTGCATAAAAATCCTATTCGTTCTAGTTCTCAACTAGGGTTATTTGTGAAAATAAAGTTATTATATATTATTTATTTAGATCACATGAGAATGGAAAGATTATCATGATGATATTATATTTCAAAAATAAGAATGTATTTTGGAATTATAAAATAATGTACTCTCTTCCCATGAGGCACTCATAGAAAAATAACATAGGAGGGAGTAGTGACATTGTAATATTGTACTAAAACTTTTCATTAATGCAATATATACCATTTTTGGCTTCATAGCTTTCTTTTGCATATCTTGTGTGTTATGTAATTTACTAGCCCCTATTGGGAAGGAATGGCCCTCCTTAGTGGGGATCACTGGTTAGAAAGGTACTGTAGAAATGTGTTTATTTCCTCTCAGTTATGATTCATGTGTGAATTATTATTAATGTTACAATCTTATTCATGCATCAAGTAGTTGTGGAATTCTAATCTCTGTTATTGTGTGACAATATAGGTCTTGGACTGGTCCCTTCATTAGTGTGATGTTTATTTGATTTTTGTTATAGATTCTTGGTTTGTTCACTCACTTGAATGAGTGTTTCAACAATTTCTTGAGTATTGATGGCTTCCAGGAGTGTTGTTTCTTTGAATCAGAGTGATTGTGTGAAAAAGTGAGTTTTATTCTACAATGTGTGTCTTTCCTTTCTGAATGTGTGAATGAGATTTGGAGTTTAAAAACAAGTTTGTTTTGATTGCTGAGAGTGACATTACAATGATTGGTTTTGAGGTTTTATTAGTACTGGTTTCCATATGAACCTACATATACTTTGCATGATAACCTTGAAAAAATAAGCCCACCCAAATTGAAAATTAAAGTGAGAGTTGGATCACCTATTTTGAATTAAAAGAGAAATTGATTTTCCCAACACTATCCACCTTTTTTGGAAACATAAGAAATCACAAACTCATCTAACACTGACATAGGTCAACCCATGTTGAATTGAACAAGCCATAGTTGATAAAATTATGGACACATAACTTAATATCACTTTCAAATAGAGGATCTAGCTATATTGGGTCGTTAAAGCAGGCCATATTTTACACCAAGGCAAGTAGCTCACTAGGGACCACGTTTAGCACAAGTTTCCCCATATAATGGAGGAAATCATCGCGATGAAGACCATTTCTTCCTAAGGGGCAAGGATAGATCTAGGTGGATATTAGTGGCCACCCACTTATTCCACCTATCTCACAACATAGTTTTCTATTTTGTAGCACAATTTCCTATTTTTGGTAGTTTGTATTTTTGGAAGTTTTCAAGTCTTAAACTTCCAAAGCCATTTTCATGCCATAAACAATGTTTTTTGGGGTAACAGGATGAAAAATTTCATTGAGTACCTTCAACAATAAAAAAATTGTACTACTTAGATATACCTTTCCAATGGGCTATCGTGCACGCCAAACAAAGAATAGATGCCAAAGTTATGACCTGAGAAGTTGACGTTCCATCTTACCCCATCAGGGCCCATAAGCCTTTAGCACTTCATCTCCTTGGATTAGGTTTTTGGATATTTAGTTTTTTCTTATTAATTATTCATGATAAAAAGGCATTAGATCCTCATTGTAATATAGTTTAGGCAGGTGCATATCCATCACATCTCTTATCATAGATAAGCTAACACTGTTCGAGCTAGTTTGCTTTCATTATACTTGTATACAATTTTCAACATTTTCCATTATTTAATTGAATTTAATTTTCATTGTATCTCTATGTTTTTGGTTAGTAATCTATATTTAATTTCATTCCCTTCATAAGATTAGATCACCATTAGTTATTATTTGACTCCCCATAGTGAGACTAACTTCAAGTAATTTGGATCTAGAGTGCAGTTGTGTGATGTTCTATAACTCAACTGGAATTTTTCCTCAAAATATTCCAAAGGCTCATCTACTCCCTCATTCATTCTGAATATCTGATCTCCAGCGTCTCTTTCTCTGCAATAATGTTGATAATTAGTGTTAAAATATTGTTTCATTTGTTCCCATGAAGTGATGTTATCCCCTTCTAGGATCTAGAACCAATGAAGGGTTGCATCTTTAAGAGTAGAAGGGAATAGTTTTATATTCTTCTCATCACTTTTGTAGTCATAAGTGTTGTAAACTACAACAAACTAAAACTTAAAAGTGCCAGGATACCTAGTACTCAACCCATAGAAGTATGGAAGGATATATGGATTGATGTTTTCATATTAGCTTCTCCATCTATTTCTCTAATGGAAAATATGAATTCTTTAGGTTACCTATTTTTAGACACGGTATTGGTGGATTGTGAAGGTATTTATCCTACTACAAGCTCCTTAAATATTTTTTCTTATTCACCTAAAAATGCCTCAGTATTGACTATGGATAGGGTAGGAGGCTTGCAATCAACAAATATAGGTTTACTACTAATGGAAGTGGCAATTTTGATAAAAAAAATTCCAAATTTATCCCTAACTCTTCGAGGCATAAAAAAAACAATATATTTTTCTATTTTTATAAAAAAAAATTGGAATGAAAATTCAATGCAAATTTTTTTTTTTTTGAAAATGAAGAATGCCTAATGAAATTTTGTTGTTTTTGCAGAAAGTGAGGTGAAAGAAAGAGTAAATCAACTAGGGAAGAAGATAATACCTTCTTTGGCACCTCCTGACAATGACACTAAAAAGTGATACATTATGGGAATTTATACACAACCATTAGGAGATATTGCTCTATATTATTAGCCCTAAGAAGACTACCAAAAAATAGAGAAGTGTTTGGACAAAAGTGAAAACATTAATGAATCCCCAAACTAATCAATCAAATTGATCATTCATGCATACAATTTCCTATCTAGGGTTTGATCTAAAACCTATTATCCTCATAGATTAGTGACAGATGTTGGGTTTGATGAAGAGATTACTTGCTCCAACTGGGAGATCTCGTCCTCCACAATAGATCTAGAACTTGCACACTAGCACCACCAAACAAGGAGCACAATTTCCCTTCCATAGAGGATTGTCAACGTAAACAAACAAACATAAACATGAAAAAATGATCACAAATTCAGATTTAAAAGAAGGAAACATTCTCTTCTATTGATCATAAAATTAAAATATACAATAATTATACCTTCAAGCATAGGACCTCCTCTCCATATTTTGGAAGAGTCTCCCCCCCTTCGAGCAATATGACCCCAAGACAAGATAACTCACAATCTTTGAATTAGAATCAAGATAACATGACTCTATAATCCTCTCTAGCTCTCTCTCTTTCTATATCTAAAGACTCAAAGTGTAGATGCATAGGGTGAAGAGAAGTTAGGAAGCTTCTTTAATAATTCATCCAAGCCAACTCGAAGAGATAGGATAAGTTGTGGCTTCAAATTGATATCCTAGGGAAAGTACATCTCCAAAAAACAAGACATGGCCGCAAGGACTAAAATAAGGAATTTTGGGTCCAGCTTCTAGGAAGAAGGTTGTTCCCTATAGCTGAAGGCCTTCAACCACTCCATGAGGCACTAGGTCCCAATGAATATGGCCTAAATTAGGTCAAAAAGGGATTCGAGGCCTAAAAAAAGTCAACCAGTAAAAGCATTCATTAGTGCTGACTCTAGGGAGAAAATAGGCTTATAACATGATGGCCCTTAGTATTGTAACAATAATACTAGAAATCCCAAGGGTATAAAATTTAATTCTCAACCCAGGGTTTGTAAAGACTTAATAGTGGTTGGCACTATGTGTGCATTATGCACTTATCTTTCTTTTTTTACTGATTTTTATATGGGTGAAAACACTGAGATTATATCTAGTTACTTAAATACCATACTAATTGCTCTATGTTATAGGAAAAAATTTAGAATTGTAGGAAATGTAAGGAAATGAAATAGCCTATGCTAGCTGTAAGAAAAGAAGATAAACCATCTTAACTATGATGAAAAAAAAACATGTCTATTCTATTGTGCAATGAAAGAAAACTCACAACTAAAATAAATCATGTAAGTAGAAAATCCTAACTCTACAGGAAAAATATAATTTCTATAGAAACTAGGTCAAGGAATCTAATTGGTATATTTGCTTCTAAATTCCATCTTCACTGTTTTAGGGACATTGTAACATATTAATGAAGATGAAACATTAGTTGGATGCAAGTTTGGATGAGTTTCATGAGAAAAATGCAAACTACTATGGGAGTCCCTATTTTGTTAGAGGAGATAATCCAATGTGTAGTACGTGCTAAGGAAACAATTTGAAAGCAAAGGGACGATAATTAAGGGTAAGGAATGATAAAGGAATCATGTCCATGTCATCATGTTAATGGTAGGAGGGTTTATTTAGAAAATGGGTGCTTGTAGAGTCTTCTGTAGCTCTACAAAAACAAGGAATTGTATAGTTGCAATAACCAATAATGATAGACATAAAATAAATATAAAAAACTAAAATTACTTAAAATGCATGAAAATATATGCCAACTAAACAATATAATCCCCACTAAAGTTACCATCTAGTTCTCAAATAATATGCAAGAAAATATTGGTCACAAACAAACTAATTAACCCTGCATAAAACAATACTCATAAATAAACTTGCAAAAATGAATAAATGCATAAAGGACAATAATATAGAAGTGGTCTTGAGAACCTAGGCCAGACTTAGCCCAAGGAAACTTATATTATTGAAGGAATACAATATAAGAACCAAATATGTCTTTAATTAGCTTTAAAATTGCTTGTACATCAAAATTTGCAAAACGGAAACTCTTAAAGCTTTATACTACTAATTTTTCCATTAAATTAAAGTATTTTATAGTTTCCTAATTTTCTCTCAAGCCCTCTATTTATACAAGATGAGGGAGGGGAAGCCTCCTTGAAAGAAATACTGCTTTCCCTCCCAAACTCCTAAAAAATAGGGTCATTCTCCTTGAGTGACCTCATAGTTATAGGGAGGAGTATTTAGTGCTCTAAGTCATATGAGTTTAATCTTCCTATAGCAAGGGACTGGTCCCATAAATATATATGACTAGATATCCTTTTGATCTGAGCCAAATCTTCTCAATATTCCACATCTTAATCACATTAGGCACATAAAGCATGATAAACATATTTAACCTTCTTAAGAACTCATTTAAGCTAAGAAAAATTTATAAAGTGCAAAAGGGAAGGTCTAATACAACCTTTAAGTTCCTAGGAAAGGTTCGATGAGCCTTATATTTTACCTAACTAGGAGGCCCATCAATTAAACAAGAATAACAAAGATGGTGTTCTTTTTTGTTGCCCCAACATTTCAAAGTCTGCCTATTATATTTACTTCTTTATGTATTTCTAGTTGTTGGGCCATGTGTCTGGGTTTTAAATGGGCTATCATGATATTTTTGTTGGTGAGGGAATTCACAGTAGGTCTTCTCCTCCGTAACCCCAACATTTCACCAACATTTTCTTCTTCCAAAATTTATGGGGTTTACCTTAGTTTCCAACTACTTATAGCAATGTTTTTCCGTTTGGATGATCTCATCAAGTGTCTTGGGATCCTTATACTTTATCATATCCGCAAATAGTCTTGTAATTCATTGAGAAAATATTATGTTTCCATCTCTTCATCTTTGAGAAATGGTAAATATTCCAATAGTACTATGAACTGATTAGCATAGTCTGTGATTTGTCCCATTCTTAGTTCATAGAATTTGTTTATCTTGTCACTATGTTACCCTTTTATATATCTTGTGGTTGGTCTATGTTGCAACAAACTATGCATTTTGGATAGGTTTTGTAGTAGTATCATGTTTAGCTTTGTCTCCTCTTTTTTTTCTCTAATGAGTTTGTTAGTGTCTATTAGTCACCAGTGATCAAATGTACTCTTTCAAGATTAGTTGATAGGGTCCTAGGTTAAATTTTATAGTTTCAAATAAAATTTGATCATTGGTTGTTGTGTAGGTCAGTGCTGCTCCCTCCATTCATTCATGGTCATCATCACTCATCATGGTCAAGTATTCATTTAAGTGTCTATGGTTATGAATGAGTTAATATACCATCATCTAGGTCATGGTCAAGGATTACATTTGAGGTGTGATCATTTGTTCATGTCATCAAAATCTACATGGGAGTCATGTCATCACCATTGTCACCATCATGGGAGTTAGCAAATTAGATTATAAAGCCAAAGGAGCAACGAGAAAGGTCAACTCAGAATTTCACAAGTTTCAAATGCTTCCAAGTAAGTTAGTGATCATCCCTCACCTTTCATTCAGCTTAATTTCTTTAGCAAATGGTGGATTCCCTCTTCTAGCGTTTTCAACTACGTTTTTGAATTTCATTGATGTTTGGCTTGCTTCAACAAGAAAACCCCTAGTTTCATCACCTAATAACCTTCACACATAACTCATACACCTTACCAAATCATTCCATATCATTCATACCTCTCATTACTCCCATTTTCACTCAAACCCTAATCCTCACTACGTTTTTGTATAGATAACTAGGTTAACTATGTGTTAAGACCATTTTTCCCTCTTTACATTACCCATTTCAAAAAATTTAACCTGCATTGTGTTTCTAATTCACCATCCTATCTCCCCAATTTTTTATGGATTTTTCCCTAACTCCATTCCATCTCATCTCTATCCCTAAACTCACTACATCATTATCCCATGTTTTCTTAATTTTCACCTTCCTTTCCTTCACATCAAGCTATGGTTTATTTTTGCAAACAAAAACCATGTATAATTAGAAGAAAAAGTACAAAAAATGAGGGCAAGTGTCCAAGTTTGAGCCAACTCAGACCCATGGCATAATTTTGAGAGTTTTGTGATCATTTTCTAGGGTTTACATTGCACACAAGGACAATCCTACTTAAAATTTACTTTTCGAAGTAATGAAGATGAATTTGACAAAAGTGAAAGCGTTTTCTATCATTAATAGACCAAAGAAAAAAGCCTCCTTCATTTTACGCACAGGTTTTATGATTTGAGAGAAATTCCCAAAATATAGTTGCTCTAGGTCATTTTCTACACTTTTGGACAGGCTGTCTTCAAGTCACATTTTCAGGGGTTTGGAGAAGGGTTTTGCAGTGCTTGATGACTCCATTGTGTAGTAGACATACTAATATTTCTAACCATACCACTTGCAGCCAAAAAATCCTCTGGGAAGGCCTCCAAAATCCCTCTCAAAGAGCACGCTATGCTTCTGTAAAGAGCACACTACGCTTCTGCAACTTTTAGCGACCAAATTCAAACTTGGATTATGAACAAATGGGAAAGTAATTTTGAAAAATGGAGGATTTTTTGTTAATAACATACCAAATAACAAAACCCTCTCGTAGGTTTTCTAAAAAATTTATGGTTAGAGAGATATGGATCCATATTTGAGCCCTAGTTTTGCTAAAAAAGTTTAGAAAATTTTGGATTTTTGACAATTTTGGAAATTTCGCTTCTAGTTGTGCGACGCTTTTCTTCAGAGGCTCCAAATGAGGTTTAATATACATTTTTGGATTGATATTAGAGTGTAAATTCTATATATGGTCTTGGTTTTCCATGACACCCCCCAGTTTTGGAGAAAAACTCAAAAAACGCCCTCTTTTTCATGCTTCTGCCACTGTTTTTCCATGTGCGCGATGCTTATGGAGTAAGCTTGGAAAAATGGATTTTTCAAGGCCTTGAAGGAGGTATTTTTTCAGTTTCAAGGTTGGGTTGGATAGAGGAAATCCAAGGCTACCTTTCCCAATATTCATATCGACAGGAGGATGCCTAAAAGTTAGCTAAAAATGCCCTCAAAGTGGCACAATGCTTCTGCTGAAAAGTGCAACGCTTCTGTGTGTTGCGCGATACTTCTATCTTGGATGCTTTCTGGATAGGTGTCAATGAAAAATGGTCCAAATATCGAGGTTACAAATGTCCCATGAGGTGTTTTGTGGATAAGGGAGTCTGTTTTTTCCCCTCATTGTTGAGGAATCATGTAATTGCTCAAGGAGACAAAGGCTCCTAGTTATTAGCAAAATTTGGGGGGATTGTTTCTAACTTCCCTAAATTCTAGGTAATGACTCATTAGGTGAATTTATGATGTATTTTGGATCAGGTTTCAATCCAATGAGGTGGCATATTCTCTATTTTCTATATTTAGTCCAACTCAAGTCATTTTAGGGGTTGGATAGTTGTTTTTTGTAGTGTGAAGCTTATGTACAAAATTTTTTAGTGAAATCAAAGACATGTTGTAGCTATTCTTTTGGGACTCTAGTGGTAGGCTTATGTTGGAATAGGGTTCCCTAACCCGCGCTTTTGTACAATTTTGTAAATTCTGTCCTGCGTAGGGGTTTTGGGGTGGGTCAAAGCCCCTAAATGTTTTGTAATGGGTTAAAGGGTAGCTCTAGGGTGCACAAACCACAATTTTCGGACCATAGGATAACAAAGGCTACGATACTATAAACAACCAGTTAAAAGGGCTGCGAATAAACCCATTCTGTGCGAACCTAGTAAGTTATAATATAGATCTAACTCGAATTACCTACTCTCTCTCAAGGTGCGGAAACCTAGTTCCAACACCCTCATACTGCTTCAGGTGTGACCTTGGCCTACGCAAGTAGGTCATTGCCGAAAGGGCCAGTAGTATAGGGGCTTGTTGGCAAAACCTTAACCCCTGAATCTAGGTCAGGACCCCTCAAGCCAACAAATGGTTCTGTTGCTGGGACCAAGAGCATTTTGAGAGAGAGATCAGGTAATGCCACGAGGTCCTTGGAGACCTGAGAGGGTGGAAATTGAAGATTGGTTTGAAAGACAGATTCAGGAGTTTTCTGTAAAGGAGAATCGTAGCATGAAGTTGATGACCGAGAAGTGGAAGAACAAGTACATCTTCATTGAAGTCTATGAAATTTTATTTGTAACCTTTGTGCACGAGCTTTAAGAGTGGTTGGAAAGACTCGTAGAATTCCAGACGTGCTGGAAGGACGATCAGGTAACACAATGGACACCAGAATTGATTCAAGAACTAGAAAGGACTGACAATACGATCACCCGTACTATATATTACTGGGTAGATAACGTGCTAGGTGTATTCGTGACATAATTCGTAGTTGATTAGTTTTTGTCCTACTCTGAGGCAGAGTGGAGGTTCTTTAAGGGTTTCCGAGGTAAGTCCTTGAAAACATTGCCTTTGTTAATCGAAATATTACTGTGCAAAAGGGGCGTTCTGTGCAACCACACTAAGTGAATGACCTCTGATCTGAGCGAGAGCACAACACGAAGTGGTAAGTACTACCGAACTAATCAAGAAGGAGATAGATATGTCTACAGTCCATTAAGAGAATCGGCTGCACATAGCCCTCTAGCTACACCACCTTCAAGTTAGCATAAGGGTAAGAACTCACCCATACCTCCACCCCCACTAGAAGATGATATGGCCACACACATGAAGCTACCTACCTTCAAGGGTGTAGGGGATGAAGATATGGACCGATTTTGTTTTGTCGTAGAATTAGTATGGGTTACGCAGAATGTGGCTACCGACACTGTAAAGAGAGCACAACTATCACTCGCCTTTGAAGGAAGGGCCTTGGATTGGTATATGGGGTACGTAGGACAACACGCAGATCCATCTATTCCAGAGATTAAGACAACGTTAAAACAACAATTTCAGAAGCCTAAGTCCTACTCTCAAATAGTGGTCGACTGAATCGGTATGGGGAACTGATAAGCGGCTAAAAAAGGTTATCAGAGATGGGTAATTTCATTATGATGATAAGTAGCACAAGGAATGGTTTATCACAATGCTGTTGCCTCACTTGCACGAACCTATGGGTCAGCAATCGATCACAATGCAAGATAAGGCCTTGGAGATTACTATGAAAATAGACGCTGCACCGAGGGACGATGATCAGTTTGGGGTACAACAGATATAGGGGAAGTTGGAGGCAATGCACCTTGAAATACAAAACCTACGAAAAGAAAGGTGGAAAGAGGCTAGTCCAGACATATGGTGCATAATATGCAGGGTGTCTGGCCATACCAAGGATCAGTGTCCTCTGCTAGCAGATTACATGTAGGTTGGGTGACCTAGCCCATTGCGTCCTAAGGAGGTTGCGAGACCAAGTGGTCCAACGTTATGGTGCGCTGATTTTCGTGTCGTCGGGCTACATGATACTAACCACTGTCCCCGTCTTGGTGCTTATGTTCTAGAATTGAAGCAGCAATGATGTTGATTCTGCTTCTCCATAGGGCATGACAAACATAATTTCTAGACCTATGACTTAATGATATATCGAAGAAACCTATACAGGGTACAGGCTGACCGTACCTCCCTCAAGAAAAGGAGGCTCCCCATCCAGAGGCAGGGGAGGGGGAAGGTGTGGAGGCACAGGTCAGGGAAGAGGACAATTGATCCTTTACAACTATGGGGAGATAGGGAACTTTGCGAGGGGTTGTCCGAACCGTGCACGATAGTGTTGATGTTATTGTAGAAAACTGGACCATGTGATTGAAGACTGTCCAATTCTGATAGAAAAAATGCAGGAAAAACAAGAGACACCTATGCAGAATGTACGGAGGGTTAAGGCAGAACCGTGTGATGAAGGACCAAGTATCTATGTCATAATGCGTAGCGGCATGGCTACTGGAGGAGCTACAGAGAAAGCCGAAGCTGAACCTCTTACCTGAAAAGCAGTGGTCAAACAGGAAGGCTTGGACCTACGGAAGGAAAAGGAAACCTTCGTCGCAGCTCACAAGGACTTTACTAAGGATGAGGTGCCTACTTCAAAAGCTCTAGAAAACCTGATAATAGACGATGAAGTTAAACCATTTCTACAAGCATGTATGAAGCTATTACGCAATGAGAAGGTAGTAGAAAATTTGCAAGCACTAATAGAAATCTACGCAAAGAGAACTAACCTGCCCCCAAAAGTTAAGGATGTGCACACACTTTACAAGCATAAGAAACACATTGGTCGGGAAATGTGGCTAACAACGTAGATTGGTGACTATGAAATGGATCAAGCTATTTTGGACCTGGGATTAGATGCGAATGTACTACCCAAGTAAACTTGGCAGCGAATGGGAGAACCTAAGTTAGAATGGTTCACTATCCAGCTGTGCATGGCCAACTAGCAAAAGATCGTACTGTTGGGAAGACTGTCAAAAAATATGGTAGATATTGTAGGAGTTAAGGTCTGCGCCGACTTTGAGGTCATTCAGATTGTGGAAGATGTGAACCCCTATCCTACGCTCCTAGGATTGGATTGGGAAATAGACATGGGAGGTATTATCAACCTAAATAAAATAAGCATGGTGTTTGAGAATGAGGGTACAAGGGTGATATTCCCCCCAGACCCTGCGGAAGGAGAGCGGTATATAGAACTAGTGCGTGAAGAAGAGGATGTGGATCACATCTATAAGTTAACCACTCGAGACGAAGATTGGATCAATCCTATGGCTGATGGTGTGCTTTGTTGGGAAAAGGACAACGAATGCTTCTCTGACTCCGATGGGAAGATAGAAAATTGGCAGAATTAGTTACATGATGTATCTGTGTTGTGATGTCTTAGAATCACCAAGAACTTCTGATGCATCCCCTCAGAGGTAAGAGAACTACCCTAATTTTATGGTTATGGTAGTATTAGGGAGTTTTTGCGAGCATTTGAAGCTGAAGTCCCACAGGAGCAAAGGTTGTGGGCCCTTAAGCTAGCCATGCACGCAAGCCCGACAAGGTGGTGGGACACGCATAAAGGGACGTTCCAGGATTGGGAAGAGTGTCGAGATATGATGGTCCTATGGTTTGAACCTCCGTTTCACCTGCGGGTAAATAATTTCCTTGGCCCAGGGGACCCTCGCGAGCACTTGTCCACATGGATGGAGAAATTGTGCGAACGAACTACATAGGAATGGGTTCACCTGTTCATTCATTCCCTGGGGCCAATCCCCATTGCATGGTATTTAGATGCAGAACTACACCAGCGCACCCGTCACTGGGAAACATTGAAGGACGAGTTTGTAGGGACATTTGGGTTGGTAGGCAGAATGGAGGAACTCGAAGAAGCTTTGCAGGATATAGATGCCTTAGTATGTGATGAATCACACCCTTGCACAACACAGGGGGCACCAACATGGAAAACATAGATGTAGGATATTGTCAACTACCGGAATTTAGCAATAGAAGAGTGTGTTGAAGACCCATGAAATGTCTCTATCCCAGAGTCGGAGGGAGAGCGCGTAGTTGCTGGACCCCCACTGCAGACCGTCGATGTCACTAAGCCTCTGAAGCTATGAGAAGTCAACATTGGAATGGAGGAGAAACCTAATCTAGCTAAAATTGGGGACTACTGGGATGATGATACTGTAGGAAAAGTTGCAAAACTCCTCACGGAATACCAGGACTTATTCTCGAAAAAATTCTCGGAACTCAAAGGGATTACAAGGGACCTAGGGGTCATGCGCATCACTTTAAAACCAAATGTGAGCCCTATTAAGCAACACCCTTATCGGTTGAACCCTAAGTACAAAAAAAAGGTCAAGGAAGAAATTGAAAAAATGATAGCCGCAGGTATCATCGAACTAGTCGAACAGTCAGATTGGATAAGTCCTATGGTGGTTGAGGAGAAAAAGACTAAGGGAGAGATATGGATCTGTATTGACCTGCAAAAATTGAATGATGCCTGCATACATGATCCCTTCCCTATGCCATTCTCAAATGAAATCATTGACAACGTGGGGGGGGAAGGAAGCATATTCGTTCACGGATGGGTTCTCGGGCTACCATCAGATCAGGATCGCACCTGAAAATAACAGCAAAACCATGTTCGCTACTGAATGGGGATATTTTCAGTACATTGTCATGCCATTTGGGCTCAAGAATGCCCGTGCCATCTTTTCGCGGGTGGTGGTCGCAGTGTTCAAAGAGTTCATCCACAAGTTTTTGGAGGTATATTTTAATGACAAGACTATCTTCAGGTTGGTAAAGAGGCATGTATCAAACCTACGTATGATGTTGGATGCCTGTCAAAAACACTAAATTTCCCTGAATATCAAGAAGTACATATTTTGCATACCCTTCGGGATCTTGCTCGATCACATAGTTTTTCAACAAGGATTGATGGTTGACCTTGCCAAAGTAGCAGTTATCATAAACTTGGTAGTACCTACAACTGAGAAACAACTGCACTCTATCCTTGGACACACAGGCTACTACAGGAAGTTCATTCAAGGGTACGCGCTGATCACAGCACCTATGGAAAAATTACTAAAGAAGGACGTTTCATTTTTTTGGGACGAGGAGTGCCAGAAGAGCTTCGAGCTACTCAAGGAGAATATGGTCTCTGTGCCTATTCTCATATTTCTTGACTGGGTGAAGGTTTTCCATGTTCATGTAGATGCGTCGGGGATTTCCTTGGGAGCTATCCTTACACAACCTGGAGACAGAGACATTGACCATCCAGTTGCATTTGCTAGTAGGAAACTTTCTAGTGCCAAGCACAACTATTCCACAACGGAGTGTGAGGGGTTGGCCATGTTATATGCCCTGTAGAAATACTGGCATTACCTGTTAGGAGGGCACTTCAGTATGTTTACAGATTACTCGGCTTTAAAGTGCCTAGTGAATAAGATTGCGTTGGGGGGGAAAATTTGTCGGTGGCTACTGTTGTTCTAAGAATATGACTTTGAGATCATCGTCAAGATGGGGAAATTGAATGCTAGGTTGAATGACTTATCCCGAATCGACAGTGGTGAAGAACCAACCAACTTGGAAGAAGGATTGCTTGATGCGCAATTGTTCGCTATTAAGGTGGTTGATGTGCACTTCGCTGACATCGTTCACTTATTGACTACAAGGATGGCACCTGAAGAGTATTCAATACAATAGAAGAAAGAGTTGGTAACCCGGACAACAGATTTTACCATCATGGCAGGCCATCTATATAAGTTGGGAGCTGAAAAGGTGTTGTGAAGATACTTTTTGGAGCATGAAAGGCACACTATCTTAGCAGAAGCTCACGGGGGCATAGCAGGAGGTCACTATGCAGGGAAAGCAATGACGCAAAATATCTTGAGAGCTGGGCTATGGTGGACTACACTACATAGTGACTCTCATGACTATTGCAAAGCCTGCGATACATGCCAACAGACAGGAAGGCCATCGCGTAGAGATGAAATGCCCCACAATTGCAAATGGCCCTGCAAGCATTTGACAAATGGGCCATTGACTTCGTTGGGCCCATCAGCCCACCATGAAAGAAGACAGGTCCGTGCTACATCATCACTACAACTGATTATGTAACCCTATGGGCCAAAGCACAAGCTATGAAGGATTTCACTGGAGATACCACTACGAACTTCATTTTTGAGCAAATTCTAACCAGGTTTGGTTGTCTAAAGGTCTTAATGAGCGATAGAGGTATGCATTTTGTTAATGAAACAATACAGGCCTTGAATGAAGAATTTTGGATCCACCACAAGAAAAGCACCCCGTATCATCCACAGGAAAATGGAGTTGTAGAAGCTTTTAATAAGATATTGGAGCAAGCACTAACCAAGGTCTATAATGTTGATCGCACCGACTGGGACGTGCACATCCCATCAGTTATTTGGGCCTATCAAACCACTTGCAAGAATTTGACGGGGAAGACACCGTTTAGGATGGTCTATGGCAAGGAGGACATTACGCCCATGGAGTATATTGTTCCTGGCTTGTGCATCATAGCCTTTACTGATATGGTGGAGCCTGATATTATGGAGGAAAAGTTAGTGCAGCTTCTGGCCTTGGAGGAAGATCGTTTCATTGCTAACTTCCATTAGCAAGTTCAAAAGGCTTGGGATAAGGCATGACAAAATTGACATATTCGGAAAAATATATTTGCGGAGGGAGAATTGGTCATGCTTTATGATAGCTAGTTTGCGAAACACCCAAGGAAGTTTCGTCAACACTAGCTAGGTCCTTATATGGTAAAGGAAATTACTGATGGAGGAGCGGTCTGGTTAGCCATGCTGCGTGGTGATATGGTACTAGGATATGTCAATGGTAGCCGACTCAAAACATATCGGATAAAATGACTATATGGATAGAGTAGCTACATGGGGTGGAATACGCGCACAACGGGAGACAATTGCAGGCAGGACCGTGGTACGCGCAGGGATTGATTGCCGGTTTGGAGGTCCAGAGAGGTGCGTAGGTGTGTGTTCAGAGCGTAGGAGGTGCACTGAGAGCGTAGGGGTGCGATCAGAGTGCATAAGGTATGCTGGAAGTGCAAGGGTAATATACAGCTGCGAAAACTAGCCGTTGGAACAATAAAACTGGGTAAAAAAAAAAATTTACCATTGAAAGGAGCGGGTGAATAGCAATTAAGGAGGCGATTTCCGAAGATTTTTTACTGTTTACTTGATGGTAAGTTCCTGATAAGTTTCACCCAACTGTTGGTTGATCTCAAAGGCTATAGAAACAGAAGGATAGCTCAAAAGAGAGTTCCGTGTATCTTGAGCAATTTATGTTTTGTAAGCGTCTGTGACTATTGTGCCTTGTTCATGTCTGAGCATGCTTCCCCTTCAGATAGTAGCCACCCTGAGTTCATTTTTCATGCCGTAATTAGTACATCTAACCTCGTCAAATCTTCCCAGACTGTGGCCTCGATGGAGAAAGAGTCTGATGAAGTACTAGAAGTTACCCCTGAAGTTGAGGAAGTTCTATCCACGTCGAGCAAGGGGAAGAAGAAAGGGAAGGAAAAATGCCAAGGGTTGGGGAAAATTGTGAAGTGGGCTAGAGGGAAGCCCTACAACTCCCCTCAGAATGTGAAATCCCCCCGAACAGTGCCCCAGACACGTTCACCTAACCCTTTGAAGTGGCCTTTGTTTTCTTAGGAAGAGGCCCGGATCCCTCAAACAATCAACTGACTGCCACCCTATGTCCGACCTTGCAGGCCCTCGACGCACACACCTAAGAATCTTGATGGCCTGCGCACATACCTGCAAATGTCTCTGATTCTTGGAGAGGTCCCCATAATTGGCAATTCCTTTGGAAAAATTCACTTGGTAAAATTCGATGACCACGACCTGGCTAATTTGGATGCCTTCCCAGAACTGGCACCTGAGCTATATCTTGAAAGGGTATTGGAGGATGACGTGATGAAGGTATTTCCTATGCCATGGGCGAGCAGATTGGCTAGCTATGGTATCTTAAGCCTACTGAGGATTCCTCGTTTTGGCCACTACAACGTCACAGACCGACTTGTGTGCCAGCTGCTTGCCCTGGTACATGATGGCAGCTTATGGATCCAGGATTGAATCCCCATTGATGCAACTCTTATTCACCATATTACTAGTCTCCCCATGGAAGGGCCAGACCCTATGCTGTGCATCGGAAAAAATTATGAGCAAACAATCGCTGAGAAGGTGCGCGAGGACTACCACGTGGAGCGTAACACGAGGATTCATGATCAACACTATCAACGACCCCGGTGCATGCATGGGCACCTTATTGTTAACATGGAAGATGATGTGCAAGTGCCAGGTTGCCATGATTCTTGCATATGTAATTCAGCTGGCAGGCTGCTCCGAAAAAGGGGTATGCTACAACTGGTCCTAGGTTTTGTGCAAAAAATCTTTGGAGAATGTGGGCGAGGCCCAGGACAAGGGAAAATCATTCTGCTACTCATGGCTACTACTCCTCATCACGTTGGTCGCATGGGGAAGCTCCTGAAGAATTAGTTCTCCCTGAGCTTGAGCCAGGTATGTGCGAGGGAGCGCGATACATGAACTTGTGGGATTCCACGGACGCGCAAAGTATTGAGGATAATCAAGTCTTTTGAGTCCTATTTTAGAGCGAGCTTGCAGATACTATCAATTCCCGTCCATGCTTGTCACTAGCTATTTACAATAAGTACAAGAGCATCGCAATGTTTCAGGTAACAATGCATAATGTACAGATCAAGGGCCATAAGGATCCAACATGGGTATCACTCCCATACATGGTCGCGGATGAGGAGATTGACCGCATTATTGATGGTTGGCCTCCGCACTAGAAGCTCACATTGAATTTGGGAACGAAGCACATTGCAGGTACGAGCACCACAAAGTTCATCCCACCCATCACTGCCAAGGAGACCAGAGGACAGGGTAAGAGTATTGGGAAGAAAGTGGACTCGGAAGCACAAAAGGGTTCACAGAAGGATTCGCACAAGGGTTTGCAGAAGGATTTGCAGAAGGATCTGGGTGTAAAGGGTCTGGATGCGGGAGGTGATGACTCCCCTTGGGGAATGAAACGAATGGGTGACCCTATTAAGGGACCATGAAAGAAGCAACGTGCTCAACGGCCGAAACGATACGAAGATTTACGTTGACAGAAGAGAACCTGGAGCAGATCATGGACGCAGTCACCCTTGCTGCAGAAGATAAATAGTTGGCTCTGGAAGAACATCAGAAGGCCACGGTCGACACCCTCCAGGATGAGCTCCGAGCTCTGCAGCTAAATACTGACACCTTTCAGACAAGTATGATCCAGGTAAGGTTAGCCCCAGTAACAAGCATCACATTGATCAGTACAATGGAAAGCCACTTATTGCCTCTGCCAAGCACAACCCTCATGCTGAGTCCACCCGACTTAGGAGCGTAGGTCTAGGCCTACGCAAAGGTGCAATTGGACCTAGCCCGCCTGCCACATGAACCATTATAGGTCCTCCACGCATCCTTGTGTGAAGATATTCAACACATGGACCGTCGCATACACCAGTAGCTCAGTACAGCTGAGCAGATGATAGAAGAGAAAACTATTGAAATATCCCAAGCACACGCTGCATGTACCCTCGCCACTACACATTAGACAGAGTTAGAACACCTAATCAATAGGCTCTGTGCATATGTCACTGAAGATATCCCAGCTTCTTCCACCCCCCAGGTCAAGATTGAGGGGCTTGTTGCAGCACTCAAGGCTTCAAGGACCGAGATCCAGGTGGTTAAGACAGATATGGAACAACATATTGTAGCCTTGCAGGCCAAAATACAGCCAGAAACACCACTTGAGGTAAGGGCCCAGTGAGCTGCACTGGTCACAGAGGCCACTAATGTCATCACATATCATATTGCTCAGGGTGCTGGACTATTGGAGACAACTATGCAGCTGTGGACTAAGGTGCAAGGAGATCCTCTCCTGGGTGAACTTACTCAAACGTTGCGTCAGAAGGAAGAAGAGTTTGAGCAGTTAGAAGCCACTATGCCTACTCTGATCCCTGCTCAATGCTTGGCATGACTACATACCAGCCACATGCTGAGAGACGACATTGAAGAGCTCTGCCAAAAAAAGAAGGTCCTTAGCGACCACCCTAAGCTTTGGGTCGATGAAGTCCTCAATCTCTCTCAGGATGTCGATATCACAGTTAAGCGACTAAACCAGACTTTGGAGAGCATCACTGCTGCTACAGAAGGTCCAACGTCACAAAAGTTGGTGGATATTACTCAGAATGCTGCTGCGTAGAGTGAAGGAGTGCTGCCCCTGCTGCTTGAGGCAATCAAGAAACTGCAGGTGAAGATGGAGAAACCACGGCCGTATTGACTCAGGACAAGTCACAAGATTGTGTTGGGGGTTTTTTGGAACGGGGTTCCCTAACCTGGGCTTTTGTACAATTTTGTAAAGTCGGTCTTGCATAGGGGTTTTGGGGTGCGTCAAAGACCCTAAATGTTTTGTAATGGGTTAAAGGGTAGCTCTAGGGTCCGCAAACCACGATTTGCGGACCATAAGATAGCGAAGGCTACGATACTATAAACAGCTAGTTAATTGGGTCTAGTAGGTCAGAAAGTTGATAGATTGATGCTATGTGTGAACTGTTAGATATGTTTTGGGTTGTTTTGGGTAAGGACTCCTGCTAGCTATGTGTGCGGAGATCCTTAGTCCTACTGTGTGCAGACCCCGCTAGGCTTTGTGCGCGGGCTGTGTTTTGGCTATAAGTGGATCTAAATGTTAATGAATGCAAAGTATCGTTAAAGTATCCACGTGTATCTAAATTGGTTATGTTTACTGCTGAAGCGCATCTGTGATATTTAAGAAAGTTGCGAATGTGTCTATGTTCTGGAATTGGCTTAAGTATCTCTGTGATCTGATATGGGCTGCGATTATAGTGCTTTGTGATGGTATTTGATAACACACACATGGATGCAAATGTGTTGATTAGATCTGATAGGTGTGTTCTAGTTGTATGCTAATTACATTGTTAAAAGGGCTGCGAATAGACTCATTTTGTGTGAACCTAGTAAGTTATAATACATATCTGCCTCGAATTACCTGCTCTCTCTCAGGGTGTGGAAACCTGGTTCCAACACCCTCCCATACTGCTTCAGGTGAGACCTTGGCCTGTGCAAGTAGGTCATTGTCGAAAGGGCCAGTAGTATAGGGGTTTGTTGGCAAAACCTTAACCTCCGAACCTGGGTCAGGACCCCTCAACCCAAAAACTTATTAGCATTTTTTTTCTCAATAACACCATCAATTTGAATGTTTATGCTTCCATGAAATCACATGTATGATTCTATATGATAAATATTTTGAGTCAATGAACATAATTCTTGCTTTTTGTGCTTTGTTTTATAGGATTTTCATGAATGTGTTTTACTTCCTCTGATAAATGAATTCATGAAATATGCTCATTCTGGCTCTCTCTCTCTTTTCAAACCCTATACACAATGACAATTTAAGTCTGTTCTTAAGTATACCTACCTGACCTGATTTTCATTTCTGCAACTGTACCTTTGAAATAATACCTAAAACCTAGACCTAGTTCCTTGATTGACATTCCTATCCACTAAAAATTCAAAACAAAACCCT